>CAWVQQ010000301.1:0-514711 GCA_963932295.1 Tipula lateralis
CAATGTTTGTCCCCTTAAACGACATTTTTAACAATTAATACCAAAATTATACAAAAGTTAATTTTATCCCCACAGTTCAACTGTTTGACATTTAAATTGTTCAAAATGTCGGTTAAATAGAGAATTGCACTCCAAATGACATTCAATTGAACTTAAACATGAAAAATTTTGGTTCAAAATAACGTTTATAACGATTAATTTTATGTCAACTTGTCCATTTTCCGTTATTTCGATTAAAATATTTAATTTAAAGGTGCAATTTTTAATCATTTGGGGTGAAATTCTCCATTGACCCTATATTTTGTTAAGGTTTCGGTACTTGTAGTTAAAAATGACATTCGAATAGACAAATAATGAACTAACACAAAAAAAAATTATTAATTAGCAAAAATTACTACCAAAGCGCATGTTTTGCCACCTCAACTCAATTCTTTGTTATTTAAATTGTTCAATTTGAATATTTGGTCCCAATGTGGGTAAAATGCACAATTTTACTCAACGCAATATAAAAATGCACGTTAACATTTTTAAATGTTGGTCGAAATAACAGTCAATAGACAATGTGATCAATGTGTCAATAGACAATAAATATGTGGTCATAAAACACACGCTTTGGTAGTCATTATTGCTAATTTATATGAATTTTGTATGTTTAATCATTATTTGCCCATTTGAACGTCATTTTGAACAATTAATACCAAAATTTTACCAAAAATAATTTTATCACCACAACTCAATTGTTTCATATTTAAATTTTTCAAAATGTCAGGTTTATGGAAAATTTTACCCGAATGACATTCAATTGCACTTAAAAATTAAATTAATTTATATTTTTTATTCGTGTTTACATTCATTATTTGTCCATTTGAACGTTATTTTGAACAATTAATACCAAAATTCTACCAAAGTTTTTTTTTTCACCACAACTCAATTGTTTGATATTGAAATTGTTCAAAATGTCGTTTTAATGGAGAACTTCACCCCAAATGACATTCAATTGCTTTTTAAAATTTAATATTTGGTTCAAAATCACACAAAAAAAATATCAATTAGCAGAAATTACTACCAAAGCGTGTGTTTTGTCACCACAATTAAATTTTTTGATATTTTAATTGTTCAAAATGTGGGTCAAATGCACAATTTACCCCATGCAATATAAACATGCTGCTTAAAATTTTAAATTTGGTTCGAAATAATGGTTTTAAGACAAGTTTTCACAAAACTGGTGTACCGTTAATTGGGACAAAATATTAAATTTTTACGTGCATTTTTATGTTTCGTGGCGTTATTTTGTCCATTTTACCCAAATTTTAAACAATTGAAATAAACACAAATAGATTTGTGGTGATACAACACACGCTTTGGTAGTAATTTTTGCTTATTTATATTATTTTTGTATTTAAAATCATTATTTGTCCATTTTTACGTCATTTCGAACAGATAAGACCAAAATTTTACCAAATTTGATTTATCACCACAACTCAATTTTTTCATTTTTTAATTGTTCAAAATGTCAGGTAAATTGCACTAAAAAATTAAATATTTGTTTCAAAATAACGGTTAAAACAACAAGTTTTGGGTCAACTAGTCTACTTGCCGTTATTTCGATACAAATATTTTATTTTGAGGTGCATTTTAATGTCATTTCGGCTGAAGTTCTTCATTTTCTCATTATTTTGTTTAGATTTTCGTACATATCGTTCAAAATGACGTTCAAATGGACCAATTATGAACAAAAACACAAAAAAAATATTAATTAGCAAAATTTCTACTAAAGCGTGTGTTTTGTCATCACAACTCAAGTTTTTGATATTTTAGTTGTTCGAAATGTAGGTTAAAATGCACAATTTAACCCCACATAATATAAAAATGAACGATAAAATTTAAAATTTGGTTCGAATTAACAGAAAATATACTTTTTTTATATATGAAACCGCACTTACTCCAACTTCTCCAAAATATTTAAGAATAAATTAACATTGAATTAAAATAAATAATAATTTAATGAAATTTATTTTTATTTATTAAATTCACGCATTTTATTTTTATTTATAAAAAAGTGAATTTAATAAATAAAAATAAATTTCATTAATTAATTATTTAATTTAATTTAATGTAAATTTATTCTTTAATATTTTGGAGAAGTTGGAGCTAGTGCGGTTTCATATATATAAAAAGTATAACTATCAATAACCAACGATGAAAATCAACATATAATGGTAAATAGACAAGTTTTTACAAAACTTGTCTGTTTTACCGTATCTCGAACAAAATATTAAATGTTTACGTGCAGTTTTATGTTGCGCGGGGTAAAATGGCCAAGTTTACCCACATTTTGGACAATTGAAATATCAAAAAATTAGTTTTGGTGATAAAACACACGCTTTGGTGGTAGTAATTCTTGCTTATTTATATTGTTTTTTGTCTTTTAATTCATTATTTGTTCATTTTAACGTCATTTTGAATAATAAGTACCAAAATTCTACCAAAATGTGTTTAATCACCACAACTCAATTGTTTCATATTAAAATTGTTCAAAATGTCGGTTAATGGAGAACTCAAGCCCAAATGACAATAAATTGCACTTAAAAACTTATATATTGTTCAAAATAACTGTAAAAACGACAAGTTTTGTGTCAACTTGTCTATTTTACCGTTATTTCGATTAAAATATTAAATTTTTAGGTGGAATTTAATATCGTTTGGGTGAAACTCTCCATTTACCCATTATTTTGTTAAGAATTTGGTACATATCGTTCAAAATGAAATTCAAATGGACAAATATTGAACGAAAACACAAACAAATATTAATTAGCAAGAATTACTACTAAAGCATGTGTTTTGTCACAACAACTCAATTTTTTGATATTTAAATTGTTCAAAATGATGGTAAAAAGCATAATTTAATTTCACGCAATATAAAAATGCACGTAAAAATTTAAAATTTGGTTCGAAATAACGGTAAATAAACAAGTTCACACAAAACTTGTCTGTGTTACCGTTATTTCGAACCAATTATTAAATATTTACGTGCATTCTTATGTTGCGCGGGGTTAAATGGTCCATTTTACCCACATTTTGGACAATTGAAATTAAAAAAAATTGAGTTGTGGTGATAAAACACACGCTTTGGTAGTAATTTTTTCTAATTTATATTTTTTATGTATTTTTTTTCATTATTTGCCCTTTTGAACGTTATTTTGAACAATTAATACCATAAATCGACCAAATTATGTTTTATCACCAGAACTCAATTGTTGCATATTGAAAGTGTTCAAAATGTCGCTTAAATGGAGAATTTCACCCCAAATGACATTAAGTTGAACTTAAAAATTAAAAATTTGGTTCAAAATCACCACAGTTCAACTTTTTCATTATTAAATTGTTGTAAATGTGGTAAAAATGCACAATTAAACTCCACGCAATATCAAAATGCAAGTAAAAATTTTCAATTTCGTTCGAAATAACGGTAAATAGACAAGTTAAAACAGAAGTTGTCTATTTAACCGTTATTTCGAACAAAATATTTAATAAAAACGTGCATTTTTATGTTGCGTGGAAGTTAATTGTCCATTTTACTCAAATTTTGAACAATTAGAATATACATAAAAAGATTTGTGGTGATAAAAACACACGCTTTGGTAGAAATTTTTGCTGATTTATATTATTGTTGTATTTTTATTCAATATTTGTCCCCTTTAAACGACATTTTTAACAATATATACCAAAATTCTACAAAAGTTAATTTTATCCCCACAGTTCAACTGTTTGATATATAAATTGTTCAAAATGTCGGTTAAATGGAAAATTTCACCCAAAATGACATTCAATTGAACTTAAAAATGAAGAATTTGGTTCAAAATAACGTTTATAACAACAAGTTTTGTGTCAACTTGTCTATTTACTGTTATTTAGATTAAAATATTTAATTTTTAGGTGCAATTTTAAATCATTTGGGGTGAAATTCTCTATTTACCCATAATTTTGTTAAGATTTTGGTACATGTAGGTCTTAATGACATTCAAATGGACAAATAATGAACAAACACACAAAAAAATTATTAATTAGCAAAAATTACTACCAAAGCGCATGTTTTGCCACCTTAACTCAATTCTTTGATATTTAAATTGTTCAAAATGTGGGTAAAATGCACCATTTTACCCCACGCAATATAGAAAAGCACGTAAAAATTTTAAATTTGGTTCGAAATTGCGGTTAATAGACAAGTCTACACTAAACTTGTCTGTTTTACCATTATTTTGAACAAAATATTAAATTTTAAAGTGAATTAATTTATTGCGCGGGGTAAAACGGTCTATTCAACCCACATTTCGGACAAATCAAATATAAAAAAAAATTAATATAGTAATTTTTTAATAATAAGTATTTTTGCTTATTTATATATTTTTGTGTTTTTATTCATTATTTGTCCATTTGAACGTCATTTTGAACAATAAACACAAAAATTCTGCCAATGTGTGTTTTACCACCACAACTCAATTGTTTTATATTAAAATTGTTAAAAATGTCAGATTAATGGAGAATTTCAGCCCAAATTACATTAAATTGCACTTAAAAATAAAATATTTGGTTCAAAATAGCACAAAAAAAATATTATTTAGCAAAAATTACTACCAAAGCGTTTGTTTTGTCACCACAATTCAATTTTTTTATATATAAATTGTTCAAATTGTGGATAAAATGCACAATTAAACCCCACGCAATATAAAATGCACGTAAACATTTTTAAATGTTGGTCGAAATTACAGTCAATAGACAAGTTTAAGCAAAACTTGACTATTATTCCGTTATTTCGAACAAAATATTTAATTTTTACGTGCATTTTTATGTTGCGTGGGGTTATATTGTCCATTTTACTAAAATTTTGAACAATTGGAATATACACAAATAGATTTGTGGTCATAAAACACACGCTTTGGTAGTCATTATTGCTAATTTATATTATTTTTGTATTTTTAATCATTATTTGCCCATTTGAACGTCTTTTAAACAATTAATACCAAAATTTTACCATAGTTTATTTTATCACCACAACTCAATTGTTTCATATTTAAATTTTTCAAAATGCCAGGTTAATCGAAAATTTTACCGAAATGACATTAAATTGCACTTAAAAATTAAATTAATTTAAATTTTTTATTTGTGTTTTCATTCATTTTTTGTTTATTGAAATTTAGTAGAATTTTGGTATTAATTGTTCAAAATGACGTTCAACATTTTGAACAATTAATACCAAAATTCTACCAAAGTTTTTTTTTCACCACAACTCAATTGTTTTATATCGAAATTGTTCAAAATATCGGTTTAATGGAGAACTTCACCCCAAATGACATTCAATTGCTTTAAAATTAAATCTTTGGTTCAAAATCACACAACAAAAATATAAATAAACAAAAACATACTACCCAAGCGTGTGTTTTGTCACCACAATTAAATTTTTTGATATTTTAATTGTTCAAAATGTGTGGAAAAATGCACAATTTAACCCCACGCAATATAAACATGCTGCTTAAAATTTTAAATTTGGTTCGAAATAATGGTTATTAGACAAGTTTTCAAAAAACTTGTGTATTTAACCGTTATTTCGGACAAAATATTAAATCTTTACGTGCATTTTTATGTTTTGTGGGGTTATATGGTCCATTTTACCCAAATTTTAAACAACTGGAATAAACACAAATAGATTTGTGTTGATACAACACACGCTTTGGGAGTTATTATTGCTTATTTATATTATTTTTGTATTCTAAATCATTATTTGTCCATTTGAACGTCATTTTGAACAATTTATACCAAAATCTTACCAAATTTATTTTATCACCACAACTCAATGGTTTCATATTTAAATTGTTCAAAATGTCAGGTTAATGGAAAATTCTACAGTAAATTGCACTTAAAAGTTAATTATTTGGTTCAAAATATTTTGGTCAACTGGTCTATTTACCGTTATTTCGATAAAAATATTTAATTTTGAGGTGCAATTTTATGTCATTTGTGGTGAAATTCTCCATTTTATGTTATTTATGTACATTTATTTATGTTATTTATGTACAATAATTTTGTCAACTGCACATCTCATTTTGAGCTTATAAGCTCATTCATAATGATTTTACCATTATTTTGTTAAGATTTTGGTACATATCGTTCAAAATGACTTTCAAATGGACAAATAATGAACAAAAACACCAAAAAATATTAATTAGCAAAAATTTCACCTAAAGCGTGAGTTTTGTGACCACAACTCAATTTTTTGATATTTTAATTGTTCAAAATGTGGGTTAAATGCACAATTTAACCCCATGCAATATAAAAATGCACGTAAATATTAAAAATTTGGTCCGAAATAACGGCAAATAGACAAGTTTACGCAAAACTTGTCGGTTTTACCGTTATTTCGAACAAAATATTTAATGTTTACATGCATTTTTATGTTGCGCGGGGTAAAGTGGTCTCGTTAACCCACATTTTGGACAACTGAAATATATAAAAATAGAGTTGTAGTGATTAAACACACCGCTTTGGTAGTAATTTTTGCTAATTTATATTTTTTGTGTTTTTATACATTATTTGTCCATTTGAACGTCATTTTAAACAATTAATACCAAAATTCTACCAAAATGTGTTTTACCACCACAACTCAATTGTTTCATATTGAAATTGTTCAAAATGTCAGTAAAATGGAAAATTTCAACCCAAATGACATTAAATTGCACTTAAAAATTAAATAGTTGGTTCAAAATAACACAAAAAAAATAAAAATTAGCAAAACTTACCACCAAAGCGTTTGTTTTGTCACCACAATTAAATTTTTGATATTTTAATTGTTCGAATTGTGGGTAAAATGCACAATTTAACCCGACGAAACATACAAATGCACGAAAAATTTTAAAGTTGGTTCGAAATAACGGTAAATAGACAAGTTAACACAAAACTTGACTGTTTTACCGTTATTCCAAACAAAAATTTAAATTTTAACGTGCATTTGTTTGTTGCGCGCGGTTAAATGGTCCATTTTACCCAGATTTTTGACGATTGAAATATAAAAAAAATTGAATTTTGGTGATAAAACACACGCTTTGGTCGTAATTTTTGCTAATTTATATTTTTTTTTGTGTTTTATTCATTATTTTTCCATTTCAACGTCATTTTGAACAATTCGTACCAAAATTCAACCAAAGTGTGTTTTATCGCCACAACTCAATTGTTTCATATTGAGATTGTTCAAAATGTCAGTTAAATGGAGAATTTCACCCCAAATGACATTAAGTTGCACTTAAAAATTAAATATTTTGTTCAAAATAACACAAAAAAATATTAATAAGCAAAAATTACCACCAAAGCGTGTGTTTTGTCACCACAATTCAATTTTTGTAAAATAAAATTGTTGTTAATGTGGGTAAAATGCATAATTGAACTCCACGCAATATCAAAGTGCAAGTACAAATTTTAAATTTTGTTCGAAATAACGGTTAGTAGACAAGTTAAAACAGAAGTTGTCTATTTTACCGTTATTTCGAACAAAAAATTAAATATTAACGTGCATTTTATGTTGCGTGGGGGTTAATTGTCCATTTTACCCAAATTTTGAACAATTAGAATATACATGAATAGATTTGTGGTGATAAAACACACGCTTTGGTGGTAATTTTTGCTAATTTTCATTATTTTTGTATTTTTAGTCAATATTTGTCCCTTTAAACGACATTTTTAACAATATATACCAAAATTCTACATAAGTTAATTTTATCCCCACAGTTCAACTGTTTGATATATAAATTGTTCAAAATGTCGGTTTAATAGAGAATTGCACTCCAAATGACATTCAATTGAACTTAAAAATGAAAAATTTTGGTTCAAAATAACGTTTATAACGACAAGTTTTGTGTCAACTTGTCTATTTACCGTTATTTCGATAAAAATATTTAATTTAAAGATGCAATTTTAAATCATTTGGGGTGAAATTCTCCATTTACCCATTATTTTGTTAAGATTTTGGTACATGTAGTTAAAAATGACATTCAAATAGACAAATTGTAACCTTCACTCGTCCGTGAATGTTATTCATTATCACGATACTACTGTATCAAGATAATATACAGAATTCTGAGCTATTGTTTTGATTTGTTTTTTTTCTGGAGGGAATTTTTTTGTTGTTGTTTACCTTAACAGTATGATTTTTTTTGAATACGGGTTTTTTTGGCGGATTCGGAGGGACACAGAAAGTCAGTCGAGTGGGATGTTAGCATACGGATGGTAGTGAAAAGTTTTTTTTCTAATAAAAAAAATTAAAGTTTTGTTGAGTTGTGAAATATCGGTGGTTGGATAGAATAAAACCATTATACAGACGATACACAACTCTCTATAGTTCGATACACAACTCTCTATATAGTTCTTGAAGAACATATTTTTTTTACGGTTTGTGTGTAAATTGAAGTCTTATTCATTTAATATATACATGGGCTATTGAATTGATTGAGCATGCAGAATAATTACGTCTAATGAACGAGTGATGATATCTGATATTTAAAGGAATAACAGTTGAACTAAAACGCTGTTCCCGGAGTGCAGTCGCTATAAGAAAAAAAAAAACTGTTCAATACGAAGTGGTGTTGTGCAAAAACCGATAAAGGTCGCAAGGTTAACACGTGTGCATTAATGCTGCATTTGCAGATGAATACATAAATGTAGATGGTAGCTATACGGTTGATTTGGAAATCAATTAAATCAATTGAACTTATCATATGATTTGGGTTTGCAACGTCATTGCAATCATATGATACCGGTTACCACAACAAACAATCGAGAGTGAATTTTCCATGTTGGAGTTGGTGTTGGTTTTCTATTGTTTTTTTTTTTTTTATTACGATTTATTGGTTAAGCCTTAATAAGTTTTTTTTTATTTTTTTTTTATAATATTAGTAATATTAATATTAAATTCAATTTTCATATTAATTTTTTTTTGTTCTTATATAATTGTTAGTTTTCTTTTCTAATTATCTTATTAAACTAAAGCTAATTTTTTTTTCTTAGTATGGATTTTTTTTTCTTACTTTAAATATTCTAGCAGGATCATTGCTTTTGGAAGCGCTTTCAACAAATACGATTATGCCAGGTATGTGCGTGTTTTTATTTACTATTATTAATACATTTTTTTTCATTATATTAACTTTGGTATATAAGATAATGAATTTTTTTTTGTTGTAATTATAAATTTGGAGTAGATTGTATTTTTTTTCTTTATAATTTTATTAAATTTGTTACAATAATTCTAATTCAACCTTCTATATTTATTGTCTTATAATGAGTGGCTAGGTAAAAAGCATAAACACGTAGAGGTGAGTTGAGTATGAGTTGAAGTCGATAATGTAATAATACATGTCATAGTATAGCTGTGCTGTATTGATGAACCACGACCAAAATATACCTCTGATGACTGAGTAAGGTGGCACTATGACATGTATTTTTTTTTATTATTATTTATTTAAAGTGCAGCACAGCAAAATTTTTTTTTGTAGACAGACGGCCATTTTTTTATGATTATTAGTTTGTTTTCACGGCCGAATGTTACAAAATAATGAACAAACACACAAAAAAATTAGTATTTAGCAAAAATTACTACCAAAACGCATGTTTTGCCACCTCAACTCAATTCTTTGATATTTAAATTGTTCAAAATGTGGGTAAAATGCACAATTTTACCCCACGCAATATAGAAATGCACGTAAAAATTTAAAATTTGGTTCGAAATAATGGTTATTAGACCAGTTTACACAAAACTTGTCTATTAAACCATTATTTCGAACAAAATATTAAATTTTAGAGTGCATTTATTTATTGCGCGGGGTAAAACGTTCTTTTCTACCCACAATTTGGACAATTCAAATATAAAAAAAAATTCGTGCTGACAAAACACACGCTTTGGTAGTAATTCTTGCTTATTTATATATTTTGTGTTTTTATTCATTATTTGTCCATTTGAACGTCATTTTGAACAATAAATACAAAACTTCTGCCAATGTGTGTTTTATCACCACAACTTAATTGTTTCATATTAAAATTGTTGAAAATGTCGGTTAAATGGAGAATTTCAGCCAAAATCACATTTAATTGCACTTAAAAATAAAATGTTTGGTTCAAAATAACACAAAAAAAATATTATTAAGCAAAAATTAATACCAAAGCTATTGTTTTGTCACCACAATTAAATTTTTTTTATTAATAAATTGTTCAAAATGTGAGTAAATTGCACAATTTTACTCCACGCATTATAAAAATGCACGTTAACATTTTTAAATGTTGGTCGAAATAACAGTCAATAGACAATGTGATCAATGTGTCAATAGACAATAGATATGTGGTCATAAAACACACGCTTTGGTAGTCATTATTGCTAATTTATATTAATTTTGTATGTTTACTCATTATTTGCCCATTTGAACGTCATTTTGAACAATTCATACCTTAATTTTACCAAAGTTAATTTTATCATCACAACTCAATTGTTTCATATTTAAATTTTTCGAAATGTCAGGTTAATGGAAAATTTTACCCGAATGACATTAAATTGCACTTTAAAATTAGATTAATTTATAATATATTTTTTAATTGGTGTTACCATTCATTATTTGTCCATTTGAACGTTATTTTGAACAATAAATACCAAAATTCTACCAAAGTTTTTTTTTCACCACAACTCAATTGTTTCATATTGAAATTGTTCAAAATGTCGGTTAAATGGAGAATTTAACCCCAAATGACATTCAATTGCACTTTAAAATTAAATATTTGGTTCAAAATCACACAAAAAAAATATCAATTAGCAAAAATTACTACCAAAGCGTGTGTTTTGTCACCACAATTTAATTTTTTGATATTTTAATTGTTCAAAATGTGCGTCAAATGCACAATTTAACCCCACGCAATATAAACATGCTAGTTAAAATTTAAAATTTGGTTCGAAAAAATGGTTATTTGATAAGTTTTCACAAAACTTGTGTATTTTACCGTTAATTCGGACAAAATATTAAATTTTTACGTGCATTTTTATGTTTCGTGAGGTTATTTTGTCCATGTTACCCAAATTTTAAACAATTGGAATAAACACAAATAGATTTGTGGTGATACAACACACGTGTTAGTAGTAATTATTGCTTATTTATATTATTTTTGTATTTAAAAGCATTATTTGTCCATTTTAACGTCATTTCGAACAAATAATACCAAAATTTTACCAAAGTTAATTTATCACCACAACTCAATTTTTTCATATTTTCATTGTTCAAAATGTCAGGTAAATGTTGTTTAGATTTTTGTACATATAGTTCAAAATGACGTTCAAATAGACCAATAATGAACAAAAACACAAAAAAAATATTAATTTGCAAAAATTACTACTAAAGCATGTGTTTTGTCACCACAACTCATTTTTTTGATATTTTAGTTGTTCGAAATGCAGGTAAAATGCACAATTTAACCCCACGCAATATAAAAATGCACGTTAAAATTTAAAATTTCGTTCGAAATAATGGTTATTAGACAATTTTTTACAAAACTTGTCTGTTTTACCGTTATTTCGAACAAAATATTAAATGTTTACGTGCATTTTTATGTTGCGCGGGGTACAATGGCCAAGTTTACCCACATTTTGGACTATTGAAATATCAAAAAATTGAGTTCTTGTGATAAAACACACGCTTTGGTAGTAATTCTTGCTTATTTATATTTTTTTTTTGTCTTTTTATTCATTATTTGTTCATTTTAACGTCATTTTGAACAATAAGTACCAAAATTCGACCAAAATGTGTTTTATCACAACAACATTATTGTTTTATATTGAAATTGTTCAAAATGTCGGTTTAATTGTGGTGGTGTGGCGATTTACTACCACGCTTTTTACTTGGGAATCAATTTTCGGAATGTTTTAATAAAACATTCTATCTCGACTATCAACTTTATTCTTACCTTTATTTAGTATAGTCTTTTCTTATATTCTATGTTCAACGTCGTTTCATAAAAATGCGATCGTTGAACTATTATTGCTACGTTAACATTTTTGCTTATGATATTTTTTTATATAACTACTTTAATTTTTTGTAATACGAAATCTTCTTTATATAACTTTGTTGCAATATAAAGTATTTGCTTATTGCCACAAAGTAATATATATTTTATGTGGGCTGAGCGCGTGTAATAGGGTAACACTACAAAATGGAGATTTTCACCCCAAATGACATAAAATTGCACTTAAAAATTATAGATTTGGTTCAAAATAACACAAAAAATATAAATAAGTAAAAATTACTACCAAAGCGTGTGTTTTGTCACCAAAATTCAATTTTTTGTCATTCGAATTGTTAAAAATGTGGGTAAAATGCACAATTTAACCCCACGCAATATAAAATGCATGTTGAAATAAAAAATTTTGTTCAAAATAACGGTAAATAGACAAGTTTATACCAAAATTGTGTATTTAACCGTTATTTCGAAAAAAATATTAAATTTTAATAAAATTTTAGTTTATGAAATTAAAAAGTTGGTTCAAAATAACGGTTTAAACGACAAGTTTTGTGTCGACTTGTCTATTTACCTCTATTATTACTTATTTTTTATAAAAACGCACACTATAGCCTTTTTTTTATATATATTTTTTTATTTATTTAATTAATTCTTAATGTATGATATTTCGCCTCAATGGCATTTTCAAATACATAAACTGAACCTTATTACTAATTGGAAGAAGAAAAAAATAATGTTTTAGATATTAAATTATTTAACACGGGACTAAATTTTAAGAAAACACAAACCACAGATTCAAATTTAAAAACACAAGTAAACTGGATTCAAACCAACACACAAGCAGAAGAGAATTTCTTGAATCAGCTAATATATTTTTAAATGACCACAAAACTATCAATTTAAAAACTGACACACAGTACATTAACAGTAATTACAAACACTTACTAAACACATTCAAAATAGCTAAAAACAGAAAGTCATAATTTGAACTGGTAATCGTGAAGATCCAAAAGTAATAACAATAAAAATTAAAAAAATTTTTTTTTTTTGACAGTGACTAATCAAGCAACCGTATATACTTATAAGTTTAGTTTTAATTGTATGTTTAATACATGGAAAACATCTTGTGATGACATCTATCATATAAAGATCACTTGATTATATCTACTGTCTGGTAGATGTCACCATAAGTTCTTTCTTTCTTTTTTTCTCCAAAATTGAATATATCTAATTATTAAGGTTAATTCCCAAATTAATTTGTATTCAAATCAAATGATTATAATTTTTGTTACTTATATACCTTAAGATTTTTTGGCAGATTATTGCATGAAATACATAGGCATAAACCATATACTGGATTTACAACCCGATATAGTTACCATAGATAAAATAAAGTATTATTTTGTGAACGCTAACGAAGACACAGCCAAATTAAATTGATTTTAATTAGTAAAATATTTACTTTTAAGACAAATGTTCATTAATATGATAATTTTAACTAAAAATTATGTGTTTAATTATTTAAAATTAAAAAAAAGTGCTATTATAATTGTATATGTGTTCTTTTTGTAAAATATGTTCTTAAAATATTGTCAAAATTTTCTTAAAATTTAGTCCCGTGTTAATAATTTAATATCTAAAACATTATTTTTTTCTTCTTCCAATTAGTAATAAGGTTCAGTTTATGAATTTGAAAAAGCCATTGAAGCGAAATATCATACATTTAAAATTAATTAAATAAATAAAAAAATATATATAAAAAATAAGGCTAAAGTGTGCGTTTTTATAAAAAATAAGTAATAATAGAAGAGAAAAAGTAGCCATTTTATAACCAACAATCGATTACTTGTCTATTTACCGTTATTTCGATTAAAATATTTAGTTTTGAGGTGCAATTATATGTCATTTGTGGTGAAATTCTCCATTTTACCATTATTTGGTTAAGATTTTGGTACATATCGTTTAAAATGACGTTCAAATGGACAAATAATGAACAAAAAACACAAAATAATATTAATTAGCAAAAATTACACATAAAACATGTGTTTTGTCACCACATCTCAATTTTGTGATATTAAATTGTTCAAAATGTGGGTTTAATGCACAATTTAACCCCATGCAATAAAAAAATGCACGTACAAATTAAAAATTTGGTTCGAAATAACGGTAAATAGACAAGTTAACACAAAACTTGTCTGTTTAACCGTTATTTCGAACAAAATATTTAATGTTTACGTGCATTTTTATGTTGCGCGGGGTAAAATGGTCCATTTTACCCAAATTTTGGACAATTGAAATATGAAAAAATTTAGGTGTGGAATTAAAACACACGCTTTTGTAGTATTTTTTGCTCGTTTAAATTTTTTTGTGTTTTTATTCATAATTTGTCCATTTGAACGTCATTTTGAACAAAAGGTACCAAAATTCTACCAAAATGTGTTTTATCACCACAACTCAATTGTTTCATATTGAAATTGTTCAAAATGTCAGTAAATGGAGAACTTAAGCCCAAATGACAATAAATTGCACTTAAAAACCTATATTTTGTTCAAAATAACTGTAAAAACGACCAGTTTTGTGTCAACTTGTCTATTTTACCGTTATTTCGATTAAAATATAAAATTTTTAAGGTGGAATTTAATATCGTTTGGGGTGTAATTCTCCATTTACCCATTATTTTGTTAAGAATTTGGTACATTTCGTTCAAAATGACGTTTAAATGGACAAATATAGAACAAAAACACAAACAAATATTAATTAGAAAAATTACTACTAAAGCATGTGTTTTGTCACATCAACTCAAGTTTTTGATATCTAAATGGTTCAAAATGTTGGTTAAAAGCATAATTTAACTCCACGCAATATAAAAATGCACGTAAAAATTTAAAATTTGGTTCGAAATAACGGTAAATAGACAAGTTCACACAAAACTTGTCTGTGTTACCGTTATTTCGAACCAATTATTAAATTTTTACGTGCATTTTTATGATGCGCGGGGTTAAATGGTCCATTTTACCCACATTTTGGACAATTGAAATATAAAAAAATTGAGTTGTGGTGATAAAACACACACTTTGGTAGTAATTTTTGCTAATTTATATTTTTTTTGTGTCTTTATTCATTATTTGCCCATTTGAACGTCATTTTGAACAATTTGTACCATATTTCGACCAAAGTGTGTTTTATCACCTCAATTCAATTGTTGCATATTGAAATTGTTCAAAATGTCGGTCAAATGGAGAATTTCACTCCAAATGACATTAAGTTGCACTTAAAAATTAAATATTTTGTTCAAAATAACACAAGAATAAGCAAAATATTAATAAGCAAAAATTACTACCAAAGCGTGTGTTGTGTCATCACAGTTCAATTTTTTCATAAGTAAATTGTTGTAAATGTGGGTAAAATGCACAATTGAACTCCACGCAATATCAAAATGCAAGTACAAATTTTAAATTTTGTTCGAAATAACAATAAATAGACAAGTAAAAACAGAAGTGGTCTATTTTACGGTTATTTCGAACAAAATATTTAATATAAACGTGCATTTTTATGTTGCGTGGGGGTAAATTGTCCATTTTACCCAAATTTTGAACAATTAGAATATACATAAATAGATTTGTGGTGATAAAACACACACTTTGGTAGTAATTTTTGCCAATTTATATTATTTTTGTATTTTTATTCAATATTTGTCCCTTTGAACGAAATTTTAAACAATTAGTACCAAAATTCTACAAAAGTTAATTTTATCCCCACAGTTCAACTGTTTGATATTTAAATTGTTCAAAATGTCGGTTAAATGGAGAATTTCACCCCTAATGACATCCAATTGAACTTTAAATTGAAAAATTTGGTTCAAAATAACGTTTATAATGACAAGTGTTGTGTCAACTTGTCTATTTACCGTTATATAGTTTAAAATATTTAATTTAAAGGTGCAATTTCTAATCATTTGGGGTGAAATTCTCCATTTACCCATTATTTTGTTAAGATTTTGGTACATGTAGTTCAAAATGACATTCAAATGGACAAATAATGAACAAACACACAAAAAAATTATTAATTAGCAAAAATTACACCTAAAGCGTGTGTTTGGTCACCTTATCTGAATTTTTTGATATTTAAATTGTTCAAAATGTGGGTTTAATGGACAATTAAACCCCACGCAATATAAAAATGCGCGTAAAAATTTAAAATTTGGATCGAAATAACGGTTAATAGACAAATCTACACTTAACTTGTCTGTCTTACCATTATTTCGAACATGAACTAATTTATTGCGCGGGGTAAAACGGTCTATTCTACCCACATTTTGGACAATTCAAATATAAAAAAAAAATTCGTGCTGACAAAACACACGCTTTGGAAGTAATTTTTGCTTATTTATATATTTTTGTGTTTTTATTCATTATTTGTCCATTTGAACGTCATTTTGAACAATAAATACAAAAATTCTGCCAATGTGTGTTTTTTCACCACAACTCAATTGTTTTATATTAAAATTGTTGAAAATGTCGGTTAAATGGAGAATTTTAGCCCAAATTACATTAAATTGCACTTAAAAATAAAATATTTGGTTCAAAATAACACAAAAAAAAATATTATTAAGCAAAAATTACTACCAAAGCGTTTGTTTTGTCACCACAATTCATTTTTTTATATATAAATTGTTCAAAATGTGGGTTAAATGGACAATGAAACCCCACGCAATATAAAAATGCACGTAAACATTTTTAAATGTTGGTCGAAATAACAGTCAATAGACAAGTTTAAACAAAACTTGACTATTATTCCGTTATTTCGAACAAAGTATTAAAATTTAACGTGCAGTTTTATGTTGCGTGGGGTTATATTGTCCATTTTACTTAAATTTTGAACAATTGAAATATACACAAATAGATTTGTGGTCAAAAAACACACGCTTTGGTAGTCATTATTGCTAATTTATATTATTTTTGTATTTTAAATCATTATTTGCCCATTTGAACGTCTTTTGAACAATTAATACCAAAATTATACCAAAGTTTTTTTTTTTCACCACAACTCAATTTTTTTATATTGAAATTGATCAAAATGTCGGTGTAATAGAGAACTTCACCCCAAATGACATTCAATTGCACTTAAAAATTTAACCTTTGGTTCAGAATCACACAAATAAAATATAAATTAGCAAAAAGTACTACCAAAGCGTGTGTTTTGTCACCACAATTAAATTTTTTGATATTTTAATTGTTCAAAATGTGGGAAAAATGCACAATTTAACCCCACGCAATATAAACAGGCTGCTTAAAATTTTAAATTTGGTTCGAAATAATGGTTATTAGACAAGTTTTCAAAAAACTTGTGTATTTTACCGTTATTTCGGACAAAATATTAAATTTTTACGTGCATTTTTATGTTTCGTGGGGTTATATTGTCCATTTAACCCAAATTCCAAACAATTGGAATAAACACAAATAGATTTATGGTAAAACAACACACGCTTTGGTAGTAATTATTGCTAATTTATATTATTTTTGTATTTTAAATCATTATTTGTCCATTTGAACGTCATTTTGAACAATTAATACCAAATTTTACCAAAGTTTATTTTATCACCACAACTCAATGGTTTCATATTTAAATTGTTCACAATGAAAGGTTTATAGAAAATTCTTCAGTAAATTGCACTTAAAAATTAAATATTTGGTTCAAAATATTGGTTAAAACGTAAAGTTTTGGGTCAACTGGTCTAATCACCGTTATTTCGATAAAAATATTTTATTTTGAGGTGCAATTTTATGTCATTTGTGGTGAAATTCTCCATTTTATTATTATTCTGTTAAGATTTCGGTACATATCGTTCAAAATGACGTTCAAATGGACAAATAATGAACAAAAACACAAAAAAAATATTAATTCGCAAAAATTACACATAAAACGTGTGTTTTGTGACCACAACTTAATTTTTTTATATTTAAATTGTTCAAAATGTGGGAACAATGCACAATTTAACCCCACGCAATATAAAAATGCACGTAAAAATTTCAAATTTGGTTCGAAATGACGGCAAATAGACAAGTTTACACAAAACTTGTCGGTTTTACCGTTATTTCGAACAAAATATTTAATGTTTTCATGCATTTTTATGTTGCGCGGGTTTAAGTGGTCTCGTTAACCCACATTTTGGACAACTGAAATATATAAAAATAGAGTTGTGGTGATAAAACACACCGCTTTGGTAGTAATTTTTGCTAATTTATATTTTTTGTGTTTTTATACATTATTTGTCCATTTGAACGTCATTTTAAACAATTAATACCAAAATTCTACTAAAATGTGTTTTACCACCACAACTCAATTATTTCATATTGAAATTGTTCAAAATGTCAGTAAAATGGAGAATTTCAACCCAAATACATTAAATTGCACTTAAAAATAAAATATTTGGTTCAAAATAACACAAAAAAAATAAACATTAGCAAAACTTACCACCAAAGCGTTTGTTTTGTCACCACAATTAAATTTTTGATATTTAAATTGTTCGAATTGTGGGTAAAATGCACAATTTAACCCGACGAAACATACAAATGCACGAACAATTTTAAATTTGGTTCGAAATAACGGTAAATAGACAAGTTAACACAAAACTTGACTGTTTTACCGTTATTCCAAACAAAAAATTAAATTTTAACGTGCATTTGTTTGTTGCACGCGGTTAAATGGTCCATTTTACCCACATTTTGGACAATTGAAATATAAAAAAAATTGAATAGTGGTGATAAAACACACGCTTTGGTAGTAATTTTTGCTAATTTATATTTTTTTTGTGTTTTATTCATTATTCGTCCATTTGAACGTCATTTTGAACAATCAATACCAACATTTTACCAAAGTTTATTTTATCACCACAACTCAATGGTTTCATATTAAAATTGTTCAAAATGTCAGGTTAATGTTAAAACGACAAGTTTTGGGTCAACTGGTCTATTTACCGTTATTTCGATAAAAATATTTAATTTTGAGGTGCAATTTTATGTCATTCGTGGTAAAATTCTCCATTTTAACATTATTTTGTTAAGATTTTGGTACATATCGTTCACAATGACGTTCAAATGGACCAATAATGAACAAAAACACAAAAAAATATAAATTAGCGAAAATTACACCTAAAGCGTGTGTTTTGTCACCACAACACAATTTTTGGATATTAAAATTGTTCAAAATGTGGGTAAAATGCACAATTTAACCCCACGCAATATAAAAATTCTCGTAAAAATTTAAAATTTGGTTCGAAATAACGGGAAATAGACAAGTTTACACAAAACTTGTCTGTTTTACCGTTATTTCGAACAAAATATTCAATGTTTATGTGCATTTTTATGTTGCGCGGATTTAGGTGGTCTCGTTAACCCACATTTTGGAGAATTGAAATATCAAAAAATTGAGTTGTGTGTGATAAAACACACCGCTTTGGTAGTAATTTTTGCTTGTTTAGATTTTTTTGTGTTTTTATTCATTATTTGTCCATTTGAACGTCATTTTGAACAGTAAGTACCAAAATTCTACCAAAATGTGTTTCATCACCACAATTTAATTGTTTTATATTGAAATTGTTCAAAATGTCGGTTTAATTGTGGTGGTGTGGCGATTTACTACCACGCTTTTTACTTGGGAATCAATCTTGGGAATGTTTTAATAAAACATTCTATCTCGACTATCAACAAAATGTTTACCTTTATTTAGTTTAGTCTTTTCTTATATTCTATGTTCAACGTCGTTATATAAAAATGCGATCGTTGAACTATTCGCTACGTTAACATTCCTGCTTATGATATTTTTTCATATTACTACTTTAATTTTTTGTAATATGAAATCTTCTTTATATAACTTTGTTGCAATATAAAGTATATCATTATTGCCACGAAGTTATATATATTTTATGTGGGCTGAGCGCGTGTTACAGGGTAACTCTACAAAATGGAAAATTTCACCCCAAATGACATTGAATTGCACTTGAAAATTATATATTTGGTTCAAACTAACACAAAAAAAATATTAATAAGTAAAAATTACTACCAAAGCGTGTGTTTTGTCACCAAAATTCCATTTGTTGTTATTCGAATTGTTAAAAATGTGGGTAAAATGCACCCAAATTTTAAACAATTCGCAATATAAAATGCTTGTTTAAATTTAAAATTTTGTTCGAAATAACGGTAAATAGACAAGGTTAAACCAAACTTGTCTATTTTACCGTTATTTCGAATAAAATATTAAATTTTTAAAAAAATTTTATTTATAAAATTAAATAGTTCGTTCAAAGTAACGGTAAAAACGACAAATTTTGTGTCAACTTGTCTATTTACCGTTATTTCGATAAAAATATTTAGTTTTTAATGGCAATTTTATGTCATTTGTGGTGAAATTCTCCATTTTACCATTATTTTGTTAAGATTTTGGTATATATCGTTCAAAATGGCGCTCTAATGGACAAATAATAAACAAAAACACAAAAAAAATATTATTCAGCAAAAATTACACCTTACTTATGGTTTGTCACCATAACTCACTTTTTTGAAATCAAAATGGTTCATAATGTGAGTACAATGCACAACTTGACCCCAAGCAATATAAAAATGCACGTAAAAATTTAAAATTTGGTTCGAAATAACGGCAAATAGACAAGTTTACACAAAACTTGTCTGTTTTACCGTTATTTCAAACAAAATATTAAATGTTTACGTGCATTTTTATGTTGCGCGGGTTTAAGTGGTCTCGTTAACCCACATTTTGGACAATTGAAATATATAAAAATTGAGTTGTGGTGATAAAACACACCGCTTTGGTAGTAATTTTTGCTAATTTATATTTTTTGTGTTTTTATACATTATTTGTCCATTTGAACGTCATTTTAAACAATTTATACCAAAATTCTACCAAAATGTGTTTTACCACCACAACTAAATTGTTTCATATTGAAATGGTTCTAAATGTCAATAAAATGGAGAATTGCAACCCAAATGACCTTAAATTGCACTTTTTTTTTTTTTTTTTCAACCTTTTTTACAGGCCATTAGTGGCCCGTACCGTGTCAACAATTTGAATCCATCGGTTTCGATCACGAGCCAGCTCTTCAAACCGTTGTAGGCAGTTTGAAGATGCCAGATCGCTCTCTACGCCGTGGAGCCATCGTCGCCGACAGCGACCTCTTCGCTTACCGAAAGGCGGTTCTACCTTAAAGGTTCGATGTATCATTCGGTTCGGATCAGCACGCAGAACGTGTCCGAGCCAGCGTACTCGCTGTCCTTTAATTTCATGCACGATATCAGGAATTTGCATTAAATTCCTGATCTCGTGATTGAAAAGAACTCGGTAAGTGCCATCGACGTCGCGTTTTGGACCATATATCACACACATGATTCTTCTCTCGAATGTTAGAAACCATCTTTCGTACTCATCCGTCAAGGTCCAACTCTCACATCCATACATGACAACGGGTCTGATCAACACTCTGTACAGTTTCAGCTTATCCGTATTTGCAAGATATTTTGATTTCAGCAGTGGACGTAGAGGATACAAAGCCCGATTGCCAGCGGCAAGGCGGACCTTGATATCCTCGCCCACACTATTATCGTGAGTGATGAGAGATCCAAGATACTTGAATCTCATCACTACTTCAAACGTGTGGTTAGCACTACTGAAATCAATTGCGTCTTGGTCTCTAAAACCCGAGATTAGATATTTGGTTTTTGACTCGTTGATTTTGAGACCAACAGAAGATGAACACTGTTCCAGTGGATCAAGTATCTCTTTCACTCCGTTGCCATTTAATCCAATCACACAGATATCATCTGCATAAGCAAGAAGTTGATTGGATTGTCGGAATAAGATGTTGTCCTGAGGTGTTTCACTTTTACGAAGGATGAATTCCAACAAGAGATTAAAAAGTATCGGGGACAGCGCATCTTCTTGTCGAACACTGGAAGAAATTGCAAAAATTCTCGATAGCCTGTTCTCAACTTTGACACAGCATTGTGACTGCGTTACGGTCATTTTACACAGATGTACATATTTTTTCGGTATTCCTTAATATTCAAGCGCACACCATAATCTCTCTCGATTGATCGAGTCATAGGCTTGCTTGAAATCTAGGAATACCTGGTGAACATCGCGAGATGTTTCATAGTTCTTGGAAAGAATCATCCGTAGCGAAAAAACTTGATCAGTGACTGACCGATTTGGACGGAATCCTCCTTGGTAGTCACCGACAATTTCCTCCACTAGAGGAGTAATTCTTCCCAAGATAATGTATGACAGTAACTTATATGCTGTGCAAAGGAGAGCTATACCGCGATAATTTTCACATTTCAAGCGATCGCTTTTCTTGAAAATTGGGTATAACGCGGCCACTTTCCATTCTTCGGACATAACTTCATTTCACCATACCAATCGAACAAGGTCGAAAAGACAGTTCCACAAAGTTAGCCCTCCGAATATCAAGAGCTCTGAATTAATACAATCAACTCCTGGTGAAAGATTTTTTTTTAATTTCTGCATGGCCATTGTGAATTCTTCATTGGATGGATCCTCAATGAACATCTCCGCGGTCTGTATTTGAGGGTATCCAAACACAGCTTGTGATACATGTGGAACATTAAGTAAATCAGAGAAGTGTTCACGCCATGTATCGAGTACCGCATCGACGTTAACACAGAGGTTTCCATCCTGGTCCCGAATGACAGTTGACCGAGATCTTAAGGTATGGTGCAATTCGGTGATTCCCTTAAAGAAACCACGCGAATTGTGCTCATTGCTGAGTTGTTGGACTCTTAAGACCTTGGCCTTCCACCATTCTTGCTTCTTCAGTCTACAAATGCGGTTAGCTGTCCTCCTAGCAAGAACTGCTTTGTTTTTCCTTGCGATTGTAAACCGAGTCTGCGCTTCATTATAGGCTATATTTCGTTGCTCAACAGCAAGACGACACTCCTCATCAAACCAATCATTTTTGGGCTTAGTTTTCACTATACCGAGAGTGTGCTGGGCAGCATCGACAGCCGAGGTTTTCAATACTTCCCAGACACTGTTCACACCATCAGATTGGTAATTGGATTGTATAATGCTATTGCTGACAAGATCTTGATATTTTCGTTGCGTTTCTTCATTTATCAGACCTTCACAGGAGAATCGCGTTGTATATTCTCCTGTCCTCCCTGACTTGTACGAAAATTTCCATCGTAGCTTTGCAGCAACCATAAAATGGTCACTGCCTACGAATTTTGTTGACGACCGATACGATCTCACATCTTGTACAACCCGAGCCCGCCCTTTTGAAATCAACACATGGTCAATTTGGCTTCGGGATGTTTAACGTGGGTGTGTCCATGTTTCTAAGTGGATGTTTTTATGAGGAAAGAATGTACTTGCTACTTTGAGATCATGAGCGATCGCAAAGTATATCATTCTTTCCCCATACTCGGTCGCAGTTTCGTGTCGGGAGTACGGACCTATGTTATTACATAAGTCGGTCTGATTTCTGCCAGCTCTAGCATTAAAGGCACCAATCACCAATTTGACATCGTGCTCCGGTAAAGAACCCATCAGATTATCCAGATTATTGTAAAATGAGTCTTTATCCTGGGATTGGCTTACATCAGTGGGCGCGTGTATACAGACAATTGACAGGTTGGCTAATCTCATGTGCAAGCGAAGCTTACACATTCGATTATCGACTGCTTGAAAGTCCAAGACAGCCTTTTTTACCTGTGGCCCAATGAGAAATCCAACCCCAAGATTTCCGAGGTCATCTCCACTGTGCAGCAACGTAAAGCCTTGGGACACATGGTCTCCACTTTTAGGCCATCGAGTTTCTTGAAGAGCTACGAGTTCCAGCCGATACTCTTTCATGTATGTGATAAGGCCGTCCAACGCGCCAGATTTTCTTAATGACTGCACGATCCACGTGCCGATCTTCAATCTCGTGTCCGGGTACTTAAGTGGGGGTTCGTTTTTTTTGTTGTTTTGGCGGTATCCAATTTTTTTATTTAAGTTGACATTTTTAACATTTTCATGGTTTTATGGATGCGGGTCGTCAGCCCAGCGATCAAACCAGATTAAGTCGCCTCCTACGACAAGCTCTGGATACTGTGGTGGTATTCTATGAGTCTCATGTTTCGTTCGTAATATTTACGAAACACGAATGCCCCCAACCACAGGGCTATTAAAAATTGCACTTTAAAATTAAATCTTTGGTTCAAAATAACACAAAAAAAATAAAAATTAGCAAAACTTACCACCAAAGCGTTTGTTTTGTCACCACAATTAAATTTTTGATATTTAAATTGTTCGAATTGTGGGTAAATTGCACAATTTTAACCCGACGAAACATACAAATGCACGGAAAAATTTTAAATTTGGTTCGAAATTGCGGTAAATAGACAAATTAACACAAAACTTGACTGTTTTACCGTTATTCCAAACAAAAAATTAAATTTTAACGTGCATTTGTTTGTTGCGCGCGGTTGAATGGTCTATTTTACCCACATTTTGGACAATTGAAATATAAAAAAAAATGAATTGTGGTGATTAAACACACGCTTTGGTAGTAATTTTTGCTAATTTATATTTTTTTGTGTTTTTATTCATTATTTGTCCATTTGAACGTCATTTTGAACAATTCGTACCAAAATTCGACCAAAGTGTGTTTTATCACCACAACTCAATTGTTTCATATTGAAATTGTTCAAAAGGTCGGTTAAATGGAGAATTTCACCCCAAATGACATTAAATTGCACTTAAAAATTAAATATTTGGTTTAAAATACCACAAAAAAAAATATTAAAAAGCAAAAATTACTACCAAAGCGTGTGTTGTGTCACCACAATTCAATTTTTGTATAATCAAATTGTTGTAAATGTGGGTAAAATGCACAATTGAACTCCACGCAATATCAAAATGCAAGTTCAAATTTTAAATTTTGTTTGAAATAACGATTAGAAGTGAAAACAGAAGTTGTCTATTTTACCGTTATTTTGAACAAACTATTAAATATTAACGTGCATTTTTGTGTTGCGTGGGGGTTAATTGTCCATTTTACCCAAATTCTGAACAATAAGAATATACATAAATAGATTTGAGGTGATAAAACACACGCTTTGGTGGTAATTTTTGCTAATTTACATTATTTTCGTATTTTTATTCAATATTTGTCCCTTTAAAAGACAATTTTAACAATAAATACCAAAATTATACAAAAGTTAATTTTATTCCCACAGTTCAACTGTTTGATAATTTAATTGTTCAAAATGTCGATTAAATAGAGAATTGCACTCCAAATAACATTCAATTGAACTTAAAAATGAAAAATTTTGGTTCAAAATAACGTTTAAAACGATTAATTTTATGTCAACTTGTCCATTTTCCGTTATTTCGATTAAAATATTTAAATTAAAGGTGCAATTTTTAATCATTTGGGGTGAAATTCTCCATTGACCCTTTATTTTGTTAAGGTTTTGGTACATGTAGTTAAAAATGACATTCAAATAGACAAATAATGAACTAACACAAAAACAAATTATTAATTAGCAAAAATTACTACCAAAGCGCATGTTTTGCCACCTCAACTCAATTCTTTGATATTTAAATTGTTCAATTTGAATATTTGGTCCCAATGTGGGTAAAATGCACAATTTTTTTCTACGCAATATAAAAATGCACGTTAACATTTTTAAATGTTGGTCGAAATAACAGTCAATAGAAAATGTGATTAATGTGTCAATAGACAATAGATATGTGGTCATAAAAAACACGCTTTGGTAGTCATTATTGCTAATTTATATAAATTTTGTATGTTTAATCATTATTTGCCCATTTGAACGTCATTTTGAACAATTAATACCAAAATTTTACCAAAGTTAATTTTATCACCACAACTCAATTGTTTCATATTTAAATTTTTCAAAATGTTTTGGGTCAACTAGTTTACTTGCCGTTATTTCGATACAAATATTTTATTTTGAGGTGCATTTTTATGTCATTGCGGCTGAAGCTCTCCATTTTCTCATTATTTTGTTTAGATTTTCGTACATATCGTTCAAAATGACGTTCAAATGGACCAATTATGAACAAAAACACAAAATAAATATTAATTAGAAAAAATTACTACTAAAGCGTGTGTTTTGTCACCACAACTCAATTTTTTGATATTTTAGTTGTTCGAAATGTAGGTAAAATGCACAATTTAACCCCTCGCAATATGAAAATGCACGATAAAATTTAAAATTTGGTTCGAATTAACAGAAAATATACTTTATTTCTATATGAAACCGCACTTACTCCAACTTCTCCAAAATATTAAAGAATAAATAAACATTGAATTAAAATAAATAATAAATTAATGAAATCTATTTTTTTTTATTAAATTCACGCATTTTATTTTTATTTATTAAAAAGTGAATTCAATAAAAAAAAATAAATTTCTGTAATTTATTATTTAATTTAATTTAATGTTAATTTATTCTTTAATATTTTGGAGAAGTTGGAGCTAGTGCGGTTTCATATATAAAAAAAAGTATAACTATCAATAACCAACGATGAAAATCAACAATATAATGGTAAATAGACAAGTTTACCCACATTTTGGACAATTGAAATATCAAAAAATTAGTTTTGGTGATAAAACACACGCTTTGGTAGTAATTCTTGCTTATTTATATTGTTTTTTGTCTTTTTATTCATTATTTGTTCATTTTAACGTCATTTTGAATAATAAGTACCAAAATTCTACCAAAATGTGTTTTATCACAACAACATAATTGTTTTATATTGTAATTGTTCAAAATGTCGGTTTAATTGTGGTGGTGTGGCGATTCACTACCACGCTTTTTACTTGGGAATCAATTTTCGGAATGTTTTAATAAAACATTCTATCTCGACTATCAACTTAATTCTTACCTTTATTTAGTATAGTCTTTTCTTATATTCTATGTTCGACGTCGTTTCATAAAAATACGATCGTTGAACTATTATTGCTACGTTAACATTTTTGCTTATGATATTTTTTTATATTACTACTTTAATTTTATGTAATATGAAATCTTCTTTATATAACTTTGTTGCAATATAAAGTATATGCTTATTGCCACGAAGTTATATATATTTCATGTGGGCTTAGTGCGTGTTACAGGGTAATACTACAAAATGGAGAATTACACCCCAAATGACATAAAATTGCACTTAAAAATTATAGATTTGGTTCAAAATAACACAAAAAAATATAAATAAGAAAAAATTACTACCAAAGCGTGTGTTTTGTCACCAAAATTCAATTTTTTGTCATTCGAATTGTAAAAAATGTGGGTAAAATGCACAATTTAACCCCACGCAATATAAAATACATGTTTAAATTAAAAGTTTTGTTCGAAATAACGGTAAATAGACAAGTTAAAACCAAACATGTGTATTTTACCGTTATTTCGAACATAATTTTAAATTTTAATAAAATTTTAATTTATGAAATTAAAAAATTGGTTCAGAATAACGGTTTAAACGACAAGTTTTGTGTCAACTTGTCTATTTACCGTTATTTCGATTAAAATATTTAGTTTTTAGGTGCAATTTTATGTCATTTGTGGTGAAATGCTCCATATTACCATTATTTGGTTAAGATTTTGGTACATATCGTTCAAAATGACGTTCAAATGGACAAATAATGAACAAAAAACACAAAAATAATATTAATTAGCAAAAATTACACCTAAAGCGTGTGTTTTGTCACCACAACTCAATTTTTTGATATTTTTGACATAAAATGCGTTTTTTTGACATAAAATGCGTTTGTGTGTAAAAACATTCGTTGAGTTGACCACCTACAATGTGCACCAATCGTTAAAATTGGTTCGTTAGGTCTCAGTTGAGACGCGGTAAGGGCCGTTTACGGCCTCTAAGCCATAGATTTTAAATACCATAATTCGACCAAATTATGTTTTATCACCACAACTCAATTGTTGCATATTGAAATTGTTCAAAATGTCGCTTAAATGGAGAATTTAACCCCAAATGACATTAAGTTGCACTTAAAAATAAAACATTTGGTTCAAAATCACCACAGTTCAATTTTTTCATAATTAAATTGTTGTAAATGTGGTAAAAATGAACAATTGAACTCCACGCAATATCAAAATGCAAGTAAAAAATTTAAATTTTGTTCGAAATAACGGTAAATAGACAAATAAAAACAGAAGTTGTCTATTTTACCGTTATTTCGAACAAAATATTTAATATAAACGTGCATTTTATGTTGCGTGGAAGTAAATTGTCCATTTTACCCAAATTTTGAACAATTAAAATAGACATAAATAGATTTGCGGTGATAAAACACACGCTTTGGTAGAAATTTTTGCTGATTTATATTATTGTTGTATTTTTATTCAATATTTGTCCCTTTAAACGACATTTTTAACAATTAGTACCGAAATTCTACAAAAGTTAATTTTATCCCCACAGTTCAACTGTTTGATATTTAAATTGTTCAAAATGTCGGTTAAATGGAGAATTTCACCCAAAATGACATTCAATTGAACTTAAAAATGAAGAATTTGGTTCAAAATAACGTTTATAACAACAAGTTTTGTGTCAACTTGTCTATTTACCGTTATTTAGATTAAAATATTTAATTTTAAGTTGCAATTTTTAATCATTTGGGGTGAAATTCTCCATTTACCCATTATTTTGTTAAGATTTTGGTACATGTAGTTCTTAATGACATTCAAATGGACAAATAATGAACAAACACACAACAAAATTACTACCAAAGCGCATGTTTTGCCACCTCAACTCAATTCTTTGATATTTAAATTGTTCAAAATGTGGGTAAAATGCACAATTTTACCCCACGCAATATAGAAATGCACGTAAAAATTTTAAATTTGGTTCGAAATTGCGGTTAATAGACAAGTCTACACTAAACTTGTCTGTTTAACCATTATTTCGAACAAAATATTAAATTTTAAAGTGAATTAATTTATTGCGCGGGGTAAAACGGTCTATTCAACCCACATTTCGGACAAATCAAATATAAAAAAAATTCGTGCTGACAAAACACACGCTTTGGTAGTAATTTTTGCTTATTTTAATATTTTTTGTGTTTTTATTCATTATTTGTCCATTTGAACGTCATTTTGAACAATAAATACAAAAATTCTGCTAATGTGTGTTTTACCACCACAACTCAATTGTTTTATATTAAAATTGTTGAAAATGTCAGTCAAATGGAGAATTTCAGCCCAAATTACATTAAATTGCACTTAAAAATAAAATATTTATTTCAAAATAGCACAAAAAAAATATTATTAAGCAAAAATTACTACCAAAGCGTTTGTTTTGTCACCACAATTCAATTTTTTTATATATAAATTGTTCAAATTGTGGATAAAATGCACAATTAAACCCCACGCAATATAAAATGTACGTAAACATTTTTAAATGTTGGTCGAAATAACAGTCAATAGACAAGTTTAAGCAAAACTTGACTATTATTCCGTTATTTCGAACAAAGTATTTAATATTTACGTGCATTTTTATGTTGCGTGGGGTTATATTGTCCATTTTACTTAAATTTTGAACAATTGGAATATACACAAATAGATTTGTGGTCATTAAACACATGCTTTGGTAGTCATTATTGCTAATTTATATTATTTTTGTATTTTAAATCATTATTTGCCCATTTGAACGTCTTTTGAACAATTAATACCAAAATTTTACCAAAGTTTATTTTATCACCACAACTCAATTGTTTCATATTTAAATTTTTCAAAATGCCAGGTTTATGGAAAATTTTACCCAAATGACATTAAATTGCACTTAAAAATTATATTAATTTAAATTTTTTATTTGTGTTTTCATTCATTTTTTGTTTATTTGAACGTCATTTTGAACAATAAATACCAAAATTCTACCAAATTTTTTTTTTCACCACAACTCAATTTATTATATTGAAATTGTTCAAAATATCGGTTAAATGGAGAACTTCACCCCAAATGACATTCAATTGCTTTAAAATTAAATCTTTGGTTCAAAATCACACAAAAAAAATATAAATAAACAAAAAATTACTACCAAAGCGTGTGTTTTCTCACCACAATTAAATTTTTTGATATTTTGATTGTTCAAAATGTGTGGAAAAATGCACAATTTAACCCCACGCAATATAAACATGCTGCTTAAAATTTTAAATTTGGTTCGAAATAATGGTTATTAGATAAGTTTTCAAAAAACTTGTGTATTTTACCGTTATTTCGGACAAAATATTAAATTTTTACGTGCATTTTTATGTTTCGTGGGGTTATATGGTCCATTTTACCCAAATTCCAAACAATTGGAATAAACACAAATAGATTTGTGTTGATACAACACACGCTTTGGGAGTAATTATTGCTTATTTATATTATTTTTGTATTCTAAATCATTATTTGTCCATTTGAACGTCATTTTGAACCATTTATACCAAAATTTTACCAAATTTATTTTATCACCACAACTCAATGGTTTCATATTTAAATTGTTCAAAATGTCAGGTAAATTGAAAATTTTACAGTAAATTGCACTTAAAAGTTAATTATTTGGTTCAAAATATTGGTTAAATCGACAAGTTTTTGGTCAACTGGTCTATTGAACGTTATTATGATAAAAATATTTAATTTTGAGGTGCAATTTTATGTCATTTGTGGTGAAATTCTCCATTTTACCATTATTTTGTTAAGATTCTGGTACATATCGTTCAAAATGACGTTCAAATGGACAAATAATGAACAAAAACACAAAAAAGTATTAATTAGCAAAAATACACCTAAAACGTGAGTTTTGTGACCACAACTCAATTTTTTGATATTTAAATTGTTCAAAATGTGGGTTAAATGCACAATTTAACCCCACGCAAAATAAAAATGCACGTAAAAATTTAAAATTTGGTTCGAAATAACGGCAAATAGACAAGTTTACGCAAAACTTGTCGGTTTTACCGTTATTTCGAACAAATTTTTAAATGTTTACATGCATTTTTATGTTGCGCGGGGTTAAGTGGTCTGGTTAACACACATTTTGGACAACTGAAATATATAAAAATTGAGTTGTGGTGATAAAACACACCGCTTTGGTAGTAATTTTTGCTTATTTATATTTTTTTAGTTTTTATACATTATTTGTCCATTTGAACGTCATTTTAAACAGTTAATACCAAAATTCTACCAAAATGTGTTTTACCACCACAACTCAATTGTTTCATATTAAAATTGTTCAAAATGTCAGTTAAATGGAGAATTTCAACCCAAATGACATTAAATTGCACTTAAAAATTAAATAGTTGGTTCAAAATAACACAAAAAAAATAAAAATTAGCAAAACTTACCACCAAAGCGTTTGTTTTGTCACCACAATTAAACTTTTGATATTTAAATTGTTCGAATTGTGGGTAAAATGCACCATTTAACCCGACCAAACATACAAATGCACGAAAAATTTTAAATTTGCTTCGAAATTGCGGTAAATAGACAAGTTAACACAAAACTAGACTGTTTTACCGTTATTCCAAACAAAAAATTAAATTTTAACGTGCAGTGGTTAGTTGCGCGCGGTTAAATGGTCCATTTTACCCACATTTTTGACGATTGAAATATAAAAAAAAATTGAATTGTGGTGATAAAACACACGCTTTGGTAGTAATTTTTGCTAATTTATATTTTTTTTGTGTTTTATTCATTATTTGTCCATTTGAACGTCATTTTGAACAATTCGTACCAAAATTCTACCAAAATGAGTTTTATCGCTACAACTCAATTGTTTCATATTGAAGTTGTTCAAAATGTCGGTTAAATGGAGAATTTCACCCCAAATGACATTAAATTGCACTTCAAAATTAAATATTTGGTTTAAAATAACACAAAAAAAATATTAATAAGCAAAAATTACCACCAAAGCGTCTGTTGTGTCACCACAATTCAATTTTTTTAAAATTATATTGTTGTTAATGTGGGTAAAATGCACAATTGAACTCCACGCAATATCAAAGTGCAAGTACAAATTTTAAATTTTGTTCGAAATAACGGTTAGTAGACAAGTTAAAACAAAAGTTGTCTATTTTACCGTTATTTAGAACAAAAAATTAAATATTAACGTGCATTTTATGTTGCGTGGGGGTAAATTGTCCATTTTACCCAAATTTTGAACAATAAGAATATACATAAATAGATTTGTGGTGATAAAACACACGCTTTGGTGGTAATTTTTGCTAATTTTCACAATTTTTGTATTTTTAGTCAATATTTGTCCCTTTAAACGACATTTTTAACAATATATACCAAAATTCTACAAAAGTTAATTTTCTCCCCACAGTTCAACTGTTTGATATTTAAATTGTTCAAAATGTCGGTTAAATAGAGAATTGCACTCCAAATGACATTCAATTGAACTTAAAAATGAAAAATTTTGGTTCAAAAAAACGTTTATAACGACAAGTTTTGTGTCAACTTGTCTATTTACCGTTATTTCGATTAAAATATTTAATTTAAAGATGCAATTTTAAATAATTTGGGGTATAATTCTCCATTTACCTATTATTTTGTTAAGATTTTGGTACATGTAGTTAAAAATGACATTCAAATAGACAAATTGTAACCTTCACTCGTCCGTGAATGTTATTCATTATCACGTTACTACTGTATCAAGATAATATACAGAATTCTGAGCTATTGTTTTGATTTGTTTTTTTTCTGGAGGGAATTTTTTTGTTGTTGTTTACCTTAACAGTATGATTTTTTTTGAATACGGGTTTTTTTGGCGGATTCGGAGGGACACAGAAAGTCAGTCGAGTGGGATGTTAGCATACGGATGGTAGTGAAAAGTTTTTTTTTCTTATAAAACAAATTAAAGTTTTGTTGAGTTGTGAAATATCGGAGGGTGGATAGAATAAAACCATTATACAGACGATACACAACTCTCTATAGTTCGATACACAACTCTCTATATAGTTCTTGAAGAACATATTTTTTTTTACGGTTTGTGTGTAAATTGAAGTCTTATTCATTTAATATATACATGGGCTATTGAATTGATTGAGCATGCAGAATAATTACGTCTAATGTACGAGTGATGATATCTGATATTTAAAGGAATAACAGTTGAACTAAAACGCTGTTCCCGGAGTGCAGTCGCTTTAAGAAAAAAAAAACAAATTGTTCAATACGAAGTGGTGTTGTGCAAAAACCGATAAAGGTCGCAAGGTTAACACGTGGGCATTAATGCTGCATTTGCAGATGAATACATAAATGTAGATGGTAGCTATACGGTTGATTTGGAAATCAATTAAATCAATGGAATTTATCATATGATTTGGGTTTGCAACGTCATTGCAATCATATGATACCGGTTACCACAACCAACAATCGAGAGTGAATTTTCCATGTTGGAGTTGGTGTTGGTTTTCTATTGTTTTATTTTTTTTTTATTACGATTTATTGGTTAAGCCTAAATAAGTTTTTTTTATTTTTTTTTTATAATATTAGTAATATTAATATTAAATTCAATTTTCATATTAATATTTTTTTGTTCTTATATAATTGTTAGTTTTCTTTTCTAATTATCTTATTAAACTAAAGCTAATTTTTTTTTCTTAGTATGGATTTTTTTTTTCTTACTTTAAATATTTTAGCAGGATCATTGCTTTTGGAAGCGCTTTCAACAAATACGATTATGCCAGGTATGTGCGTTTTTTTATTTACTATTATTAATACATTTTTATTTTCATTATATTAACTTTGGTATATAAGATAATGAATTTTTTTTTGTTGTAATTATAAATTTGGAGTAGATTGTATTTTTTTTCTTTATAATTTAATTAAATTTGTTATAATAATTCTAATTCAACCTTCTATATTAATTGTCTTATAATGAGTGGCTAGGTAAAAAGCATAAACACGTAGAGGTGAGTTGAGTATGAGTTGAAGTCGATAATGTAATAATACATGTCATGGTATAGCTGTGCTGTATTGATGAACTACGACCAAAATATACCTCTGATGACTGAGTTAGGTGGCACTATGACATGTATTTTTTTTTTATTATTATTTATTTATAGTGCAGCACAGCAAAATTTTTTTTTGTAGACAGACGGCCATTTTTTTTATGATTATTAGTTTGTTTTCACGGCCGAATGTTACAAATGGCGCCCAATCTCTACGGGGACATAGTTTTATTCCAGATTAATATTTCATCATTGTAGCTATTACCGATTAAGTGTAGATACTTACATTACCACTTTTTTAGTACATTGTCTTAAGCATTAATCGTTGACATTAGTATATAAAAAAAAAAGAAGATTGATTTTATTCGAGATTTATACAGAATTTATTTTGAGTGGATACTGTCCCAACAAACTTATTTTATTTTTTTCATTTCTAATTACAATTATACTTATTACCTTTTTGCTTTTGTTTTCCAGTACACTTATTTGAATGTTTCTGTTGAACCGTCGCTTTCAACTTTTGTTGATACGATCTCCTTGCAATTTCATACAAATTAATTGTATTTGATAATTGCATTGGTTGTATTTCGATTACATACTTTTAACTTTTTGTGTACTGTATAATAACATTACGTTTTAACTGAGTGATTACCCGTTAGGTAGATTAGTTATTTTAGGAAAACGCAATTCGTAATGATTTTGTTTTCTTCCATTTTTTTAAATTTTTTTTTTAGTTTTTTCCAGTATTACTTATTATCGGCTCACTCAACTCACCATCTCCGTGGTATTTTCATATTATACATAGATAACATATAAACGGTTGCAGTAGCATAAACAATTTAATTCGTTTTCTTATTATATTTTTTTTATTAGTTACCTATATATATATATATACTCGTATATGTATATATATTTTTTTGGTATTATTATTATTTATTTTTATTTTTTTTTGGATATACTTTTATTATAGTTGGTATTTAGAATTGAATTATCTTTCACGCGGATTTTTTTTTTGTTTTTTTGACGGAGCGTTTGGTAACTAATTACACGATAATTGAAATCTACTTAAATAGGCCATTGGTGATTTATTTGCTAGCAGCATGGATTTAAACAATCTAGACCCCGATGAGTTCGAGGTTGAATGTTTGGCTCGAAATCTTAAAGGTACTCCTGTGAATAAGTTGGCCAATCTTAAGGTATCAATAACTAATGAACCAGTTAAAAATGATAGATTTGGTTTTGACTGCGGTCCAAGCATTGATCCAAGGAGGCGATAATCTAAATGACACACTTGAGAGGATTAAACCAACTCAACAAGAGGAGCCAGACGACTTATCGACGTCTAAAGATGAAGAGAAAATAAACCAAACCACCAAAACCACTGCAGAATCCAATACTAAGGCAGACAGAGAGGAATCGGCACTTACTTATTTACTATCAAGTACAGCCATTACCCCTGCACAGCAGTCTTCCCAATCGTTACGCAGCATTGACAAGTGGAAAATATTTTTCGACGGTGACTCGCGGGAATTGGCAGTTGAGAGATTTCTGTTTCGAGTGGAACACCAAGCTACTACTTATGGTATACCCAATTTGGACCTAGTACATCAATTGGGCACTTTATTAAAGGGAGCCGCTTTAAATTGGTACTGGTGTCATATCGAACGTAATCCGATAGTAACATGGAAAGATTTAAAGATTGCGATAATTGAACGATTCCAGGACCGACACACCGACCACGATATACGAAGAAATCTCGAATCAAGAAGCAAAAGTCTAATGAAAACTTTCGAACCTTTTATAACGATGTAATCGCGCTGTCATTACAGTTTCGAGATCCCCTTCCAGACTCGGAACTTTTACATATTATTCGACGTAATATGCGATCAGGATTCCAAAATACAGTCGCAGACCAAGAGATCGCGTCAATTGGAGTCTTAGTTAGACGATGTCTAGCACTAGAAGATACGTGGAAACGCACGGGATATGAACCGGAAAAACTGTGTGCACGCAGGCACATCGAAGAAGTCGATATAGCTCAAACAGAAAATTTGTGGGAAGGTGTTGAGATCCAACCAGAATAGCCACGTACACTCCGACACATTGAGAAAGTCAATGTTGCACAAGAAGATGAACATGTGATGCAGGTGCATGAACTTAGCTCTCGGCAAGGTAGGGATTCTTCATCAGCTCAGACAAAAGATGTTACCTGTCAGTCAAACCGTGAGTCTAATGTAATTTGTTGGAATTGCCGAGATATAGGTCATATATTCATCGACTGTCCTAGCCCTGCTAAGATATTTTGTTTCGGCTACGGTCGCCCGGGAATAGTAAAACCAAATTGTTTTCGATGTTCGGGAAACTTAACTCCGAGGGCTCGAATGACTGGGAATCCGATACCCTTCTCTCTTCCCAAAAGCAACACGATGTCAACCAGCGTTCCAGGTTTGGTTCCGTTACCTCAGCGGAAATAAATCTCTATAAACCTATTCCCTCAATTAAACACAACATATCTTCCATACCTACAGTCACACATTCCCCCGTATCGAAATCAGATAGGGTACGTAATTATTGGCGCAGTAAACGCATTCTCCGGGCAATTGTCTCTGAGACGCGATTTGATAGTGGGGTTGACAATCGACCATATTTAAAAGTAGTTCTGTTGAAAGTTATCTCAATAACCCACAATACAAGATTTTTAATCTTCCTACAAAAATTCAGGTGGCGTCAGGTCATAGTGAAAGAGTGTTTGGATATTTGTATGCTAATATTACATACAATGGAGTACACAAGGTGCTTTAAGTTTTTATTATTCCAAATCTGAAGCAACCTTTATACCTGGGAATTGATTTCTGGAAGGCTTTCAATATTACAATTATAGCTCCTACCGTCTCTGAGATTGAGAATCAGGTGGTGGAACCCGAGGGTGATGAATGCTTGCGGCATGATTTAAACCCCGCTCAGATTGAACATTTGAATGCAGTTGTAGCGAAATTTCCTTCCTTTGAGCAATTCGGTTTGGGGCGTACAAATCTTGTTATTCATGATATAAACGTGAGTGATGCAAAGCCCATAAAACAACGTCATTACGCAATTTCTCCTGTGGTTCAAAAATCTCTTTATCAAGAGTTGGATCGAATGCTATCCCTAGGTGTGATTGAGGAGTCTCATAGCTCCTGGAGTTCCCCGGTGACATTGGTTCGAAAATCAAATGGCAAGGTCCGAATGTGCCTAGATGCACGAAAGCTGAACGAGGTGACGATCAGGGACGCATATCCATTGCCAATTATCGACGGACTTTTGAGCCGGCTGGATCAGACCAGATTTTTTTCAAGCATCGATTTGAAGGATGCGTTTTGGCAGATCCCTTTGGCTCCTGAGTCCCGCGATAAAACTGCATTCACTGTACCTGGTCGTCCCTTGTATCAGTTTACGGTCATGCCGTTCGGACTTTGTAACGCCCCACAAACGATGTGTAGGTTAATGCACCGGGTGATACCACATCAGTTACACGAGCAAGTGTTTGTCTATCTAGATGACCTCCTTATCACATCAGGGAATTTCGACGATCATATTCAACTTTTATCTTTGGTGGCGACGTTGTTGAAGAATGCTGGTTTAACGGTTAATTTAGGGAAAAGCAAGTTTTTGTTGAGGGAGATAAGATATTTGGGTTATGTTGTAGGAGATGGATGTTTGCGGGTGGACCAAGATAAAGTAAGTGCTATTTTATCCTTTCCTGTCCCTAACTCGGTAAAGAAGCTTCGTCGATTCCTGGGTATGTCAGGGTGGTATCGTAGATTCATATCCTCTTACGCCACTTTGGCTGTTCCACTATCGGATCTCTTAAAGAAAGAACAGAAATTTAACTGGAGCAATAAATGTCAAAGTGCGTTTGACGATTTGAAACTTGCCCTATCAACAGCACCGGTGCTGGTACATCCAAATTTTTCACGAAAATTTTACGTACAATGTGACGCTAGCTCTACTGGTGTAGGCAGCGTGTTATTTCAGATCGGTGATGATGGTGGCGAGCACCCTATCGCTTATATGTCTCAAAAACTTAACGCCGCACAGCGCAATTACTCTATCACGGAATTGGAGTGTTTTGCAGCAGTGTTGAGCGTGAAGAAGTTTAGAGCATATATCGAGGGGTGTCCGTTTACCATCATCACTGATCATGCAAGTTTGAAATGGCTCATGAGTCAAAATGACTTGTCTGGTCGATTGGCAAGGTGGTCGCTTAAATTGCAAGGATTAAAATTCGATATAGAGCATCGAAAGGGTAGTCTTAATGTGGTGGCCGATGCCTTATCACGTGCATTTATAGAATCTGTTAAACTAGGAAACGAAGAGGGTGTACTTAATGTGGATTTGGATTCCAATGGGTTTGTTGAAAATGAATATTTGCAGCTCCTTAAGAAAGTCAGAGAAACTGAGTCCGAATATTCGAATATTCGTATTGTTAATGAGAGATTGTATATTAATCCCTCTTGCAATTACAATGAGAGTTTCACAGACATTCCTCGATGGAAGCTCTATGTTCCACAGACGTTAACGAAGCAACTAGTCGTCCAAGCCCACAACCCACCTTCATCTTCTCATTTTGGTGTATCAAAAACGTTGAATCGTCTGCAGCGGAATTACTTTTGGCCTCAAATGGCGAGAGATGTGAAAGAGTATGTTGCAAGATGTGATATATGCAAACAGATAAAGAGTCCAAGAGTAGTCACCCAACCAATGATGGGTAAGCAAATCATTGCTGTGAGGCCAATGCAGCGATTATATTTATAGATTTTTTGGGTCCCTATCCTAGGTCCAAATCTGGAAACTCATATTTGTTGGTAGTATTGGACGTGTATTCTAAATATATATTTTTCAAACCTTTAAAACAAGCATTAGCAACTGCAGTATGTACCTTCTTAGAGAAAGACATCTTTTCAGTTTTTTCGGTACCGGAAACATTAACCTCAGATAACGCAACACAGTTTAATTCTGTTTGCCTTCAAACACTTTTAACGAAATATGGAGTTAAACATATTTTCACACCAAAATATTCACCACAGTGTAACGCATCGGAGCGCGTCAATCGTTCAATCTTGGCAGCTATCCGTGCTTATATTAAGGCGGATCATCGAACATGGGATCAACATTTGCACTCGATTTCTTCAGCACTACGTAATGTGATCCATGATGCAACCAAATTTTCACCGTATTTTCTTATGTTCGGTCAACATTTTATAGGACATGGGAATGATTACAGATTATTGCGTGAGTTGAATCTAATTGATAATGGTGAGATCGTATTGCAAAATAAGGCTAATCGGTTGAGTTTATGTCAACAGACTGTTTTATCTCATCTTGCGGAGGCTTACAAAAGAAACGCGTACTGTTATAATTTAAGAAGTCGTCAGCGAGATTTGCAAGTGGGACAAACAGTGTATGTACGCCATTTCGCATTGAGCGATGCTATCAAGAACTATTCTGCTAAGTTGGGCCGAAAATTTGTTCCAACTAAAGTGACACGGAAAATAGGCAATGTAGCTTACGAACTGGCCCGCCGGGATGGGAAATCTCTGGGCATATATGATATGAAGGATATTCGAACATAGTTATGCAAATTATGTATTACGCCGTCTCGTATGGAATCTGTTATACTATAGGTGTTTGTCTTGTGCCCGGCTGGATGAGACGCTCAGCGGTCGATGGGTACGTCCCCACGTTTGTAACCTTCACTCGTCCGTGAATGTTATTCATTATCACGATACTACTGTATCAAGATAATATACAGAATTCTGAGCTATTGTTTTGATTTGTTTTTTTTTTGGAGGGAATTTTTTTGTTGTTGTTTACCTTAACAGTATGATGTTTTTTTTGAATACGGGTTTTTTTTGACGGATTCGGAGGGACACAGAAAGTCAGTCGAGTGGGATGTTAGCATACGGATGGTAGTGAAAAGTTTTTTTTTCTTATAAAAAAAATTAAAGTTTTGTTGAGTTGTGAAATATCGGTGGTTGGATAGAATAAAACCATTATACAGACGATACACAACTCTCTATAGTTCGATACACAACTCTCTATATAGTTCTTGAAGAACATATTTTTTTTTACGGTTTGTGTGTAAATTGAAGTCTTATTCATTTAATATTTACATGGGCTATTGAATTGACTGAGCATGCAGAATAATTACGTCTAATGTACGAGTGATGATATCTGATATTTAAAGGAATAACAGTTGAACTAAAACGCTGTTCCCGGAGTGCAGTCGCTTTAAGAAAAAAAAACAAATTGTTCAATACGAAGTGGTGTTGTGCAGAAACCGATAAAGGTCGCAAGGTTAACACGTGTGCATTAATGCTGCATTTGCAGATGAATACATAAATGTAGATGGTAGCTATACGGTTGATTTGGAAATCAATTAAATCAATTGAATTTATCATATGATTTGGGTTTGCAACGTCATTGCAATCATATGATACCGGTTACCATAACCAACAATCGAGAGTGAATTTTCCATGTTGGAGTTGGTGTTGGTTTTCTATTGTTTTATTTTTTTTTTATTACGATTTATTGGTTAAGCCTAAATAAGTTTTTTTTTATTTTTTTTTTATAATATTAGTAATACTAATATTAAATTCAATTTTCATATTAATTTTTTTTTGTTCTTATATAATTGTTAGTTTTCTTTTCTAATTATCTTATTAAACTAAAGCTAATTTTTTTTTCTTTGTTTGGTTTCGGGATTTTTTTTTCTTACTTTAAATATTCTAGCAGGATCGTTGCTTTTGGAAGCGCTTTCAACAAATACGATTATGCCAGGTATGTGCGTTTTTTTATTTACTATTATTAATACATTTTTTTTCATTATATTAACTTTGGTATATAAGATAATGAATTTTTTTTTTGTTGTAATTATAAATTTGGAGTAGATTGTATTTTTTTTCTTTATAATTTTATTTAATTTGTTACAATAATTCTAATTCAACCTTCTATATTTATTGTCCTATAATGAGTGGCTAGGTAAAAAGCATAAACACGTAGAGGTGAGTTGAGTATGAGTTGAAGTCGATAATGTAATAATACATGTCATGGTATAGCTGTGCTGTATTGATGAACCACGACCAAAATAAACCTCTGATGACTGAGTTAGGTGGCACTATGACATGTATTTTTTTTTATTATTATTTATTTCAAGTGCAGCACAGCAAAATTTTTTTTTGTAGACAGACGGCCATTTTTTTTATGATTATAAGTTTGTTTTCACGGCCGAATGTTACAAAATAATGAACAAACACACAAAAAAATTAGTATTTAGCAAAAATTACTACCAAAACGCATGTTTTGCCACCTCAACTCAATTCTTTGATATTTAAATTGTTCAAAATGTGGGTAAAATGCACAATTTCACCCCACGCAATATAGAAATGCACGTACAAATTTAAAATTTGGATCGAAATAACGGTTAATAGACAAGTTTACACAAAAATTGTCCGTTTAACCATTATTTCGAACAAAATATTAAAACGGTCTTTTCTACCCACAATTTGGACAATTCAAATATAAAAAAAAATTCGTGCTGACAAAACACACGCTTTGGTAGTTATTTTTGCTTATTTATATATTTTTGTGTTGTTATTCATTATTTGTCCATTTGAACGTCATTTTGAACAATAAATACAAAAATTCTGCAAATGTGTGTTTTATCACCACAACTTAATTGTTTCATATTAAAATTGTTGAAAATGTCGGTTAAATGGAGAATTTCATTTAAAATCACATTTAATTGCACTTAAAAATAAAATATTTGGTTCAAAATAACACAAAAAAAATATTATTAAGCAAAAATTAATACCAAAGCGTTTGTTTTGTCACCACAATTAAATTTTTTTAATATATAAATTGTTCAAAATGTGAGTAAAATGCACAATTTTACTCCACGCATTATAAAAATGCACGTTTACATTTTTTAATGTTGGTCGAAATAACAGTCAATAGACAATGTGATCAATGTGTCAATAGACAATAGATATGTGGTAATAAAACACACGCTTTGGTAGTCATTATTGCTAATTTATATTAATTTTGTATGTTTAATCATTATTTGCCCATTTGAACGTCATTTTGAACAATTAATACCAAAATTTTACCAAAGTTAATTTTATCATCACAACTCAATTGTTTCATATTTAAATTTTTCGAAATGTCAAATTAATGGAAAATTTTACCCGAATGACATTAAATTGCACTTAAAAATTAAATTAATTTATAATATATTTTTTAATTGGTGTTTACATTCATTATTTGTCCATTTGAACGTTATTTTGAACAATTAATACCAAAATTCTACCAAAGTTTTTTTTTCACCACAACTCAATTGTTTGATATTGAAATTGTTCAAAATGTCGGTTAAATGGAGAATTTCACCCCAAATGACATTCAATTGCACTTTAAAATCAAATATTTGGTTTAAAATCACACAAAAAAAATATCAATTAGCAAAAATTACTACCAAAGCGTGTGTTTTGTCACCACAATTAAATATTTTGATATTTTAATTGTTCAAAATGTGCGTCAAATGCACAATTTAACCCCATGCAATATAAACATGCTGGTTAAAATTTAAAATTTGGTTCGAAATAATGGTTATTAGACAAGTTTTCACAAAACTTGTGTATTTTACCGTTAATTCGGACATAATATTAAATTTTTACGTGCATTTTTATGTTTCGTGAGGTTATTTTGTCCATGTTACCCAAATTATAAACAATTGGAATAAACACAAATAGATTTGTGTTGATACAACACACGCTCTGGTAGTAATTATTGCTTATTTATGTTATTTTTGTATTTAAAAGCATTATTTGTCCATTTTAACGTCATTTCGAACAAATAATACCAAAATTTAACCAAAGTTAATTTATCACCACAACTCATTTTTTTCATATTTTCATTGTTCAAAATGTCAGGTAAATTTTGTTTAGATTTTGGTACATATAGTTCAAAATGACGTTCAAATAGACCAATAATGAACAAAAACACAAAAAAAATATTAATTAGCAAAAATTACTACTAAAGCGTGTGTTTTGTCACCACAACTCAATTTTTTGATATTTTAGTTGTTCGAAATGCAGGTAAAATGCACAATTTAACCCCACGCAATATAAAAATGCACGTACAAATTTAAAATTTGGTTCGAAATAATGGTGATTAGACAAGTTTTTACAAATCTTGTCTGTTTTACCGTTATTTCGAACAAAATATTAAATGTTTACGTGCATTTTTATGTTGCGCGGGGTACAATGGCCAAGTTTACCCACATTTTGGACTATTGAAATATCAAAAAATTAGTTTTGGTGATAAAACACACGCTTTGGTAGTAATTCTTGCTTATTTATATTTTTTTTTGTTTTTTTATTCATTATTTGTTCATTTTAACGTCATTTTGAACAATCAGTACCAAAATTCTACCAAAATGTGTTTTATCACAACAATATAATTGTTTTATTTTGAAATTGTTCAAAATGTCGGTTTAATTGTGGTGGTGTGGCGATTCACTACCACGCTTTTTACTTGGGAATCAATTTTCGGAATGTTTTAATTAAACATTCTATCTCGACTATCAACTTAATTCTTACCTTTATTTAGTATAGTCTTTTCTTATATTCTATGTTCAACGTCATTTCATAAAAATGCGATCGTTGAACTATTATTGCTACGTTAACATTTTTGCTTATGATATTTTTTTATATAACTACTTTAATTTTTTGTAATATGAAATCTTCTTTATATAACTTTGTTGCAATATAAAGTATATGCTAATTGCCACGAAGTAATATATATTTTATGTGGGCTGAGCGCATGTAACAGGGTAACACTACAAAATGGAGATTTTCACCCCAAATGACATTAAATTGCACTTAAAAATTATAGATTTGGTTCAAAATAACACAAAAAATATAAATAAGTAAAAATTACTACCAAAGCGTGTGTTTTGTCACCAAAATTCAATTTTTTGTCATTCGAATTGTTAAAAATGTGGGTAAAAGGCACAATTTTACTCCACGCAATATAAAATGCATGTTTAAATTAAAAATTTTGTTCAAAATAACGGTAAATAGACAAGTTTAAACCAAAATTGTGTATGTAACCGCTATTTCGAAAAAAATATTAAATTTTAATAAAATTTCAATTTATGAAATTAAAAAGTCTGTTCAAAATAACGGTTTAAACGACAAGTTTTGTGTCAACTTGTCTATTTACCTCTATTATTACTTATTTTTTAGAAAAACATACACTATAGCCTTTTTTTTATATATATTTTTTTATTTATTTAATTAATTTTAAATGTATGATATTTCGCCTCAATGGCATTTTCAAATACATAAACTGAACCTTATTACTAATTGGAAGAAGAAAAAAATAATGTTTTAGATATTAAATTATTTAACACGGGACTAAATTTTAAGAAAACACAAACCACAGATTCAAATTTAAAAACACAAGTAAACTGGATTCAGACCAACACACAAGCAGAAGAGAATTTCTTGAATCAGCTAATATATTTTTAAATGACCACAAAACTATCAATTTTAAAACTGACACACAGTACATTAACAGTAATTACAAACACTAACTAAACACATTCAAAATAGCTTAAAACAGAAAGTCATAATTTGAACTGGTAATCGTGAAGATCCAAAAGTAATAACAATAAAAATTAAAAAAAATTGTTTTTTTTTGACAGTGACTAATCAAGCAACCGTATATACTTATAAGTTTAGTTTTAATTGTATGTTTAAAACATGGAAAACATCTTGTGATGACATCTATCATATAAAGATCACTTGATTATATCTACTGTCTGGTAGATGTCACCATAAGTTCTTTCTTCCTTTTTTTTTCCAAAATTGAATATATCTAATTATTAAAGTTAATTCCCAAATTAATTTGTATTCAAATCAAATGATTATAATTTTTGTTACTTATATACCTAAAGATTTTTTGGCGGATTATTGCATGAAATACATAGGCATAAAGCATATACTGGATTTACAACCCGATATAGTTACCATAGATAAAATAAAGTATTATTTTGTGAACGCTAACGAAGACACAGCCAAATTTAATTGATTTAAATTAGTTTAATATTTATTTTTAAGACAAATGTTCATTAATATGATAATTTTAACTAAAAATTATGTGTTTAATTATTTTAAATTAAAAATAAGTGCTAAAATAATTGTATATGTGTTCTTTTTGTAAAATATGTTCTTAAAATATTGTCAAAATTTTCTTAAAATTTAGTCCCGTGTTAATAATTTAATATCTAAAACATTATTTTTTTCTTCTTCCAATTAGTAATAAGGTTCAGTTTATGAATTTGAAAATGCCATTGAGGCGAAATATCATACATTTAAAATTAAATAAATAAATAATAAAAATATATATAAAAAATAAGGCTATAGTGTGCGTTTTTATAAAAAATAAGTAATAATAGAAGAGTAAAAGTAGCCATTTTATAACCAACAATCGATTACTTGTCTATTTACCGTTATTTCGATTAAAATATTTAGTTTTGAGGTGCAATTATATGTCATTTGTGGTGAAATTCTCCATTTTACCATTATTTTGTTAAGATTTTGGTACATATCGTTTAAAATGACGTTCAAATGGACAAATAATGAACAAAAAACACAAAATAATATTAATTAGCAAAAATTACACCTAAAACATGTGTTTTGTCACCACATCTCAATTTTTTGATATTTAATTGTTCAATTGTGCAATTTAATGCACAATTTAGCCCCATGCAATAAAAAAATGCACGAAAAATTTAAAATTTGGTTCGAAATAACGGTAAATAGACAAGTTTACACAAAACTTGTCTGTTAAACCGTTATTTCGAACAAAATATTTAATGTTTACGTGCATTTTTATGTTGCGCGGGGTAAAATGGTCCATTTTACCCAAATTTTGGACAATATTTATATAAAAAAATTTAGTTGTGGTAATAAAACACATGCTTTTGTAGTATTTTTTGCTTGTTTAAATTTTTTTGTGCTTTTATTCATTATTTGTCCATTTGAACGTCATTTTGAACAATTCGTACAAAAATTCTACCAAAATGTGTTTTATCACCACAACTCAATTGTTTCATATTGAAATTGTTCAAAATGTCGGTAAATGGAGAACTTAAGCCCAAATGACAATAAATTGCACTTAAAAACCTATATTTTGTTCAAAAAAACTGTAAAAACGACAAGTTTTGTGTCAACTGGTCTATTTTACCGTTATTTCGATTAAAATATAAAATTTTTAGGTGGAATTTAATATTGTTTGGGGTATTATTCTCCATTTACCCATTATTTTATTAAGAATTTGGTACATATCGTTCAAAATGACGTTTAAATGGACAAATAATGAACAAAAACACAAACAAATATGAATTAGAAAAATTACTACTAAAGCATGTGTTTTGTCACAACAACTCAATTTTTTGATATCTAAATTGTTCAAAATGTTGGTAAAAAGCATAATTTAACTCCACGCAATTTAAAAATGCACGTAAAAATTTAAAATTTGGTTCGAAATAACGGTAAATAGACAAGTTCACACAAAACTTGTCTGTGTTACCGTTATTTCGAACCAATTCTTAAATTTTTACGTGCATTTTTATGATGCGTGGGGTTGAAAGGTCCATTTTACCCACATTTTGGACAATTGAAATATAAAAAAATTGAGTTGTGGTGATAAAACATACACTTTGGTAGTAATTTTTGCTAATTTATATTTTTTTTGTGTCTTTATTCATTATTTGCCCATTTGAACGTCGTTTTGAACAATTTGTACCATATTTCGACCAAAGTGTGTTTTATCACCACAACTCAATTGTTGCATATTGCAATTGTTCAAAATGTTGGCTAAACGGAGAATTTCACTCCAAATGACATTAAGTTGCACTTGAAAATTAAAAATTTGGTTCAAAATAACACAAAAAAAATATTAATAAGCAAAAATTACTACCAAAGCGTGTGTTGTGTCACCACAGTTCAATTTTTTCATAATTAAATTGTTGTAAATGTGGGTAAAATGCACAATTGAACTCCACGCAATATCAAAATGCAAGTACAAATTTTAAATTTTGTTCGAAATAACAATAAATAGACAAGTAAAAATAGAAGTTGTCTATTTTACCGTTATTTCGAACAAAATATTTAATATAAACGTGCATTTTTATGTTGCGTGGAAGTAAATTGTCCATTTTACCCAAATTTTGAACAATTAGAATATACATAAATAGATTTGTGGTGATAAAACACACACTTTGGTAGTAATTTTTGCAAATTTATATTATTTTTGTATTTTTATTCAATATTTCTCCTTTTGAACGAAATTTTAAACAAGTAGTACCAAAATTCTACAAAAGTTAATTTTATCCCCACAGTTCAACTGTTTGATATTTAAATTGTTTAAAATGTCGGTTAAATGGAGAATTTCACCCCAAATGACATCCAATTGAACTTTAAAATGAAAAATTTGGTTCAAAATAACGTCTTTAATGACAAGTGTTGTGTCAACTTGTCTATTTTCCGTTATATAGTTTAAAATATTAAATTTAAAGGTGCAATTTGTAATCATTTGGGGTGAAATTCTTCATTTACCCATTATTTTGTTAAGATTTTGGTACATGTAGTTCAAAATGACATTCAAATGGACAAATAATGAACAAACACACAAAAAAATTATTAATTAGCAAAACTTACACCTAAAGCGTGTGTTTTGTCACCCCATCTGAATTTTTTGATATTTAAATTGTTCAAAATGTGGGTAAAATGCACAATTTCACCCCGCGCAATATAAAAATGCACGTAAAAATTTAAAATTTGGTTCGAAATAACGGTTAATAGACAAATCTACACTTAACTTGTCTGTCTTACCATTATTTCGAACAAAATATTAAATTTTAAAGTGAGTTAATTTATTGCGCGGGGTAAAATGGTCTATTCTACCCTTATTTTGGACAATTCAAAAATAAAAAAAAAAATTCGTGCTGACAAAACACACGCTTTGGAAGTAATTTTTGCTTATTTTTATATTTTTGTGTTTTTTTTCATTATTTGTCCATTTGAACGTCATTTTGAACAATAAGTACAAAAATTCTGCCAATGTGTGTTTGTTCACCACAACTCAATTGTTTTATATTTAAATTGTTGAAAATGTCAGTTAAATGGAGAATTTCAGCCCAAATTACATTAAATTGCACTTAAAAATAAAATATTTGGTTCAAAATAACACAAAAAAAAATATTATTAAGCAAAAATTACTACCAAAACGTTTGTTTTGTCACCACAATTCAATTTTTTTATATATAAATTGTTCAAAATGTGGGTTAAATGGACAATGAAACCTCACGCAATATAAAAATGTACGTTAACATTTTAAAATGTTGGTCGAAATAACAGTCAATTGACAAGTTTAAACAAAACTTGACTATTATTCCGTTATTTCGAACAAAGTATTAAATGTTAACGTGCATTTTTATGTTGCGTGGGGTTATATTGTCCATTTTACTTAAATTTTGAACAATTGGAATATACACAAATAGATTTGTGGTCATGAAACACACGCTTTGGTAGTCATTATTGCTAATTTATATTATTTTTGTATTTTAAATCATTATTTGCCCATTTGAACGTCTTTTGAACACTTAATACCAAAATTCTACCAAAGTTTTTTTTTTCACCAAAACTCAATTTTTTTATATTGAAATTGATCAAAATGTCAGTTTAATAGAGAACTTCACCCCAAATGACATTCAATTGCACTTTAGAAATTAATCTTTGGTTTAAAATCACACAAATAAAATATAAATTAGCAAAAATTACTACCAAAGCGTGTGTTTTGTCACCACAATTAAATTTTTTGATATTTTAATTGTTTAAAATGTGGGAAAAATGCACAATTTAACCCCACGCAATATAAACATGCTGCTTAAAATTTTAAATTTGTTTCGAAATAATGGTTATTAGACAAGTTTTCAAAAAACTTGTGTATTTTACCGTTATTTCGGACAAATTATTTTTACTTGCATTTTTATGTTTCGTGGGGTTATATTGTCCATTTTACCCAAATTTTAAACAATTGGAATAAACACAAATAGATTTATGGTGATACAACACACGCTTTGGTAGTATTTATTGCTTATTTATATTATTTTTGTATTTTAAATCATTATTTGTCCATTTGAACGTCATTTTGAACAATTAATACCAACATTTTACCAAAGTTTATTTTATCACCACAACTCAATGGTTTCATATTGAAATTGTTCAAAATGTCAGGTAAATTGAAAATTCTACAGTAAATTGCACTTAAAAATTAAATATTTGGTTCAAAATATTGGTTAAAACGAAAAGTTTTGGGTCAACTGGTCTATTCACCGTTATTTCGATAAAAATTTTTAATTTTGAGGTGCAATTTTATGTCATTTGTGGTGAAATTCTCCATTTTATTATTATTTTGTTAAGATTTTGGTACATATCGTTCAAAATGACGTTCAAATGGACAAATAATGAATAAAAACACAAAAAAAATATTAATTAGCAAAAATTACTACCAAAGCGTGTGTTGTGTCACCACAACTCAATTGTTTGATATTTAATTTGTTCAAAATGTGGGTAAAATGCACAATTTAACCCCACGCAATATAAAAATGCACGTAAAAATTTAAAATTTGGTTCGAAATAACGGCAAATAGACAAGTTTACACAAAACTTGTCTGTTTTACCGTTATTTCGAATAAAATATTAAATGTTTACATGCATTTTTATGTTGCGCGGGTTTAAGTGGTCTCGTTAACCCACATTTTGGACAACTGAAATATATAAAAATAGAGTTGTGGTGATAAAACACACCGCTTTGGTAGTAATTTTTGCTAATTTATATTTTTTGTGTTTTTATACATTATTTGTCCATTTGAACGTCATTTAAAACAATTAATACCAAAATTCTACCAAAATGTGTTTTACCACCACAACTCAATTGTTTCATATTCAAATTGTTCAAAATGTCAGTAAAATGGAGAATTTCAACCCAAATGACATTAAATTGCACTTAAAAATTAAATATTTGGTTCAAAATAACACAAAAAAAATAAAAATTAGCAAAACTTACCACCAAAGCGTTTGTTTTTTCACCACAATTAAATTTTTGATATTTAATTTGTTCGAATTGTGGGTAAAATGCACAATTTAACCCGACAAAACATACAAATGCACGAAAAATTTTAAATTTGGTTCGAAATAACGGTAAATAGACAAGTTACACAGAACTTGACTGTTTTACCGTTATTCCAACCAAAAAATTAAATTTTAACGTGCGTTTGTTTGTTGCGCGCGGTTAAATGGTCCATTTTACCCACATTTTGGACAATTGAAATATAAAAAAAGATGAATTGTGGTGATAAAACACACGCTTTGGTAGTAATTTTTGCTAATTTATATCTTTTTTGTGTTTTATTCATTATTTGTCCATTTGAACGTCATTTTGAACAATTCGTACCAAAATTCGACCAAAGTGTGTTTTATCACCACAACTCAATTGTTTCATATTGAAATTGTTCAAAAGGTCGGTTAAATGGAGAATTTCACCCCAAATGACATTAAATTGTACTTAAAAATTAAATATTTGGTTTAAAATACCACAAAAAAAATATTAAAAAGCAAAAATTACTACCAAAGCGTGTGTTGTGTCACCACAATTCAATTTTTGTATAATCAAATTGTTGTAAATGTGGGTAAAATGCACAATTGAACTCCACGCAATATCAAAATGCAAGTACAAATTTTAAATTTTGTTTGAAATAACGATTAGTAGAGAAGTGAAAACAGAAGTTGTCTATTTTACCGTTATTTTGAACAAACTATTAAATATTAACGTGCATTTGATGTTGCGTGGGGGTAAATTTTCCATTTTACCCAAATTTTGAACAATTAGAATATACATAAAAAGATTTGTGGTAATAAAACACACGCTTTGGTGGTAATTTTTGCTAATTTATATTATTTTTGTATTTTTATTCAATATATTTCCCTTTAAACGACCTTTTAAACAATAAATACCAAAATTCTACAGAAGTTAATTTTATCCCCACAGTTCAACTGTTTGATATTTAAATTGTTCAAAATGTCGGTTAAATAGAGAATTGCACCCCAAATGACATTCAATTGAACTTAAAAATGAAAAATTTTGGTTCAAAATAACGTTTATAACGACAAGTTTTGTGTCAACTTGTCTATTTACCGTTATTTAGATTAAAATATTTAATTTAAAGGTGCAATTTTAAATCATTTGGGGTGAAATTCTTCAATTTCCCATTACTTTGTTAAGATTTTGGTACATGTAGTCAAAAATGACATTCAAATAGACAAATAATGAACAAACACAAAAAAAATTTTTAATTAGCAAAAAATACTACCAATGCGCATGTTTTGCCACCTCAACTCAATTCTTTGATATTTAAATTGTTCAAAATGTGGGTAAAATGCACAATTTCACCCCACGCAATATAGAAATGCACGTAAAAATTTAAAACTTAGTTCGAAATAACGGTAAATAGACAAGTTTACACAAAACTTGTCTATTTAACCATTATTTCGAACAAAATATTAAATTTTAGAGTGAATTTATTTATTGCGCGGGGTAAAACGGTCTATTCTACCCACATTTTGGACAATTCAAATATAAAAAAAAAATTGTCCTGACAAACACACGCTTTGGTAGAAATTTTTGCTTATTTATATATTTTGTGTTTTTATTCATTATTTGTCCATTTGAACGTCATTTTGAACAATAAATACAAAAATTCCGCCAATGTGTGTTTTATCACCACAACTTAATTGTTTCAAATTAAAATTGTTGAAAATGTCGGTTTATTGGAGAATTTCAGCCAAAATCACATTTAATTGCTTTTAAAAATAAAATATTTGGTTCAAAATAACACAAAAAAAATATTATTAAGCAAAAATTAATACCAAAGCGTTCGTTTTGTCACCACAATTCAATTTTTTTATATATAAATTGTTCAAAATGTGGGTAAAATTCACAATTGAACCCCAAACAATATAAAAATCCACGTAAACATTTTTAAATGGTGGTCGAAATAACAGTCAATAGACAATGTAAACAATGTGTCAATAGACAATAGATATGTGGTCATAAAACACACGCTTTGGTAGTCATTATTGCTAATTTATATTATTTTTGTATTTTTAATCATTATTAATTGCCCATTTGAACGTCTTTTGAACAATTAATACCAAAATTTTACCAAAGTTAATTTTATCACCACAACTCAATTGTTTCATATTTAAATTTTTCAAAATGCCAGGTTAATGGAAAATTTTACCCGAATGACATTAAATAGCACTTAAAAATTTAATTAATTTATATTTTTTATTTGCGTTTTCATTCATTTTGTGTTTATTTGAACGTCATTTTGAACAATTAATACCAAAATTCCACCAAAGTTTTTTTTTTTCACCACAACTCAATTGTTTTATATTGAAATTGTTCAAAATGTCGGTTTAATGGAGAACTTCACCCCAAATGACATTCAATTGCTTTAAAATTAAATCTTTGGTTCAAAATCACACAAAAAAATATAAATTAGCAAAAATTACTACCAAAGCGTGTGTTTTTTGTCACCACAATTAAGTTTTTTGATATTTAAATTGTTCAAAATGTGGGAAAAATGCACAATTTAACCCCACGCAATATAAAAATGCTGCTTAAAATTTTAAATTTTGTTCGAAATAATGGTTATTAGACTAGTTTTCAAAAAACTTGTGTATTTTACCGTTATTTTGGACCAAATATTAAATTTTTACGTGCTTTTTTATGTTTCGTGGGGTTATATTGTCCATTTTACCCAAATTTTAAACAATTTGAATAAACACAAATGGATTTGTGGTGATACAACACACGCTTCGGTAGTATTTATTGCTTATTTATATTATTTTTGTATTCTAAATCATTATTTGTCCATTTGAACGTCATTTCGAACAATAAATACCAACATTTTACCAAAGTAAATTATATCACCACAACTCAATGGTTTCATATTTAAATTGTTCAAAATGTCAGGTTAATGTTACAACGACAAGTTTTGGGTCAACTGGTCTATTTACCGTTATTTCGATAAAAATATTTAATTTTGAGGTGCAATTTTATGTCATTCGTGGTAAAATTCTCCATTTTAACATTATTTTGTTAAGATTTTGGTACATATCGTTCAAAATGACGTTCAAATGGACCAATAATGAACAAAAAAACAAAAAAATATAAATTAGCAAAAATTACACCTAAAGCGTGTGTTTTGTCACCACAACTCAATTTTTTGATATTAGAATTGTTCAAAATGTGGGTAAAATGCACAATTTAACCCCACGCAATATAAAAATTCTCGTAAAAATTTAAAATTTGGTTCGAAATAACGGTAAATAGACAAGTTTACTCAAAACTTGTCTGTTTTACCGTTATTTCGAACCAAATATTAAATGTTTACGTGCATTTTTATGTTGCGCAGGGTTAGGTGGTCCCGTTAACCCACATTTTGGACAATTGAAATATCAAAAAATTGAGTTGTGTGTGATAAAACACACCACTTTGGTAGTAATTTTTGCTTGTTTAAATTTTTTTATGTTTTTATTCATTATTTGTCCATTTGAACGTCATTTTGAACAGTTAGTACCAAAATTCTACCAAAATGTGTTTCATCACCACAATTTAATTGTTTTATATTGAAATTGTTCAAAATGTCGGTTTAACCCTTTCGGGTTCGAAAAATAAAATAATTTTACCAAAACTTTAGTTCAACATACACAAAAATGTGGGTGTAAACATATACATGTAATGCCATCTTTCTTAAAAATAGTTTCATCGTCAAAAGTTCGAGACGCACGATTGTGTAATCATTATAAACCGTCATTACGAAGTTTAATATTTACTACATTCATCGTCTTTTGCACACATTTGTGTGGGTACGATAGCCTTTTTTTATTATGCTATCGTATTATTTTCGTAATTATATCTGGTCGGTTTTGTGTTTCTAACTAAGTTAAAATAATTGACAGACATTTTTAGTTATTCATCAACGGCAAAAGTTGTGTTTGTATAGTGTTTTTCTAACCTTAAAAATATAACATTTTAGAATGAACGATCCATATAAAAGTAAGTCGAATTAAATATTAAAAAAATATATTTTTGGGATATTTTTTTTCATTAAAATAAAGTCTATTTAATATATATTGTAATAAGATAAAAACTAAAATAAATTAACTTAGTATATTTCTTGAAATTTATTGCAAAACTTAACATACACAATTGTGTATGATGAACTTTATCAGTCGTTAAAATTTTATTCAAACGTTTTTTTAGTTGTTTTCAAAGACGGCAAGTGGCTTTGTGATCAAAGTGAGATCGACGAATTGCTGGCCAATTCGGGTTCAGATTCCGATGAAGATTTGTTAAATCCAGATTTAGTACATTTTGATGAACACATATCAAGCGAATCTGGAGATGATGACGATAACCAACCAGAAAATATAATCTTAAATGTATGGCATCGAGATTTTTTTACAGCACAACTGTTACCTACAAATACAATAATAGAACATGAAGTTGCCGAATTAAGTATTGAGTCACCCATGGCATATTTTTCTAGATATTTTTCCGAACAACATTTTATAGATGCAGCACAAAATACAAACCAATACAGCTTACAAAAACGTGGCTATGAGCTTAAAACATCAGCTCATGAAATCAAAAAGCTGTACGGGGTGTTTTTAACGATGGGGTGTATTCCTTACCCTAGATTGGAGATGTACTGGAGAACTGGAATGAAATTTCAAATGGTTTCTTCTGCGATGTCAAAAACTCGATTTAAATATTTGAGATCTTCATTGCATTATGTTGATGTTAATGAAACAACAGCAGATTCCTCGAATTTATTTTGGAAAATAGATCCACTTATAAATGTCGTGAGAAATAGATGCCGCGCTATACCCAAAAGTATTGGTAAATATTCCATAGATGAGCAAATGATACCCTATACTGGTAGATGTCCGGCGAGACAGTATGTTAAAAACAAGCCCCGGCCAGTCGGTCTTAAAAATTTTGTTGTTAGCACCTCCGATGGTCTTGTCGTAGATTTCGAAATATACCAGGGTGATAAAACCAATCTTGGGGATCGGAGCTTAGGATTAGGCCCAGCCGTAGTACTTCGACTAGTAGAAAATATTCCCAAAGGAAGTTTTTTCTATTTCGATAGATACTTTACAACCGTACCACTCTTAAAACGTCTTCTAGAAATGGGATACAGAGCAACTGGTAAACATTTTAAATTACTTAAATGGAATTGATAACTTAATATTTTAATTTATGTAATTTTAGGAACAATAATGAGCAACAGATTAAAAAAGGCTCCATTTAAAATGGATAAACACATGAAAAGGGGTGATAGCGAAGAATTGAACTTGAATGATGGATCGAATAAAATTACAGCGGTTAAGTGGAAGGATACAAAGAGTGTCACATGTATATCTACAATATCTGGAATAAATCCTACAACCACTGTTGACCGATGGATTAAAAGTACAAAATGCTACGAAAAATTTACATGCCCCGCCGTTATTGCCGACTATAACCAAAACATGGGCGGTGTTGATACTGTCGATCAAATGATGGAATATTATAGAACTTTCATCAAAACTAAAAAGTGGACCCTGAAAGCAACAAATCACTTTATTGATTTAGCTGTTGTAAACTCGTGGATGGAGTATCGGCGTGATTGTTCTTTATGTAAAGTTCCAAAGAACAAATGTCTCGATTTATTAGATTTTAAATTAGAGTTGGCGGACGCTCTTATTACAAATGTAAGGCGAACAAAGAGGGATAGAAGCGATGATGAAGAAGATACTACGAAACTAAATAAGTCAACGTGTTCTCCACTTCCATCTATTGGAAAACGATATGATGGGTATGACCATTTGCCTACATGGGATGCTTTGTCATCAGCTAGATGCTGTCGCCTTAAAACATGCAAAAGCCGTACTCGTTGCCGATGTGAAAAGTGTAATATATATTTGTGTTCTTCGACACAAAATAATTGCTTTAAAGAGTTTCATACTCTAAAAAAGTAAAATTTATAGTTTTAAATATTGTGATAAAAACATGTAATTGAATTCTGTTTATAATTTATTTTTGTTTTGTTTAAATTGTGATAATTTTTTTTTATTTCAATAAAACCTATTTATTTTTATTTTCACAACCGATCTATTATTTTCTTAATTACATAAGTTCAACCAACACAAACGTGCAGGGGCCATATATCGAAGAACATAATTTTTTTTTCAGCCAATAACATTTCTCTTTTTTATTTGACGTCTTCTTATTAAGCTCTGAAAATTTTGAGAAAGTTGCAGCTAGTTTAAACTTCCTGAACCTAACGAGATTCCAAAATCAACCTACACAATTGTGCTAGTTTTTCTTTACTGATGACACAAATTTTTATTGAGAAAACCAGTTTCATCATATGCACAATTGTGCTACTTGGACTTATATTCATCGTTTGCCTTTTTTCAAAGAGATCATTTATGAAACTAAAATTTACCCACACAAATGTGTTCTGTGAACCCGAAAGGGTTAATTGTGGTGGTGTGGCGATTCACTACCACGCTTTTTACTTGGGAATCAATCTTGGGAATGTTTTAATAAAACATTCTATTTCGACTATCAACTAAATGTTTACCTTTATTTAGTATAGTCTTTTTTTATATTCTATGTTCAACGTCGTTACATAAAAATGCGATCGTTGAACTATTTTCGCTACGTTAACATTCCTGCTTATGATAATTTTTCATATTACTACTTTAATTTTATGTAATATGAAATCTTCTTTATATAACTTTGTTGCAATATAAAGTATATCATTATTGCCACGAAGTTATATATATTTTATGTGGGCTGAGCGCGTGTTACAGGGTAACTCTACAAAATGGAAAATTTCACCCCAAATGACATTAAATTGCACTTGAAAATTATATATTTGGTTCAAACTAACACAAAAAAATATGAATAAGTAAAAATTACTACCAAAGCGTGTGTTTTGTCACCAAAATTCCATTTGTTGTTATTCGAATTGTTAAAAATGGGGGTAAAATGCACCCAAAATTTAAACAATTCGCAATATAAAATGCTTGTTTAAATTTAAAATTTTGTTCGAAATAACGGTAAATAGACAAAATTAAACCAAACTTGTCTATTTTACCGTTATTTCGAATAAAATATTAAATTTTTAAAAAAATTTTATTTATAAATTGAAATAGTTCGTTCAAAGTAACGGTTAAAACGACAAATTTTGTTTCAACTTGTCTATTTACCGTTATTTCGATAAAAATATTTAGTTTTTAGGGGCAATTTTATGTCATTTGTGGTGAAATTCTCCATTTTACCATTATTTTAATAAGATTTTGGTATATATCGTTCAAAATGGCGCTCTTATGGACAAATAATAAACAAAAACACAAAAAAAATATTATTCAGCAAAAATTACACCTAACTTATGGTTTGTCACCATAACTCACTTTTTTGAAATCAAAATTGTTCAAAATGTGAGTTAAATGCACAACTTAACCCCACGCAATATAAAAATGCACGTAAAAATTTAAAATTTGGTTCGAAATAGCGGCAAATAGACAAGTTTACACAAAACTTGTCTGTTTTACCGTTATTTCAAACAAAATATTAAATGTTTACGTGCATTTTTATGTTGCGCGGGTTTAAGTGGTCTCGTTAACCCACATTTTGGACAATTGAAATATATAAAATTTGAGTTGTGGTGATAAAACACACCGCTTTGGTAGTAATTTTTGCTAATTTATATTTTTTGTGTTTTTATACATTATTTGTCCATTTGAACGTCATTTCAAACAATTAATACCAAAATTCCACCAAAATGTGTTTTACCACCACAACTCAATTGTTTCATATTGAAATGGTTCAAAATGTCAGTAAATTGGAGAATTGCAACCCAAATGACCTTAAATTGCACTTTTTTTTTTTTTTTCAACCTTTTTTACAGGCCATTATTGGCCCGTACCGTGTCAACAATTTGAATCCATCGGTTTCGATCACGAGCCAGCTCTTCAAACCGTTGTAGGCAGTTTGAAGATGCCAGATCGCTCTCTACGTCGTGGAGCCATCGTCGCCGACAGCGACCTCTTCGCTTACCGAAAGGCGGTTCTACCTTAAAGGTTCGATGTATCATTCGGTTCGGATCAGCATGCAGAACGTGTCCGAGCCAGCGTACTCGCTGCTCTTTAATTTCATGCACGATATCAGGAATTTGCATTAAATTCCTGATCTCGTGATTGAAAAGAACTCGGTAAGTGCCATCGACGTCGCGTTTTGGACCATATATCACACGCATGATTCTTCTCTCGAATGTTAGAAGCCATCTTTCGTACTCATCCGTCAAGGTCCAACTCTCACATCCATACATGACAACGGGTTTGATCAACACTCTGTACAGTTTCAGCTTATCCGTATTTGCAAGATATTTTGATTTCAGCAGTGGACGTAGAGGATACAAAGCCCGATTGCCAGCGGCAAGGCGGACCTTGATATCCTCGCCCACACTATTATCGTGAGTGATGAGAGATCCAAGATACTTGAATCTCATCACTACTTCAAACGTGTGGTTAGCACTACTGAAATCAATTGCGTCTTGGTCTCTAAAACCCGAGATTAGATATTTGGTTTTTGACTCGTTGATTTTGAGACCAACAGAAGATGAACACTGTTCCAGTGGATCAAGTATCTCTTTCACCCCGTTGCCATTTAATCCAATCACACAGATATCATCTGCATAAGCAAGAAGTTGATTGGATTGTCGGAATAAGATGTTGTCCTGAGGTGTTTCACTTTTACGAAGGATGTATTCCAACATGAGATTAAAAAGTATCGGGGACAGCGCATCTCCTTGTCGAACACCGGAAGAAATTGCAAAAATTCTCGATAGCCTGTTCTCAACTTTGACACAGCATTGTGACTGCGTTACGGTCATTTTACACAGATGTACATATTTTTTCGGTATTCCTTAATATTCAAGCGCACACCATAATCTTTCTCGATTGATCGAGTCATAGGCTTGCTTGAAATCTAGGAATACCTGATGAACATCGCGAGATGTTTCATAGTTCTTGGAAAGAATCATCCGTAGCGAAAAAACTTGATCAGTGACTGACCGATTTGGACGGAATCCTCCTTGGTAGTCACCGACAATTTCCTCCGCTAGAGGAGTAATTCTTCCCAAGATAATGTATGACAGTAACTTATATGCTGTGCAAAGGAGAGCTATACCGCGATAATTTTCACATTTCAAGCGATCGCCTTTCTTGAAAATTGGGTATAACGGGCCACTTTCCATTCTTCGGACATATTTTCATTTCACCATACCAATCGAACAAGGTCGAAAAGACAGTTCCACAAAGTTAGCCCTCCGAATATCAAGAGCTCTGAATTAATACAATCAACTCCTGGTGAACGATTTTTCTTTAATTTCTGCATGGCCATTGTGAATTCCTCATAGGATGGATCCTCAATGAACATCTCCGCGGTCGGTATTTGAGGATATCCAAACACAGCTTCTGATACATGTGGAACCTTAAGTAAATCAGAGAAGTGTTCACGCCATGTATCGAGTACCGCATCGATGTTAACACAGAGGTTTCTTTCCTGGTCCCGAATGACAGTTGACCGAGATCTTAAGGTATGGTGCAATTCGGTGATTCCTTTAAGGAAACCGCGCGAATTGTGCTCATTGCTGAGTTGTTGGACTCTTAAGACCTTGGCCTTCCACCATTCTCGCTTCTTCAGTCTACAAATGCGTTTAGCTGTCCTCCTAGCAAGAACTGCTTTGTTTTTCCTTGCGATTGTAAACCGAGTCTGCGCTTCATTATAGGCTATATTTCGTTGCTCAACAGCAAGACGACACTCCTCATCAAACCAATCATTTTTGGGCTTAGTTTTCACTATACCGAGAGTGTGCTGGGCAGCATCGACCACCGAGGTTTTCAATACTTCCCAGACACTGTTCACATCATCAGATTGGTAATTGGATTGTATAATGCTATTGCTGACAAGATCTTGATATTTTCGTTGCGTTTCTTCATTTATCAGACCTTCACAGGAGAATCGCGTTGTATATTCTCCTGTCCTCCCTGACTTGTACGAAAATTTCCATCGTAGCATTGCAGCAACCATAAAATGGTCACTGCCTACGAATTTTGTTGACGACCGATACGATCTCACATCTTGTACAACCCGAGCCCGCCCTTTTGAAATCAACACATGGTCAATTTGGCTTCGGGATGTTTAACGTGGGTGTGTCCATGTTTCTAAGTGGATGTTTTTATGAGGAAAGAATGTACTTGCTACTTTGAGATCATGAGCGATCGCAAAGTACATCATTCTTTCCCCATACTCGGTCGCAGTTTCGTATCGGGAGTACGGACCTATGTTATTACATAAGTCGGTCTGATTTCTGCCAGCTCTAGCATTAAAGTCACCAATCACCAATTTGACATCGTGCTCAGGTATAGAACCCATCAGATTATCCAGATTATTGTAAAATGAGTCTTTATCCTGGGATTGGCTTACATCAGTGGGCGCATGTATACAGACAATTGACAGGTTGGCTATTCTCATGTGCAAGCGAAGCTTACACATTCGATTATCGACTGCTTGAAAGTCCAAAACAGCCTTTTTTACCTGTGGCCCAATGAGAAATCCAACCCCAAGATTTCCGAGGTCATCTCCACTGTGCAGCAACGTATAGCCTTGGGACACATGGTCTCCACTTTAAGGCCATCTTCTTGGAGAGCTACGAGTTCCAGCCGATACTCTTTCAGGCATTTGATAAGGCCGTCCAACGCGCCAGGTTTTCTTAATGACTGCACGATCCACGTGCCGATCTTCAATCTCGTGTCCGGGTACTTAAGCGGGGGTTCGTTTTTTTTTGTTGTTTTGGCGGTATCCAATTTTTTTATTTTTGTTGACATTTTTAACATTTTCATGGTTTTATGGATGCGGGTCGTCAGCCCAGCGATCCAACCAGATTAAGTCGCCACCTACGACAAGCTCTGGATAATGTGGTGGTATTCTATGAGTCTCATGTTTCGTTCGTAATATTTACGAAACACGAATGCCCCCAACAACAGGGCTATTAAAAATTGCACTTAAAAATTAAATCTTTGGTTCAAAATAACACAAAAAAAATAAAAATTAGCAAAACTTACCACCAAAGCGTTTGTTTTGTCACCACAATGAAATTTTTGATATTTAAATTGTTCGAATTGTGGGTAAAATGCACAATTTAACCCGACGAAACATACAAATGCACGGAAAAATTTTAAATTTGGTTCGAAATTGCGGTAAATAGACAAGTTAACACAAAACTTGACTGTTTTACCGTTATTCCAAACAAAAAATTAAATTTTAACGTGCATTTGTTTACTGCGCGCGGTTAAATGGTCTATTTTACCCACATTTTGGACAATTGAAATATAAAAAAAATTTAATTGTGGTGATAAAACACACGCTTTGGTAGTAATTTTTGCTAATTTATATTTTTTTGTGTTTTTATTCATTATTTGCCCATTTGAACGTCATTTTGAACAATTCGTACCAAAATTCGACCAAAGTGTGTTTTATCACCACAACTCAAATGTTTCATATTGAAATTGTTCAAAGGGTCGGTTAAATGGAGAATTTCACCCCAAATGACATTAAATTGCACTTAAAAATTAAATAGTTGGTTTAAAATAACACAAAAAAAATATTAATAAGCAAAAATTACTACCAAAGCGTGTGTTGTGTCACCACAATTCAATTTTTTTATAATCAAATTGTTGTAAATGTGGGTAAAATGCACAATTGAACTCCACGCAATATCAAACTGCAAGTACAAATTTTAAATTTTGTTTGAAATAACGATTAGTAGACAAGTGAAAACAGAAGTTGTCTATTTTACCGTTATTTCGAACAAAATATGAAATATTAACGTGCATTTTTGTGTTGCGTGGGGGTTAATGGTCCATTTTACCCAAATTTTGAACAATAAGAATATACATAAATAGACTTGAGGTGATAAAACACACGCTTTGGTGGTAATTTTTGCTAATTTACATTATTTTCGTATTTTTATTCAATATTTGTCCCTTCAAAAGACATTTTTAACAATAAATACCAAAATTCTACAAAAGTTAATTTTCTCCCCACATTTCAACTGTTTAGCATTTAAATTGTTCAAAATGTCGGTTAAATTGAGAATTGCACTCCAAATGACATTCAATTGAACTTAAAAATGAAAAATTTTGGTTCAAAATAACGTTTATAACGATTTATTTTATGTTAACTTGTCCATTTTCCGTTATTTCGAATAAAATATTTAATTTAAAGGTGCAATTTTTAATCATTTGGGGTGAAATTCTCCATTTACCCATTATTTTGTTAAGGTTTTGGTACATGTAGTTCAAAATGACATTCAAATAGACAAATAATGAACTAACACAAAAAAAATTATTAATTAGCAAAAATTACTACCAAAGCGCATGTTTTGCCACCTCAACTCAATTCTTTGATATTTAAATTGTTCAATTTGAATATTTGATCCCAATGTGGGTAAATTGCACAATTGTACTCCACGCAATATAAAAATGCACGTTAACATTTTTAAACGTTGGTCGAAATAACAGTCAATAGACAATGTGATCAATGTGGCAATAGACAATAGATATGTGGTCATAAAACACATGCTTTGGTAGTCATTATTGCTAATTTATATGAATTTTGTATGTTTAATCATTATTTGCCCATTTGAACGTCATTTTGAACAATTAATACCAAAATTTTACCAAAGTTAATTTTATCACCACAACTCAATTGTTTCATATTTTAAATTTTCAAAATGTCAGGTTAATGGAAAATTTTACCCGAATGACATTAAATTGCACTTAAAAATTAAATTAATTAATATTTTTTATTTGTGTGTACATTCAATATTTGTCCATTTGAACGTTATTTTGAACAATTAATACCAAAATTCTACCAAAGTTTTTTTTTCACCAAAACTCAATTGTTTCATATTGAAATTGTTCAAAATGTCGTTTTAATGGAAAACTTCACCCCAAATGACATTCAATTGCTTTTTAGAATTTAATATTTGGTTCAAAATCACACAAAAAAATATCAATTAGCAAAAATTACTACCAAAGCGTGTTTTTTGTCACCACAATTAAATTTTTTGATATTTTAATTGTTCAAACTGTGGGTCAAATGCACAATTTACCCCATGCAATATAAACATGCTGGTTTAAATTTTAAATTTGGTTCGAAATAATGGTTTTTAGACAAGTTTTCACAAAACTTGTGTACCGTTAATTGGGACAAAATATTAAATTTTTACGTGCATTTTTATGTTTCGTGGCGTTATTTTGTCCATTTTACCCAAATTTTAAACAATTGAAATAAACACAAATAGATTTGTGGTGATACAACACACGCTTTGGTAGTAATTTTTGCTTATTGATATTATTTTTGTATTTAAAATCATTATTTGTCCATTTTAACGTCATTTCGAACAAACAATACCAAAATTTACCAAATTTGATTAATCACCACAACTCAATTTTTTCATATTTTAATTGTTCAAAATGTCAGGTAAATTGCACTAAAAAATTAAATATTTGGTTCAAAATAACGGTTAAAACGACAAGTTTTGGGTCAACTAGTCTACTTATAACGGCAAAACAAAATACAAATATTTTATTTTGAGGTGCATTTTAATGTCATTTCGGCTGAAATTTTCCATTTTCTCATTATTTTGTTTAGATTTTCGTACATATCGTTCAAAATGACGTTCAAATGGACCAATTATGAACAAAAACACAAAAAAATATTAATTAGCAAAAATTACTACTAAAGCGTGTGTTTTGTCACCACAACTCAATTTTTTGATATTTTAGTTGTTCGAAATGTAGGTAAAATGCACAATTTTACGCCACGCAATACAAAAATGAACGATAAAATTTAAAATTTGGTTCGAATTAACAGAATATATCCTTTTTAAATATGAAACCGCACTTACTCCAACTTCTCCAAAATATTAAAGAATAAATTAACATTGAATTAAAATAAATAATTAATTAATGAAATTTATTTTTATTTATTAAATTCACGCATTTTATTTTAATTTATTAAAAAGTGAATTAAATAAATAAAAATAAATTTCATTTATTAATTATTTAATTTAATTTAATGTTAATTTATTCTTTAATATTTTGGAGAAGTTGGAGCTAGTGCGGTTTCATATATAAAAAAAGTATAACTATCGATAACCAACGATGAAAATCAACAATATAATGGTAAATAGACAAGTTTTTACAAAACTTGTCTGTTTTACCGTTATCTCGAACAAAATATTAAATGTTTACGTGCATTTTTATGTTGCGCGGGGTAAAATGGCCAAGTTTACCCACATTTTGGACAATTGAAATATCAAAAAATTAGTTTTGGTGATAAAACACACGCTTTGGAAGTAATTCTTGCTTATTTATATTGTTTTTTGTCTTTTTATTCATTATTTGTTCATTTTTACGTCATTTTGAATATTAAGTACCACAATTCTACCAAAATGTGTTTTATCACAACAATATAATTGTTTAATATTGTAATTGTTCAAAATGTCGGTTTAATTGTGGTGGTGTGGCGATTCACTACCACGCTTTTTACTTGGGAATCAATTTTCGGAATGTTTTAATAAAACATTCTATCTCGACTATCAACTTAATTCTTACCTTTATTTAGTATAGTCTTTTCTTTTATTCTATGTTCAACGTCATTTCATAAAAATGCGATCGTTGAACTATTATTGCTACGTTAACATTTTTGCTTATTATATTTTTTTATATTACTACTTTAATTTTATGTAATATGAAAGCTTCTTTATATAACTTTGTTGCAATATAAAGTATATGCTTATTGCCACGAAGTTATATATATTTCATGTGGGCTGAGTGCGTGTTACAGGGTAACACTACAAAATGGAGAATAACACCCCAAATGACATAAAATTGCACTTAAAAATTATAGATTTGGTTCAAAATAACACAAAAAATATAAATAAGTAAAAATTACTACCAAAGCGTGTGTTTTGTCACCAAAATTCAATTTGTTGTTATTCGAATTGTTAAAAATGTGAGTAAAATGCACAATTTAACCCCACGCAATATAAAATACATATTTAAATTAAAAGTTTTGTTCGAAATAACGACAAGTTAAAACCAAATAGACAAGTTAAAACCAAACTTGTGTATTTTACCGTTAGTTTAGGTTAGGTTAGGTTGAGTGGCTGCTACAGCACACTTAGACCGGAAACGGTCCGTTGTGATACCACAGGATCTTACTCCCCTTTTACCCCTATGAGAACCAGTTAGAGCTGCTTACGTAGCGTAATAAGTCTCGCACATTACAGTTCTCGAGATCGGAAAGGCAGTCCATTAAAAACATACCCAGATATTCATGTCTTTTGTGTGCCAAAGCCGGGCATGAGCATAGGAGGTGGACTAACGTCTCTTCCTCCTCCTCGTCCCTACAGTTTCTGCAAAAGTCATTTACTTCCAGACCCAGCCTTCTCGCATGTTCTCCAAGAAGGCAGTGTCCTGTGAGTATCCCCACGACCGTTTTAAGTTCACGTCTTCGCAGGGAGATAAGTGCCTTTGAGCGTTTCAAGTTCAGCTTTGGCCAGACTTGTCTTGCCACTCTACATGAGAGGGTGTTCGTCCACCTATTGTTCGCAGAGGCTTCCGCCTCTTTTTGAAGCACAGTCCTTAGTGCGTTAATGGGTCTCCCCAACTTCGCCCTTTCCGGTAGCAGTTGGAGAGTTGTACCGTGCCTCGCTAGTTCGTCCGCCCTGCAGTTTCCCATAACGTCTGAGTGGCCGGGGACCCAGACTACCTGGATGTTGAAATGCTCACTCATCTCATTAAGAGACGAGCGGCAACCCAACGCCACTCTAGAAGTAAGAGAAACAGAACCCAGCGACTTGATTGCCGCCTGACTGTCCACATAAATTGCGATATCAGTCGAGGATACCACATTATGTTTCAACCAGTTCAGGGCCTCTTCAATCGCTATCACTTCTGCCTGGTACACACTGCAGTGATCAGGGAGGCGAACTGCTATATCTACCTCTAGTTTATCACAGAAGACTCCAGCTCCTACTTTACCGTCTAGCTTGGAGCCATCCGTAAAGAACTGCAATGCTCCCGTTTCAGCTGCCAACCCGCTCCTCCAGGATTCCCTTGAAGGGCAGGTGGTTTTGAACCTTTTCTCGAAGCACAGAGTCGGTGTAACATAGTCAATATTCGCCAGTTCTTTCCTCAGCGATCTGACTATCGTCGAGTGTCCTATTTGAAGACATTTCCACTGAGATATGGCTGATAGTCGAGTGGCCGTAATCGACGCCATCTGCTTACCATAAATGTCCACGGGGAGAAGGTGAAACAAGACCTCTAAGGCACTTGTAGGTGTTGTCCTCAGTGCCCCGCTTATAAGCATGCAGGCCATTCTTTGCACCTTCTCAATCCTTTTCCTGTATGTTATTTTATCAAGAGCTGGCCACCACACGCTCACCCCATACATAAGTACAGGTCTTACTACGGAAGTGTATAGCCAGTGTACCAGCTCCGGCGTCAGGCCCCATCCCGTTCCGATGGCGTTCCTACACGAGTACAAAGCTATATTGGCCTTGTTTACTCTTTCCAGAATGTTGGGCTTCCAGCTTAGCTTACTGTCCAAGATTACACCTAGAAATCTTGCCTTGTCCGTAAAAGCTAGTCTGTTACCATTTAGGAGAGGTGGATCTACTACAGGGATTTTATATTTCCTCGTTAATAGTACCAATTCAGTTTTAGACGCGCTAATTGCCAGTCCACATTTGGTGGCCCACCTCGTTATAATTAGGAGGGCATTTTGGATTACCTCCGCCACTGTGCTTATGTATTTCCCAGAGACAGCTATCGCTACATCATCTGCATAAGCAATCACTCCGATCCCTTCTCTCTCCAGCTTTAATAGCAGCTCATTGATTGCTATGTTCCAGAGCAGAGGAGACAGAACACCTCCCTGTGGGGTTCCCCTAGTCACCCGTCTCCTGATGGTGGATTCCCCCAGCTCTGAGTTAATCATCCTGCACCCAAGCATATGATTGATTAACCTACTTATAGGGTAATCCACACCTAGTAGCGACAATCCCTCCAGAATTGCCTCCTTCCTTACATTGTTAAAGGCGCCTTCAATGTCAAGAAACGCCACCATACAAAACTCTTGCGAGAATAATGATTTCTCAATTGTACTTACCAGGGCATGCAGAGCTGTGTCCACAGACTTCCCTTTACAGTAAGCGTGCTGAGTCTGAGCCCAGTCACTAGGTCTAATTTTTGAGCGTATGTAGATATCTATCAGCCTTTCCAAGGTTTTCAATAGAAAGGATGATAGAGTTATTGGTCTTAAGTCTTTAGGGTAGCCCTGCGAGCATTTACCCGCTTTCGGAATAAAAATCACTCTGACCTCCATCCACTCCCGCGGAGTACAGACAAGTTTTAAACACCCTTTGAAGATTACCTCCAACCAGGGGAGCATAACCCTCGAGTTTTTCTGAAGCTCCGCGGGAATAATACGGTCAGGGCCCGCCGATTTATAGGGTTTGAACCCTTCAATTGCCCATAGGATCCGTTCTTTGGTTACGATATCTTCTATGCGCATTACGTTTGCTTCTTGATGAGTACCAGTCCCTGTCGAGTCATCAAAGCTTCCTGGAAAGTGGGTTTCGACGAGAAGTTCCAAGGATTCATGACTAAAAGCAGTCCAGGATCCATCTGGTTTAATTAAATAACTGGGACTGGTAGGATTGGTAGACAAAATCTTCCTAAGACGAGAGGTCTCGGAGACTTCTTCTATTTTGTCACAGAAGAGTCTCCATGATTTCCTCTGTGCCTTCCTTAATTCTTTTTTGTATATCTTGAGGTCCTCATTGTAGGAGTCCCAGTCCTGAGCCTCTCTCGTACTTTTGGCTCTATTAAATGCTTTCCTACACGCCTTCCGGTAGGTCCCCAGTTCCTTAGACCACCATGCCGGTTTTTGCTTGCCCCTGGGTTTAACTATTGGGCAAGCAGCGTTGAAGGACCGATTGCAGGCAATTGTGAAAGTTTCCACTATGCTGTTCAGTTCCTTCACTGTCGCTGGTGGTTCAGGGGTCTCTGGTAATAGTAGTCCTATAAGGGTTTCCCCGTACTTGCTCCAGTTTGTCTTTCTGGGATTCCTGAAAGGTTTCCGGGTGGCAGGGGAAACGTTAAGACTAAATGTTATGTAACGATGGTCAGAGAAGGAGTGTTCCTTCGCCACTCTCCATTCCCTGACCAAAGGGTACAGGTTTTTTGAGGCGAAGGTTACGTCCAGAACCTCCTGCCGATTTTTAGTAATAAAAGTGGGTTCTTGCCCAATATTACACACCATGAGGTTGTTGTTTAAAATGTAATCAAAAAGAAACTCACCTCTCTCGTTGATATCAGTGCTTCCCCAGATTGCGTGGTGCGCATTTACATCACCTCCAAAGAGCACCCCAATCTTCTTCCTGTACGATTCGAGGACCAGGTCCCCCAGGTTATCTGGCGGAACCTGTTTGTCCCGGTTCAAATAGGCTGAGACCAGCCAAAATATACTGCCATCAACCTCTAAGCTGACCGCAGTTACGTCACCATTGCTGTATTGAGGAAGAAGGAACATATTTAAATTATTTTTTCCAAGAATGCAGGATCTGATATTCCCCGAATTTCTTGAGTATAATAAGTTATACCCCTTCATTTTAAGGCCACAGATCCTGTTGGTGTTTATCCAAGGTTCTTGAATAAGGACCACGTCCTCTTCTGATCTAGTCAGTCTGAGGAGTAAGGCGGTCGACGCCGCCTTTGAATGGTGTAGGTTAATTTGTATTAAATTTAGCATAAATTTACCAAGTTCAGCCTACTTACCTGTTTACTCCCCGCTACCGCAGGCTAGTTTCCTTTGTTTCCATTGGAGTCGCCGGTTTCTCCCGTCTCGCCCCCCATGGAACTTGTTTCCCCGACGTTTGCAGTCCTTCCGTCCCTTGGGTCCGACAGGTTTTCTTCGTCTGACGCCAGGGACAGTCGGCTGCCCATCTCCTCTCCAAGTGCGGTCACCTCGGAGAGCTCCATCGGTTGGGCTGTCTCTCCTCCAAGTGCAACTGCATCAGTTGTGGACGGGCTGCCTTCCTCTCGTGTTTCAGCCTCGTCTTTTTTGTATACTTTGAGAGTAATCGACCCGGAACCGAAGTCGATTACTCCCTTAGTCGCGGCAAGCGGCGCCAGGGACTCCGTGTTGATTATCATCGTTGATAATCTGGAGCCCCCCCTTGCATCCTCTTGCCTCACGATCTTCCAGTTTCCTGTCGGAAGATCGGGGTTGCTGATTCTGATTATCTCAAGAATCTCTTCTAGGCTAGCTGGTTCGGTTGGCAGCCAGACGCGTGCTCTTGGCCTGCTAGGAATCTCTTCCCTGCCTACAGCCGCCAGCTTCGCGCCTTGCCACACCTCTCCCACATCCGCTACCGCCTTTTTATAAAGCTCCACTGATCTGGCATCAGAGCACGCTATAAGTTTAACGCGCCCTTGATGCCAGCCCGCATCTCTGCAGGATGGAGGGGGTCCTGGATTTTCTCTCAGGATCCTTAGGAAAACGGAGTTAAGTGCATTGTACACCAAACTCCATTTTCCCATGGTGATGCTCCCATCTTCATGACTCCTGTCAATGACGGCTAGCACCAACAAACGGTCCTTGACAATATCCCTGAAGGATTTTGGTCTAGCCTTGTTAGGAGGCAAAACCTTGTGAGGAGTTTCCTTCTCCGCCTGCATTTTGGGCCGTTTTGTGTCCACGAACTCCAACTCATCCTGGGACCGCTGTCTTTTTGACACATGGTCCCTCTCTTGGCCTATCTCACGGATTGCTTTTGTTCAGCCGTAAGCTGCCCCTCAGGGGTTGCAGCCCACCTGTCCAAAACTCTTAACTCCACTCGTCTATCTCTATAGCGCTGCTTCGATTGGTTGACGTTAGTCGAACCTCCCTCAGCAGCCCTTAACTTACCCTGAGTTCCGCTCGTCCCTGGCTTAAAAGCCTTGAACTTGCTTCCTCCTGGTGACTTTGGGAAAGCCCCACCTTTACGGTTTGAGCTCTCACTTTTTGTTTCTGGCCTTTGGAGAGTGCCGGTCTCGGTTTTTTCCGGCCTTTGGAGAGTGCCGGTCTCGGTTTTGTTTTTATTGGATTCCATGTTGTTCCCACGAGTGTCGGAGAAATATATGGTCCACCTGCGCAGAGATCCGCTTACGCAGGTAAGGCTACTTACAACTGGAGGTCGCCAGGTATCCAGAGGGCTCCGTTTGCGACTGGGCTTTGTTAAATGAGCCCCCAGCCTGGTAGTTTGTTGGCACGGGTCGCGTAACACCGTAAACCAGCCCATCTGCCGTAATTTAGCGTGACCCGCCCCACACCTAGGTCACTTTACCCACCCGTTCTAAAGAACGAGGACCCGGAGGCGACGACAATTATGAAGCATAATGTTTAATAAAATATTCTATCTCGACTATCAACTTAATTCTTACCTTTATTTAGTATAGTCTTTTCGTATATTCTATGTTCAACGTCATTTCATAAAAATGCGATCGTTGAACTATTATTGCTACGTTAACATTTTTGCTTATGAAATTTTTTTATATTACTACTTTAATTTTATGTAATATGAAATCTTCTATATATAACTTTGTTGCAATATAAAGTATATGCTTATTGCCACAAAGTTATATATATTTCATGTGGGCTGAGTGAGTGTTACAGGGTAACACTACAAAATGGAGAATTACACCCCAAATGACATAAAATTGCACTTGAAAATTATAGATTTGGTTCAAAATAACACAAAAAATATAAATAAGTAAAAATTACTACCAAAGCGTGTGTTTTGTCACCAAAATTCAATTTTTTGTCATTCGAATTGTTAAAAATGTGAGTAAAATGCACAATTTAACCCCACGCAATATAAAATACATGTTTAAATTAAAAGTTTTGTTCGAAATAACGGTAAATAGACAAGTTAAAACAAAACTTGTGTATTTTACCGTTATTTCGATTAGAATATTAAATTTTAATAAAAATTTAATTTATGAAATTAAAAAGTTGGTGAAAAATAACGGTTAATAAATAAATAGACAAGTTGACACAAAAATTGTCGTTTAAAGTTTTGTGTCAACTTGTCTATTTACCGTTATTTCGATAAAAATATTTAGTTTTTAGGTGCAATTTTATGTCATTTGTGGTGAAATTCTCCATATTACCATTATTTTGTTAAGATTTTGGTACATATCGTTCAAAATGACGTTCAAATGGACAAATAATGAACAAAAAACACAAAAATAATATTAATAAGCAAAAATTACACCTAAAGCGTGTGTTTTGTCACCACAAATCAATTTTTTGATATTTAAATTGTTCAAAATGTGGGTTAAATGCACAATTTAACCCCACGCAATATAAAAATGCAAATAAAAATTTGGTTCGAAATTACGGTAAATAGACAAGTTTTCACAAAACTTGTCTGTTTTACCGTTATCTCGAACAAACCATTTAATGTTTACGAGCATTGTTATGTTGCGCGGGGTTAAATGGTCCATTTTTCCCACATTTTGGACAATTGAAATATAAAAAAATTTGGTTAAGGTGATAAAACACACCGCTTTGGTAGTAATTTTTGCTTGTTTAAATTTTTTTGTGTTTTTATTCATTATTTGTCCATTTGAACGTCATTTTGAACAATAAGTACCAAAATTCTACCAAAATGTGTTTAATCACCACAACTCAATTGTTTCATATTAAAATGGTTCAAAATGTTGGTTAATGGAGAACTTAAGCCCAAATGACAATAAATTGCACTCAAAAACTTATATTTTGTTCAAAATAACTGTGAAAACGACAAGTTTTGCGTCAACTTGTCTATTTTACCGTTATTTCGATTAAAATATTTATTTTTAGGTGGAATTTAATATCGTTTGGGGTGAAATTCTCCATTTACCCATTATTTTGTTAAGAATTTGGTACATATCGTTCAAAATGAAATTCAAATGGACAAATATAGAACGAAAACACAAACAAATATTAATTAGCAAGAACTACTACTAAAGCATGTGTTTTGTCACAACAACTCAATTTTTTGATATTTAAATTGTTCAAAATGATGGTAAAAAGCATAATTCAATTCCACGCAATTTAAAAATTGAACGTCATTTTGAACAATTAATACCATAATTCGACCAAATTATGTTTTATCACCAGAACTCAATTGTTGCATATTGAAATTGTTTAAAATGTCGCTTAAATGGAGAATTTCATCCCAAATGACAATAAAATGCACTTAAAAATTAAAAATTTGGTTCAAAATCACCACAGTTCAATTTTTTCATTTTTAAATTGTTGTAAATGTGGTAAAAATTCACAATTAAACTCCACGCAATATCAAAATGCAAGTAAAAATTTTAAATTCTGTTCAAAATAACGGTAAATAGACAAGTTAAAACAGAAGTTGTCTATTTTACCGTTATTTCGAACAAAATATTTAATATAAACGTGCATTTTTATGTTGCGTGGAAGTAAATTGTCCATTTTACCCAAATTTTGAACAATTAGAATAGACATAAATAGATTTGCGGTGATAAAACACACGCTTTGGTATTATTTTTGCTGATTTATATTTTTGTTGTATTTTTATTCAATATTTGTCCCTTTAAACGACATTTTCAACAATAAGTACCAATATTCTACAAAAGTTAATTTTATCCCCACAGTTCAACTGTTTGATATTTAAATTGTTCAAAATGTCGGTTAAATAGAGAATTGCACCCCAAATGACATTCAATTGAACTTAAAAATGAAAAATTTGGTTCAAAATAACGTTTATAACAACAAGTTTTGTATCAACTTGTCTATTTACCGTTATTTAGATTAAAATATTTAATTTTTAGGTGCAATTTGTAATCATTTGGGGTGAAATTCTCCATTTACCCATTATTTTGTTAAGATTTTGGTACATGTAGTTCAAAATGACATTCAAATGGACAAATAATGAACAAACACACAAAAAAATTATTACTTAGCAAAAATTACTACCAAAGCGCATGTTTTGCCACCTCAACTCAATTCTTTGATATTTAAATTGTTCAAAATGTGGGTAAAATGCACAATTTTACCCAACGCAATTTAGTAATGCACGTAAAAATTTTAAATTTGGTTCGAAATTGCGGTTAATAGACAAGTCTACACTAAACTTGTCTGTTTTACCATTATTTCGAACAAAATATTAAATTTTAAAGTGAATTAATTTATTGCGCGGGTTCAAACGGTCTATTCAACCCACATTTCGGACAAATCAAATATAACAAAAAAATCGTGCTGACAAAACGCACGTTTTGGTAGTAATTTTTGCTTATTTTAATATTTTTTGTGTTTTTATTCATTATTTGTCCATTTGAACGTCATTTTGAACAATAAATACAAAAATTCTGCTAATGTGTGTTTTACCACCACAACTCAATTGTTTTATATTAAAATTGTTGAAAATGTCAGTTTAATGGAGAATTTCAGCCCAAATTACATTAAATTGCACTTAAAAATAAAATATTTATTTCAAAATAGCACAAAAAAAATATTATTAAGCAAAAATTACTACCAAAGCGTTTGTTTTGTCACCACAATTCAATTTTTTTATATATAAATTGTTCAAATTGTGGATAAAATGCACAATTAAACCCCACGCAATATAAAATGCACGTAAACATTTTTAAATGTTGGTCGAAATTACAGTCAATAGACAAGTTTAAGCAAAACTTGACTATTATTCCGTTATTTCGAACAAAGTATTTAATATTTACGTGCATTTTAATGTTGCGTGGGGTTATATTGTCCATTTTACTTAAATTTTGAACAATTGGAATATACACAAATAGATTTGTGGTCATTAAACACACGCTTTGGTAGTCATTATTGCTAATTTATATTATTTCTGTATTTTTAATCATTATTTGCCCATTTGAACGTCTTTTGAACAATTAATACCAAAATTTTACCAAAGTTTATTTTATCACCACAACTCAATTGTTTCATATTTAAATTTTTCAAAATGCCAGGTTAATGGAAAGATTTACCCAAAGACATTAAATTGCACTTAAAAATTAAATTATTTAAAATTTTTTATTTGTGTTTTCATTCATTTTTTGTTTATCATTTACGTCATTTTGAACAATTAATACCAAAAATTCTACTTAATTTTTTTTTTGACCACAACTCAATTGTTTTATATTGAAATTGTTCAAAATGTCGGTTAAATGGAGAACTTCACCCCAAATGACATTCAATTGCTTTAAAATTAAATCTGTGGTTCAAAATCACACAAAAAAAATATAAATAATCAAAAAATTACTACCAAAGCGTGTGTTTTGTCACCACAATTAAATTTTTTGATATTTTAATTTTTCAAAATGTGTGGAAAACTGCACAATTTAACCCCACGCAATATAAACATGCTGGTTAAAATTTTAAATTTGGTTCGAAATAATGGTTATTAGACAAGTTTTCAAAAAACTTGTGTATTTTACCGTTATTTCGGACAAAATATTAAATTTTTACGGTTATATGGTCCATTTTACCCAAATTTTAAACAATTGGAATAAACACAAATAGGTTTGTGGTGATACAACACACTCTTTGGGAGTAATTATTGCTTATTTATATTATTTTTGTATTCTTAATCATTATTTGTCCATTTGAACGTCAATTTGAACAATTTATACCAAAATTTTACCAAATTTATTTTATCACCACAACTCAATGGTTTCATATTAAAATTGTTCAAAATGTCAAGTAAATGGAAAATTCTACAGTAAATTGCACTTAAAAGTTAATTATTTGGTTCAAAATATTGGTTAAAACGACAGGTTTTCGGTCAACTGGTCTATTTACCGTTACTTCGATAAAAATATTTAATTTTGAGGTGCAATTTTATGACATTTGTGGTGAAATTCTCCATTTTACCATTATTTTGTTAAGATTTTGGTACATATCGTTCAAAATGACGTTCAAATGGACAAATAATGAACAAAAACACAAAAAAAATATTAATTAGCAAAAATTACACCTAAAGCGTGTGTTTTGTGACCACAACTCAATTTTTGGATATTTTTATTGTTAAAAATGTGGGTTAAATGCACAATTTAACCCCACGCAATATAAAAATGCACGTAAAAATTTAAAATTTGGTTCGAAATAACGGCAAATAGACAAGTTTACGCAAAACTTGTCGGTTTTACCGTCATTTCGAACAAATTTTTAAATGTTTACATGCATTTTTATGTTGCGCGGGATTAAGTGGTCTCGTTAACCCACATTTTGGACAACTGAAGTATATAAAAATAGAGTTGTGGTGATAAAACACACCGCTTTGGTAGTTATTTTTACTAATTTATATTTTTTGTGTTTTTATACATTATTTGTCCATTTGAACGACATTTTAAACAATTAATACCAAAATTCTACCAAAATGAGTTTTACCACCACAACTCAATTGATTCATATTGAACTTGTTCAAAATGTCAGTAAAATGGAGAATTTCAACCCAAATGACATTAAATTGCACTTAAAAATTAAATAGTTGGTCCAAAATAACACAAAAAAAATAAAAACTAGCAAAACTTACCACCAAAGCGTTTGTTTTGTCACCACAATTAAATTTTTGATATTTAAATTGTTCGAATTGTGGGTAAAAATTGTGCACAACCCGACCAAACATACAAATGCACGAAAAATTTTAAATTTGCTTCGAAATAACGGTAAATAGACAAGTTAACACAAATTTTAACGTGCAGTGGTTTGTTGCGCGCGGTTAAATGGTCCATTTTACCCACATTTTGGACGATTGAAATATAAAAAAAAATTGAATTGTGGTGATAAAACACACGCTTTGGTCGTAATTTTTGCTAATTTATATTTTTTTTTGTGTTTTATTCATTATTTGTCCATTTCAACGTCATTTTGAACAATTCGTACCAAAATTCAACCAAAGTGTGTTTTATCGCCACAACTCAATTGTTTCATATTGAAATTGTTCAAAATGTCGGTTAAATGGAGAATTTCACCCCAAATGACATTAAATTGCACTTCAAAATTAAATATTTGGTTTAAAATAACACAAAAAAAATATTAATAAGCAAAAATTACCACCAAAGCGTGTGTTGTGTCACCACAATTCAATTTTTTTAAAATTAAATTGTTGTTAATGTGGGTAAAATGCACAATTGAACTCCACGCAATATCAAAGTGCAAGTACAAATTTTAAATTTTGTTCAAAATAACGGTTAGTAGACAAGTTAAAACAGAAGTTGTCTATTTTACCGTTATTTAGAACAAAAAATTAAATATTAACGTGCATTTTATGTTGCGTGGGGGTAAATTGTCCATTTTACCCAAATTTTGAACAATAAGAATATACATAAATAGATTTGTGGTGATAAAACACACGCTTTGGTGGTAATTTTTGCTAATTTTCATAATTTTTGTATTTTTAGTCAATATTTGTCCCTTTAAACGACATTTTTAACAATATATACCAAAATTCTACAAAAGTTAATTTTCTCCCCACAGTTTAACTGTTTGATATTTAAATTGTTCAAAATGTCGGTTAAATAGAGAATTGCACTCCAAATGACATTCAATTGAACTTAAAAATGAAAAATTTTGGTTCAAAATAACGTTTATAACGACAAGTTTTGTGTCAACTTGTCAATTTACCGTTATTTCGAATAAAATATTTAATTTAAAGATGCAATTTTAAATCATTTGGGGTGAAATTCTCCATTAACCCATTATTTTGTTAAGATTTTGGTACATGTAGTTAAAAATGACATTCAAATAGATAAATTGTAACCTTCACTCGTCCGTGAATGTTATTTTTTATCACGATACTACTGTATCAAGATAATATACAGAATTCTGAGCTATTGTTTTGATTTGTTTTTTTTTTGGAGGGAACTTTTTTGTTGTTGTTTATCTTAACAGTATGATTTTTTTTGAATACGGGTTTTTTTTGGCGGATTCGGAGGGACACAGAAAGTCAGTCGAGTGGGATGTTAGCATACGGATGGTAGTGAAAAGTTTTTTTTTTCTTATAAAAAAAATTAAAGTTTTGTTGAGTTGTGAAATATCGGTGGTTGGATAGAATAAAACCATTAAACAGACGATACACAACTCTCTATAGTTCGATACACAACTCTCTATATAGTTCTTGAAGAACATATTTTTTTTTACGGTTTGTGTGTAAATTGAAGTCTTATTCATTTAATATATACATGGGCTATTGAATTGATTGAGCATGCAGAATAATTACGTCTAATGTACGAGTGATGATATCTGATATTTAAAGGAATAACAGTTGAACTAAAACGCTGTTCCCGGAGTGCAGTCGCTATAAGAAAAAAAAAACAAATTGTTCAATACGAAGTGGTGTTGTGCAAAAACCGATAAAGGTCGCAAGGTTAACACGTGTGCATTAATGCTGCATTTGCAGATGAATACATAAATGTAGATGGTAGCTATACGGTTGATTTGGAAATCAATTAAATCAATTGAATTTATCATATGATTTGGGTTTGCAACGTCATTGCAATCATATGATACCGGTTACCACAACCAACAATCGAGAGTGAATTTTCCATGTTGGAGTTGTTGTTGGTTTTCTATTGTTTTATTTTTTTTTTATTACAATTTATTGGTTAAGCCTAAATAAGTTTTTTTTTATTTTTTTTTTATAATATTAGTAATATTAATATTAAATTCAATTTTCATATTAATTTTTTTTTGTTCTTATATAATTGTTAGTTTTCTTTTCTAATTATCTTATTAAACTAAAGCTAATTTTTTTTTTCTTTGTATGGTTTCGGGATTTTTTTTTTTACTTTAAATTTTCTAGCAGGATCGTTGCTTTTGGAAGCGCTTTCAACAAATACGATTATGCCAGGTATGTGCGTTTTTTTATTTACTATTATTAATACATTTTTTTTCATTATATTAACTTTGGTATATAAGATAATGAATTTTTTTTTTGTTGTAATTATAAATTTGGAGTAGATTGTATTTTTTTTCTTTATAATTTAATTAGATTTGTTATAATAATTCTAATTCAACCTTCTATATTTATTGTCTTATAATGAGTGGCTAGGTAAAAAGCATAAACACGTAGAGGTGAGTTGAGTATGAGTTGAAGTCGATAATGTAATAATACATGTCATGGTATAGCTGTGCTGTATTGATGAACCACGACCAAAATATACCTCTGATGACTAAGTTAGGTGGCACTATGACATGTATTTTTTTTTATTATTATTTATTTAAAGTGCAGCACAGCAAAATTTTTTTTTGTAGACAGACGGCCATTTTTTTATGATTATTAGTTTGTTTTCACGGCCGAATGTTACAAATGGCGCCCAATCTCTACGGGGACATAGTTTTATTCCAGATTAATATTTCATCATTGTAGCTATTACCGATTAAGTGTAGATACTGACATTACCACTTTTTTAGTTTGACATTGTCTTAAGCATTTATCGTTGACATTAGTATATAAAAAAAAGAAGATTGATTTTATTCGAGATTTATACAGAATTTATTTTGAGTGGATACTGTCCCAACAAACTTATTTTATTTTTTTCATTTCTAATTACAATTATACTTATTACCTTTTTGCTTTTGTTTTCCAGTACACTTATTTGAATGTTTCTGTTGAACCGTCGCTTTCAACTTGTGTTGATACGATCTCCTTGCAATTTCATACAAATTAATTGTATTTGATAATTGCATTGGTTGTATTTCGATTACATACTTTTAACTTTTTGTGTACTGTATAATAACATTGCGTTTTAACTGAGTGATTACCCGTCAGGTAGATTAGTTATTTTAGGAAAACGCAATTCGTAATGATTTTGTTTTCTTCCATTTTTTTAAATTTTTTTTTTTAGTTTTTTGCAGTATTACTTATTATCGGCTCACTCAACTCACCATCTCCGTGGTATTTTCATATTATACATAGATAACATATAAACGGTTGCAGTAGCATAAACAATTTAATTTGTTTTCTTATTATATTTTTTTATTAGTTACCTATATATATATATACTCGTATATGTATATATTTTTTTTGGTATTATTATTATTTATTTTTATTTTTTTTTTGGATATACTTTTATTATATTTGGTATTTAGAATTGAATTATCTTTTACGCGGATTTTTTTTTTGTTTTTCTGACGGAGCGTTTGGTAACTAATTACACGATAATTGAAATCTACTTAAATAGGCCATCGGTGATTTATTTGCTAGCAGCATGGATTTAAACAATCTAGACCCCGATGAGTTCGATGTTGAATGTTTTGCTCGAAATCTTAAAGGTACTCCTGTGAATAAGTTGGCAAATCTTAAGGTATCAATAACTAATGATGAGGAAAACCCGGTACTAAAGCCTTATAAAGCACATACGGCGGCGCGATCGGCCCCACAACGAGAATTACAGCGCTGTGCAATCAAGCTTAAGGAACATCGCGATTGGATTACCAGTGTTGCACCAGATAAAAAACCAGACCCGAAGTCAATGCTAATCGTGGAGACACGATTATTGCATGTACACGGAAGATTAACCCGACTTCTTTTCAGTACAAAAACGTACAAGCAACAATGCCGCGACCAGTTAAAAATGATAGATTTGGTTTTGACTGCGGTCCAAGCATTGATCCAAGGAGGCGATAATCTAAATGACACACTTGAGAGGATTAAACCAACTCAACAAGAGGAGCCAGACGACTTATCGACGTCTGAAGATGAAGAGAGAATAAACCAAACCACCAAAACCACTGCAGAATCCAATACTAAGGCAGACAGAGAGGAATCGGCACTTACTAATTTATTATCAAGTACAGCCATTACCCCTGCACAGCAGTCTTCCCAATCGTTACGCAGCATTGACAAGTGGAAAATATTTTTCGACGGTGACTCGCGGGAATTGGCAGTTGAGAGATTTCTGTTTCGAGTGGAACACCAAGCTACTACTTATGGTATACCCAATTCGGACCTAGTACATCAATTAAGCACTTTATTAAAGGAAGCCGCTTTAAATTGGTACTGGTGTCATATCGAACGTAATCCGATAGTTACATGGAAAGATTTAAAGATTGCGATAATTGAACGATTCCAGGACCGACACACCGACCACGATATACGAAGAAATCTCGAATCAAGAAAGCAAAAGTCTAATGAAAACTTTCGAACCTTTTATAACGATGTTATCGCGCTGTCATTACAGTTTCGAGACCCCCTTCCAGACTCGGAACTTTTACATATTATTCGACGTAATATGCGATCAGGATTCCAAAATACAGTCGCAGACCAAGAGATCGCGTCAATTGGAGTCTTAGTTAGACGATGTCTAGCATCAGAAGATACGTGGAAACGCACGGGATATGAACCGGAAAAACTGTGTGCACGCAGGCACATCGAAGAAGTCGATATAGCTCAAACAGAAAATTTGTGGGAAGGTGTTGAGATCCAACCAGAAAAGCCACGTACACTCCGACACATTGAGAAAGTCAATGTTGCACAAGAAGAAGAACATGTGATGCAGGTGCATGAACTTAGCTCTCGGCAAGGTAGGGATTCTTCATCAGCTCAGACAAAAGATGTTACTTGTCAGTCAAACCGTGAGTCTAATGTAATTTGTTGGAATTGCCAAGATATAGGTCATACATTCATCGACTGTCAAAGCCCTGCTAAGATATTTTGTTTCGGCTGCGGTCGCCCGGGAATAGTAAAACCATATTGTTCTCGATGTTCGGGAAACTTATTTCCGAGGGCTCGAATGACTGGGAATCCGATACCCTCCTCTCTTCCCAAAAGCAACACGATGTCAACCAGCGTTCCAGGTTTGGTTCCGTTACCTCAGCGGAAATAAATCTCTATAAACCTATTCCCTCAATTAAACACAACATATCTTCCATACCTACAGTCACACATTCCCCCGTATCGAAATCAGATAGGGTACGTAATTATTGGCGCAGTAAACGCATTCTCCGGGCAATTGTCTCTGAGACGCGATTTGATAGTGGGGTTGACAATCGACCATATGTCAAAGTAGTTCTGGATGGACATAAGTATAAGGGCTTGCTTGAAAGTAGAGCTACCGTCACTGCTTTAGGGGCAGGAAGTGAAAGTTATCTCAATAACCCACAATACAAGATTTTTAATCTTCCTACAAAAATTCAGGTGGCGTCAGGTCATAGCGAAAGAGTGTTTGGATATTTGTATGCTAATATTACATACAATGGTGTACACAAGGTGCTTTAAGTTTTTATTATTCCAAATCTGAAGCAACCTTTATACCTGGGAATTGATTTCTGGAAGGCTTTCAATATTATAATTATAGCTCCTTCCGTCTCTGAGATTGAGAATCAGGTGGTGGAACCCGAGGGTGATGAATGCTTGCGGCATGATTTAAACCCCGCTCAGATTGAACCTTTGAATGCAGTCGTAGCGAAATTTCCTTCCTTTGAGCAATTCGGTTTGGGGCGTACAAATCTTGTTATTCATGATATAAACGTGAGTGATGCAAAGCCCATAAAACAACGTCATTACGCAATTTCTCCTGTGGTTCAAAAATCTCTTTATCAAGAGTTGGATCGAATGCTATCCCTAGGTGTGATTGAGGAGTCTCATAGCTCCTGGAGTTCCCCGGTGACATTGGTTCGAAAATCAAATGGCAAGGTCCGAATGTGCCTAGATGCACGAAAACTGAACGAGGTGACGATTAGGGACGCATATCCATTGCCAATTATCGACGGACTTTTGAGCCGGCTGGATCAGACCAGATATATTTCAAGCATCGATTTGAAGGATGCGTTTTGGCAGATCCCTTTGGCTCCTGAGTCCCGCGATAAAACTGCATTCACTGTACCTGGTCGTCCCTTGTATCAGTTTACGGTCATGCCGTTCGGACTTTGTAACGCCCCACAAACGATGTGTAGGTTAATTCACCGGGTGATACCACATCAGTTACACGAGCAAGTGTTTGTCTATCTAGATGACCTCCTTATCACATCAGGGAATTTCGACGATCATATTCAACTTTTATCTTTGGTGGCGACGTTGTTGAAGAATGCTGGTTTAACGGTTAATTTAGGGAAAAGCAAGTTTTTGTTGAGGGAGATAAGATATTTGGGTTATGTTGTAGGAGATGGATGTTTGCGGGTGGACCAAGATAAAGTAAGGGCTATTTTATCCTTTCCTATCCCTAACTCGGTAAAGAAGCTTCGTCGATTCCTGGGTATGTCAGGGTGGTATCGTAGATTCATATCCTCTTACGCCACTTTGGCGGCTCCACTATCGGATCTCTTAAAGAAAGAACAGAAATTTAACTGGAGCAATAAATGTCAAAGTGCGTTTGACGATTTTAAACTTGCCCTATCAACAGCACCGGTGCTGGTACATCCAAATTTTTCACGAAAATTTTACGTACAATGTGACGCTAGCTCTACTGGTATAGGCAGCGTGTTATTTCAGATCAGTGATGATGGTGGCGAGCACCCCATCGCTTATATGTCTCAAAAACTTAACGCCGCACAGCGCAATTACTCTATCACGGAATTGGAGTGTTTTGCAGCAGTGTTGAGCGTGAAGAAGTTTAGAGCATATATCGAGGGGTGTCCGTTTACCATCATCACTGATCATGCAAGTTTGAAATGGCTCATGAGTCAAAATGACTTGTCTGGTCGATTGGCAAGGTGGTCGCTTAAATTGCAAGGATTTAAATTCGATATAGAGCATCGAAAGGGAAGTCTTAATGTGGTGGCCGATGCCTTATCACGTGCATTTATAGAATCTGTTAAACTAGAAAACGAAGAGGGTGTACTTAATGTGGATTTGGATTCCAATGGGTTTGTTGAAAATGAATATTTGCAGCTCCTTAAGAAAGTCAGAGAAACTGAGTCCGAATATTCGAATATTCGTATTGTTAATGAGAGATTGTATATTAATCTCTCTTGCAATTACAATGAGAGTTTCACAGACATTCCTCGATGGAAGCTCTATGTTCCACAGACGTTAACGAAGCAACTAGTCGTCCAAGCCCACAACCCACCTTCGTCTTCTCATTTTGGTGTATCAAAAACGTTGAATCGTCTGCAGCGGAATTACTTTTGGCCTCAAATGGCGAGAGATGTGAAAGAGTATGTTGCAAGATGTGATATATGCAAACAGATAAAGAGTCCAAGAGTAGTCACCCAACCAATGATGGGTAAGCAAATCATTGCTGTGAGGCCAATGCAGCGATTATATATATAGATTTTTTGGGTCCCTATCCTAGGTCCAAATCTGGAAACTCATATTTGTTGGTAGTATTGGACGTGTATTCTAAATATATATTTTTCAAACCTTTAAAACAAGCATTAGCAACTGCAGTATGTACCTTCTTAGAGAAAGACATCTTTTCAGTTTTTTCGGTACCGGAAACATTAACCTCAGATAACGCAACACAGTTTAATTCTGTTTGCCTTCAAACACTTTTAACGAAATATGGAGTTAAACATATTTTCACACCAAAATATTCACCACAGTGTAACGCATCGGAGCGCGTCAATCGTTCAATCTTGGCAGCTATCCGTGCTTATATTAAGGCGGAACATCGAACATGGGATCAACATTTGCACTCGATTTCTTCAGCACTACGTAATGTGATCCATGATGCAACCAAATTTTCACCGCATTTTCTTATGTTCGGTCAACATTTTATAGGACATGGGAATGATTACAGATTATTGCGTGAGTTGAATCTAATTGATAATGGTGAGATCGTATTGCAAAATAAGGCTAATCGGTTGAGTTTATGTCAACAGACTGTTTTATCTCATCTTGCGGAGGCTTACAAAAGAAACGCGTACTGTTATAATTTAAGAAGTCGTCAGCGAGATTTGCAAGTGGGACAAACAGTGTATGTACGCCATTTCGCATTGAGCGATGCTATCAAGAACTATTCTGCTAAGTTGAGCCGAAAATTTGTTCCAACTAAAGTGACACGGAAAATAGGCAATGTAGCTTACGAACTGGCCCGCCGGGATGGGAAATCTCTGGGCATATATGATATGAAGGATATTCGAACATAGTTATGCATATTATGTATTACGCCGTCTCGTATGGAATCTGTTATACTATAGGTGTTTGTCTTGTGCCCGGCTGGATGAGACGCTCAGCGGTCGATGGGTACGTCCCCACGTTTGTAACCTTCACTCGTCCGTGAATGTTATTCATTATCACGATACTACTGTATCAAGATAATATACAGAATTCTGAGCTATTGTTTTGATTTGTTTTTTTTTTGGAGGGAATTTTTTTGTTGTTGTTTACCTTAACAGTATGATGTTTTTTTTGAATACGGGTTTTTTTTGACGGATTCGGAGGGACACAGAAAGTCAGTCGAGTGGGATGTTAGCATACGGATGGTAGTGAAAAGTTTTTTTTTCTTATAAAAAAAATTAAAGTTTTGTTGAGTTGTGAAATATCGGTGGTTGGATAGAATAAAACCATTATACAGACGATACACAACTCTCTATAGTTCGATACACAAGTCTCTATATAGTTCTTGAAGAACATATTTTTTTTACGGTTTGTGTGTAAATTGAAGTCTTATTCATTTAATATTTACATGGGCTATTGAATTGATTGAGCATGCAGAATAATTACGTCTGATGAACGAGTGATGATATCTGATATTTAAAGGAATAACAGTTGAACTAAAACGCTGTTCCCGGAGTGCAGTCGCTATAAGAAAAAAAAACAAATTGTTCAATACGAAGTGGTGTTGTGCAAAAACCGATAAAGGTCGCAAGGTTAACACGTGTGCATTAATATTGCATTTGCAGATGAATACATAAATGTAGATGGTAGCTATACGGTTGATTTGGAAATCAATTAAATCAATTGAATTTATCATATGATTTGGGTTTGCAACGTCATTGCAATCATATGATACCGGTTACCACAACAAACAATCGAGAGTGAATTTTCCATGTTGGAGTTGGTGTTGGTTTTCTATTGTTTTATTTTTTTTTTATTACGATTTATTGGTTAAGCCTAAATAAGTTTTTTTTTATTTTTTTTTTATAATATTAGTAATATTAATATTAAATTCAATTTTCATATTAATTTTTTTTTGTTCTTATATAATTGTTAGTTTTCTTTTCTAATTATCTTATTAAACTTAAGCAAATTTTTTTTTCTTTGTATGTTTCGGGATTTTTTTTTCTTACTTTAAATATTCTAGCAGGATCGTTGCTTTTGGAAGCGCTTTCAACAAATACGATTATGCCAGGTATGTGCGTGTTTTTATTTACTATTATTAATACATTTTTTTTCATTATATTAACTTTGGTATATAAGATAATGAATTTTTTTTTTGTTGTAATTATAAATTTGGAGTAGATTGTATTTTTTTTCTTTATAATTTAATTAAAATTGTTATAATAATTCTAATTCAACCTTCTATATTTATTGTCTTATAATGAGTGGCTAGGTAAAAAGCATAAACACGTAGAGGTGAGTTGAGTATGAGTTGAAGTCGAAAATGTAATAATACATATCATGGTATAGCTGTGCTGTATTGATGAACAACGACCAAAATAATCCTCTGATGACTGAGTTAAGTGGCACTATGACATGGATTTTTTTTTTTAATTATTATTTATTTAAAGTGAAGCACAGCAAAATTTTTTTTTGTAGACAGACGGCCATTTTTTTTTATGATTATTAGTTTGTTTTCACGGCCGAATGTTACAAAATAATGAACAAACACACAAAAAAATTAGTAATTAGCAAAAATTTTTAACAAAACGCATGTTTTGCTACCTCAACTCAATTCTTTGATATTTAAATTGTTCAAAATGTGGGTAAATGCACAATTTCACCCCACGCAATATAAAAATGCACGTAAAAATTTAAAATTTGGTTCGAAATAACGGTTAATAGACAAGTTTACACAAAACTTGTCTGTTTAACCATTATTTCGAACAAAATATTAAATTTTAGAGTGCATTTATTTATTGCGCGGGGTAAAACGGTCTATTCTACCGACAATTTGGACAATTCAAATATAAAAAAAAATTCGTGCTGACAAAACACACGCTTTGGTAGTAATTTTTGCTTATTTATATATTTTTGTGTTTTTATTCATTATTTGTCCATTTGAACGTCATTTTGAACAATAAATACAAAAATTCTGCCAATGTGTGTTTTATCACCACAACTTAATTGTTTCATATTAAAATTGTTGAAAATGTCGGTTAAATGGAGAATTTCAGCCAAAATCACATTTAATTGCACTTAAAAATAAAATATTTGGTTCAAAATAACACAAAAAAAATATTATTAAGCAAAAATTAATACCAAAGCGTTTGTTTTGTCACCACAATTAAATTTTTTTAATATATAAATTGTTCAAAATGTTAGTTAAATGCACAATTTTATTCCACGCATTATAAAAATGCACGTTAACATTTTTAAATGTTGGTCAAAATGACAGTCAATAGACAATGTGATCAATGTGTCAATAGACAATAGATATGTGGTCATAAAACACACGCTTAGTCATTATTGCTTATTTATATTAATTGTGTATGTTTAATCATTATTTGCCCATTTGAACGTCATTTTGAAGAATTAATACCAAAATTTTACCAAAGTTAATTTTATCATCACAACTCAATTGTTTCATATTTTAATTTTTCCAAATGTCAGGTTAATTTTACCCGAATGACATTAAATTGCACTTAAAAATTAAATTAATTTATAATATATGTTTTAATTGGTGTTTACATTCATTATTTGTCCATTTGAACGTTATTTTGAACAATTAATACCAAAATTCTACCAAAGTTTTTTTTTCACCACAACTCAATTGTTTGATATTGAAATTGTTCAAAATGTCGGTTAAATGGAGAATTTCACCCCAAATGACATTCAATTGCACTTTAAAATCAAATATTTGGTTTAAAATCACACAAAAAAAATATCAATTAGCAAAAATTACTACCAAAGCGTGTGTTTTGTCACCACAATTAAATTTTTTGATATTTTAATTGTTCAAAATGTGCGTCAAATGCACAATTTAACCCCATGCAATATAAACATGCTGGTTAAAATTTAAAATTTGGTTCGAAATAATGGTTAGTAGACCAGTTTTCACAAAACTTGTGTATTTTACCGGTAATTCGGACAAAATTTTAAATTTTGACGTGCATTTTTATGTTTCGTGAGGTTATTTTGTCCATGTTACCCAAATTTTAAACAATTGGAATAAACACAAATAGATTTGTGGTGATACAACACACGCTTTGGTAGTAATTATTGCTTATTTATATTATTTTTGTATTTAAAAGCATTATTTGTCCATTTTAACGTCATTTCGAACCAATAATACCAAAATTTTACCAAAGTTAATTTATCACCACAACTCAATTTTTTCATATTTTAATTGTTCAAGTCAGGTAAATTTTGTTTAGATTTTGGTACATATAGTTCAAAATGACGTTCAAATAGACCAATAATGAACAAAAACACAAAAAAAATATTAATTAGCAAAAATTACTACTAAAGCGTGTGTTTTGTCACCACAACTCAATTTTTTGATATTTTAGTTGTTCGAAATGTGGGTAAAATGCACAATTTAACCCCACGCAATTTAAAAATGCACGTAAAAATTTAAAATTTGGCTCGAAATAATGGTGATTAGACAAGTTTTTACAAATCTTGTCTGTTTTACCGTTATTTCGAACAAAATATTAAATGTTTACGTGCATTTTTATGTTGCGCGGGGTACAATGGCCAAGTTTACCCACATTTTGGACTATTGAAATATAAAAAAATTGAGTTTTGGTGATAAAACACACGCTTTGGTAGTAATTCTTGCTTATTTATATTTTTTTTTTGTCTTTTTATTCATTATTTGTTCATTTTAACGTCATTTTGAACAATCAGTACCAAAATTCTACCAAAATGTGTTTTATCACAACAATATAATTGTTTTATTTTGAAATTGTTCAAAATGTCGGTTTAATTGTGGTGGTGTGGTGATTCACTACCACTCTTTTTACTTGGGAATCAATTTTCGGAATGTTTTAATTAAACATTCTATCTCGACTATCAACTTAATTCTTACCTTTATTTAGTATAGTCTTTTCTTATATTCTATGTTCAACGTCGTTTCATAAAAATGCGATCGTTGAACTATTATTGCTACGTTAACATTTTTGCTTTTGATATTTTTTTATATAACTACTTTAATTTTTTCAAATATGAAATCTTCTTTATATAAATTTGTTGCAATATAAAGTATATGCTTATTGCCATGAAGTAATATATATTTTATGTGGGCTGAGCGCGTTTAACAGGGTAACACTACAAAATGGAGAATTACACCCCAAATGACATTAAATTGCACTTAAAAATTATAGATTTGGTTCAAAATAACACAAAAAATATAAATAAGTAAAAATTACTACCAAAGCGTGTGTTTTGTCACCAAAATTCAATTTTTTGTCATTCAAATTGTTAAAAATGTGGGTAAAATGCACAATTTAACCCCACGCAATATAAAATGCATGTTTAAATTAGAAATTTTGTTCAAAATAACGGTTAATAGACAAGTTTAAACCAAAATTGTGTATTTAACCGCTATTTCGAAAAAAATATTAAATTTTAATAAAATTTTAATTTATGAAATTAAAAAGTTGGTTCAAAATAACGGTTAAAACGACAAGTTTTGTGTCAACTTGTCTATTGACCTCTATTATTACTTATTTTTTATAAAAACGCACACTATAGCCTTTTTTTTATAAATATTTTATTATTTATTTAATTAATTTTAAATGTATGATATTTCGCCTCAATGGCATTTTCAAATACATAAACTGAACCTTATTACTAATTGGAAGAAGAAAAAAATAATGTTTTAGATATTAAATTATTTAACACGGGACTAAATTTTAAGAAAACACAAACCACAGATTCAAATTTAAAAACACAAGTAAACTGGATTCAGACCAACACACAAGCAGAAGAGAATTTCTTGAATCAGCTAATATATTTTTAAATGACCACAAAACTATCAATTTTAAAACTGACACACAGTACATTAACAGTAATTACAAACACTTACTAAACACATTCAAAAAAGCTTAAAACAGAAAGTCATAATTTGAACTGGTAATCGTGAAGATCCAAAAGTAATAACAATAAAAATTAAAAATTTTTTTTTTTTTTTGACAGTGACTAATCAAGCAACCGTATATACTTATAAGTTTAGTTTTAATTGTATGTTTAATACATGGAAAACATCTTGTGATGACATCTATCATATAAAGATCACTTGATTATATCTACTGTCTGGTAGATGTCACCATAAGTTCTTTCTTTCTTTTTTTCTCCAAAATTGAATATATCTAATTATTAAGGTTAATTCCCAAATTAATTTGTATTCAAATCAAATGATTATAATTTTTGTAACTTATATACCTAAAGATTTTTTGGCAGATTATTGCATGAAATACATAGGCATAAACCATATACTGGATTTACAACCCGATATAGTTACCATAGATAAAATAAAGTATTATTTTGTGAACGCTAACAAAGACACAGCCAAATTTAATTGATTTAAATTAGTTAAATATTTATTTTTAAGACAAATGTTCATTAATATGATAATTTTAACTAAAAATAATGTGTTAAATTATTTTAAATTAAAAATAAGTGCTAAAATAATTGTATATATGTTCTTTTTGTAAAATATGTTCTTAAAATATTGTCAAAATTTTCTTAAAATTTAGTCCCGTGTTAAATAATTTAATATCTAAAACATTTTTTTTTTCTTCTTCCAATTAGTAATAAGGTTCAGTTTATGAATTTGAAAATGCCATTGAGGCGAAATATCATACATTTAAAATTAATTAAATAAATAAAAAAATATATATAAAAAATAAGGCTATAGTGTGCGTTTTTATAAAAAATAAGTAATAATAGAAGAGAAAAAGGAGCCATTTTATAACCAACAATCTATTACTTGTCTATTTACCGTTATTTCGATTAAAATATTTAGTTTTGGGGTGCAATTATATGTCATTTCTGGTGAAATTCTCCATTTTACCATTATTTTGTTAAGATTTTGGTACATATTGTTTAAAATGACGTTCAAATGGACAAATAATGAACAAAAAACACAAAATAATATTAATTAGCAAAAATTACACCTAAAACATGTGTTTTGTCACCACATCTCAATTTTTTGATATTAAATTGTTCAAAATGTGGTTTAAATGCACAATTTAACCCCATGCAATAAAAAAATGCACGTAAAAATTTAAAATTTGGTTCGAAATAACGGTTAATAGACAAGTTTACACAAAACTTGTCTGTTTAACCGTTATTTCGAACAAAATATTTAATGTTTACGTGCATTTTTATGTTGCGCGGGGTAAAATGGTCCATTTTACCCAAATTTTGAACAATTGAAATATAAAAAAATTTAGTTGTGGTAATTAAACACACGCTTTGGTAGTAATTCTTGCTTGTTTAAATTTTTTTCTGTTTTTATTCATTATTTGTCCATTTGAACGTCATTTTGAACCAAGGGTACCAAAATTCTACCAAAATGTGTTTTATCACCACAACTCAATTGTTTCATATTGAAATTGTTCAAAATGTCGGTAAATGGAGAACTTAAGCCCAAATGACAATAAATTGCACTTAAAAACCTATATTTTGTTCAAAATAACTGTAAAAACGACAAGTTTTGTGTCAACTTGTCTATTTTACCGTTATTTCGATTAAAATATAAAATTTTTAAGTGGAATTTAATATCGTTTGGGTTGCAATTCTCTATTTACCCATTATTTCGTTAAGAATTTGGTACATATCGTTCAAAATGACGTTTAAATGGACAAATAATGAACAAAAACACAAACAAATATTAATTAGAAAAATTACTACTAAAGCATGTGTTTTGTCACAACAATTCAATTTTTTGATATCTTAATTGATCAAAATGTTGGTAAAAAGCATAATTTAACTCCAAGCAATATAAAAATGCACGTAAAAATTAAAAATTTGGTTCGAAATAACGGTAAATAGACAAGTTCACACAAAACTTGTCTGTGTTACCGTTAGGTTAGGTTAGGTTGAGTGGCTGCTACAGCACACTTAGACCGGAAACGGTCCGTTGTGATACCACAGGATCTTACTCCCCTTTTACCCCTATGTGAACCAGTTAGAGCTGCTTACGTAGCGTAATAAGTCTCGCACATTACAGTTCTCGAGATCAGAAAGGCAGTCCATTAAAAACATACCCAGATATTCATGTCTTTTGTGTGCCAAAGCCGGGCATGAGCATAGGAGGTGGACTAACGTCTCTTCCTCCTCCTCGTCCCTACAGCTTCTGCAAAAGTCATTTACTTCCAGACCCAGCCTTCTCGCATGTTCTCCAAGAAGGCAGTGTCCTGTGAGTATCCCCACGACCGTTTTAAGTTCACGTCTTCGCAGGGAGATAAGTGCCTTTGAGCGTTTCAAGTTCAGCTTTGGCCAGACTTGTCTTGCCACTCTACATGAGAGGGTGTTCGTCCACCTATTGTTCGCAGAGGCTTCCGCCTCTTTTTTAAGCACAGTCCTTAGTGCGTTAATGGGTCTTCCCAACTTCGCCCTTTCCGGTAGCAGTTGGAGAGTTGTACCGTGCCTCGCTAGTTCGTCCGCCCTGCAGTTTCCCAAAACGTCTGAGTGGCCGGGGACCCAGACTACCTGGATGTTGAAATGCTCACTCATCTCATTAAGAGACGAGCGGCAACCCAACGCCACTCTAGAAGTTAGAGAAACAGAACCCAGCGACTTGATTGCCGCCTGACTGTCCACATAAATTGCGATATCAGTCGAGGATACCACATTATGTTTCAACCAGTTCAGGACCTCTTCAATCGCTATCACTTCTGCCTGGTACACACTGCAGTGATCAGGGAGGCGAACTGCTATATCTACCTCTAGTTTATCACAGAAGACTCCAGCTCCTACTTTACCGTCTAGCTTGGAGCCATCCGTAAAGAACTGCAATGCTCCCGTTTCAGCTGCCAACCCGCTCCTCCAGGATTCCCTTGAAGGGCAGGTGGTTTTGAACCTCTTCTCGAAGCACAGAGTCGGTGTAACATAGTCAATATTCGCCAGTTCTTTCCTCAGCGATCTGACTATCGTCGAGTGTCCTATTTGAAGACATTTCCACTGAGATATGGCTGATAGTCGAGTGGCCGTAATCGACGCCATCTGCTTACCATAAATGTCCACGGGGAGAAGGTGAAACAAGACCTCTAAGGCACTTGTAGGTGTTGTCCTCAGTGCCCCGCTTATAAGCATGCAGGCCGTTCTTTGCACCTTCTCAATCCTTTTGCTGTATGTTATTTTATCAAGAGCTGGCCACCACACGCTCACCCCATACATAAGTACAGGTCTTACTACGGAAGTGTATAGCCAGTGTACCAGCTCCGGCGTCAGGCCCCATCTCTTTCCGATGGCGTTCCTACACGAGTACAAAGCTATATTGGCCTTGTTTACTCTTTCCAGAATGTTGGGCTTCCAGCTTAGCTTACTGTCCAAGATTACGCCTAGAAATCTTGCCTTGTCCGTAAAAGCTAGTCTGTTACCATTTAGGAGAGGTGGATCTACTACAGGGATTTTATATTTCCTCGTAAATAGTACCAATTCAGTTTTAGACGCGCTAATTGCCAGTCCACATTTGGTGGCCCACCTCGTTATAATTAGGAGGGCATTTTGGATTACCTCCGCCACTGTGCTTATGTATTTCCCAGAGACAGCTATCGCTACATCATCTGCATAAGCAATCACTCCGATCCCTTCTCTCTCCAGCTTTAATAGCAGCTCATTGATTGCTATGTTCCAGAGCAGAGGAGACAGAACACCTCCCTGTGGGGTTCCCCTAGTCACCCGTCTCCTGATGGTGGATTCCCCTAGCTCTGAGTTAATCATCCTGCACCCAAGCATATGATTGATTAACCTACTTATAGGGTAATCCACACCTAGTAGCGACAATCCCTCCAGAATTGCCTCCTTCCTTACATTGTTAAAGGCGCCTTCAATGTCAAGAAACGCCACCATACAAAACTCTTGCGAGAATAATGATTTCTCAATTGTACTTACCAGGGCATGCAGAGCTGTGTCCACAGACTTCCCTTTACAGTAAGCGTGCTGAGTCTGAGCCCAGTCACTAGGTCTAATTTTTGTGCGTATGTAGATATCTATCAGCCTTTCCAAGGTTTTCAATAGAAAGGATGATAGAGTTATTGGTCTTAAGTCTTTTGGGTAGCCCTGCGAGCATTTACCCGCTTTCGGAATAAAAATCACTCTGACCTCCATCCACTCCCGCGGAGTACAGACAAGCTTTAAACACCCTTTGAAGATTACCTCCAACCAGGGGAGCATAACCCTCGAGTTTTTCTGAAGCTCCGCGGGAATAATACGGTCAGGGCCCGCCGATTTATAGGGTTTGAACCCTTCAATTGCCCATAGGATCCGTTCTTTGGTTACGATATCTTCTATGCGCATTACGTTTGCTTCTTGATGAGTACCAGTCCCTGTCGAGTCATCGAAGCTTCCCGGAAAGTGGGTTTCGATGAGAAGTTCCAAGGATTCCTTACTAGAAGCAGTCCAGGATCCATCTGGTTTAATTAAATAACTGGGACTGGTAGGATTGGTAGACAAAATCTTCCTAAGACGAGAGGTCTCGGAGACTTCTTCTATTTTGTCACAGAAGAGTCTCCATGATTTCCTCTGTGCCTTCCTTAATTCTTTTTTGTATATCTTGAGGTCCTCCTTGTAGGAGTCCCAGTCCTGAGCCTCCCTCGTACTTTTGGCTCTATTAAATGCTTTCCTACACGCCTTCCGGTAGGTCCCCAGTTCCTTAGACCACCATGCCGGTTTTTGCTTGCCCCTGGGTTTAACTATTGGGCAAGCAGCGTTGAAGGACCGATTGCAAGCAATTGTGAAAGTTTCCACTATGCTGTTCAGTTCCTTCACTGTCGCTGGTGGTTCAGGGGTCTCTGGTAATAGTAGTCCTATAAGGGTTTCCCCGTACTTGCTCCAGTTTGTCTTTCTGGGATTCCTGAAAGGTTTCCGGGTGGCAGGGGAAACGTTAAGACTAAATGTTATGTAACGATGGTCAGAGAAGGAGTGTTCCTTCGCCACTCTCCATTCCCTGACCAAAGGGTACAGGTTTTTTGAGGCGAAGGTTACGTCCAGAACCTCCTGCCGATTTTTAGTAATAAAAGTGGGTTCTTGCCCAATATTACACACCATGAGGTTGTTGTTTAAAATGTAATCAAAAAGTAACTCACCTCTCTCGTTGATATCAGTGCTTCCCCAGATTGCGTGGTGCGCATTTACATCACCTCCAAGGAGCACCCCAATCTTCTTCCTGTACGATTCGAGGACCAGGTCCCCCAGGTTATCCGGCGGAACCTGTTTGTCCCGGTCCAAATAGGCTGAGACCAGCCAAAATATACTGCCATCAACCTCTAGGCTGACCGCAGTTACGTCACCATTGCTGTATTGAGGAAGAAGGAACATATTTAAATTATTTTTTCCAAGAATGCAGGATCTGATATTCCCCGAATTTCTTGAGTATAATAAGTTATACCCCTTCATTTTAAGGCCACAGATCCTGTTGGTGTTTATCCAAGGTTCTTGAATAAGGACCACGTCCTCTTCTGATCTAGTCAGTCTGAGGAGTAAGGCGGCCGACGCCGCCTTTGAATGGTGTAGGTTAATTTGTATTAAATTTAGCATAAATTTACCAAGTTCAGCCTACTTACCTGTTTACTCCCCGCTACCGCAGGCTAGTTCCTTTGTTTCCATTGGAGTCGCCGGTTTCTCCCGTCTCGCCCCCCATGGAACTTGTTTCCCCGACGTTTGCAGTCCTTCCGTCCCTTGGGTCCGACAGGTTTTCTTCGTCTGACGCCAGGGACAGTCGGCTGCCCATCTCCTCTCCAAGTGCGGTCACCTCGGAGAGCTCCATCGGTTGGGCTGTCTCTCCTCCAAGTGCAACTGCATCAGTTGTGGACGGGCTGCCTTCCTCTCGTGTTTCAGCCTCGTCTTTTTTGTATACTTTGAGAGTAATCGACCCGAAACCGAAGTCGATTACTCCCTTAGTCGCGGCAAGCGGCGCCAGGGACTCCGTGTTGATTATCATCGTTGATAATCTGGAGCCCCCCCTTGCATCCTCTTGCCTCACGATCTTCCAGTTTCCTGTCGGAAGATCGGGGTTGCTGATTCTGATTATCTCAAGAATCTCTTCTGGGCTAGCTGGTTCGGTTGGCAGCCAGACGCGTGCTCTTGGCCTGCTAGGAATCTCTTCCCTGCCTACAGCCGCCAGCTTCGCGCCTTGCCACACCTCTCCCACCTCCGCTACCGCCTTTTTGTAAAGCTCCACTGATCTGGCATCAGAGCACGCTATAAGTTTAACGCGCCCTTGATGCCAGCCCGCATCTCTGCAGGATGGAGGGGGTCCTGGATTTTCTCTCAGGATCCTTAGGAAAACGGAGTTTAGTGCATTGTACACCAAACTCCATTTTCCCATGGTGATGCTCCCATCTTCATGACTCCTGTCAATGACGGCTAGCACCAACAAACGGTCCTTCACAATATCCCTGAAGGATTTTGGTCTAGCCTTGTTAGGAGGCAAAACCTTGTGAGGAGTTTCCTTCTCCGCCTGCATTTTGGGCCGTTTTGTGTCCACGACCTCCAACTCATCCTGGGACCGCTGTCTTTTTGACACATGGTCCCTCTCTGAGTTTTCGACCGTTTTCTTGGCCCATCTCACGGATTGCTTTTGTTCAGCCGTAAGCTGCCCCTCAGGGGTTGCAGCCCACCTGTCCAAAACTCTAAACGCCGCGCGTCGATCTCTATAGCGCTGCTTCGATTGGTTGACGTTAGTCGAACCTCCCTCAGCAGCCCTTAACTTACCCTGAGTTCCGCTCGTCCCTGGCTTAAAAGCCTTGAACTTGCTTCCCCCTGGTGTCTTTGAGGGAGCCCCACCTTTACGGTTTGAGCTCTCACTTTTTGTTTCCGGCCTTTGGAGAGTGCCGGTCTCGGTTTTTTCCGGCCTTTGGAGAGTGCCGGTCTCGGTTTTGTTTTTATTGGATTCCATGTTGTTCCCACGAGTGTCGGAGAAATATATGGTCCACCTGCGCAGAGATCCGCTTACGCAGGTAAGGCTACTTACAACTGGAGGTCGCCAGGTATCCAGAGGGCTCCGTTTGCGACTGGGCTTTGTTAAATGGGCCCCCAGCCTGGTAGTTTGTTGGCACGGGTCGCGTAACACCGTAAACCAGCCCATCTGCCGTCATTTAGCGTGACCCGCCCCACACCTAGGTCACTTTACCCACCCGTTCTAACGAACGAGGACCCGGAGGCGACGACAATTATGAAGCCTGTGTTACCGTTATTTCGAACCAATTCTTAAATTTTTACGTGCATTTTTATGATGCGTGGGGTTGAAAGGTCCATTTTACCCACATTTTGGACAATTGAAATATAAAAAAATTGAGTTGTGGTGATAAAACATACACTTTGGTAGTAATTTTTGCTAATTTATATTTTTTTTGTGTCTTTATTCATTATTTGCCCATTTGAACGTCATTTTGAACAATTTGTACCATATTTCGACCAAAGTGTGTTTTATCACCACAACTCAATTCTTGCATATTGAAATTGTTCAAAATGTTGGCTAAATGGAGAATTTCACTCCAAATGACATTAAGTTACACTTAAAAATTAAATATTTTGTTCAAAATAACACAAGAAAATATTAATAAGCAAAAATTAGTACCAAAGCGTGTGTTGTGTCACCACAGTTCAATTTTTTCATAATTAAATTGTTGTAAATGTGGGTAAAATGCACAATTGAACTCCACGCAATATCAAAATGCAAGTACAAATTTTAAATTTGGTTCGAAATAACAATAAATAGACAAGTTAAAACAGAAGTGGTCTATTTTACCGTTATTTCGAACAAAATATTTAATATAAACGTGCATTTTTATGTTGCGTGGAAGTAAATTGTCCATTATACCCAAAGTTTGAACAATTAGAATATACATAAATAGATTTGTGGTGATAAAACACACACTTTGGTAGTAATTTTTGCCAATTTATATTATTTTTGTATTTTTATTCAAAAGTTGTCCCTTTGAACGATATTTAAAACAATTAGTACCAAAATTCTACAAAAGTTAGTTTTATCCCCACAGTTCAACTGTTTGCTATTTAAATTGTTCAAAATGTCGGTTAAATGGAGAATTTCACCCCAAATGACATCCAATTGAACTTTAAAATGAAAAATTTGGTTCAAAATAACGTTTATAATGACAAGTTTTGTGTCAACTTGTCTATTTACCGTTATATAGTTTAAAATATTTAATTTAAAGGTGCAATTTGTAATCATTTGGGGTGAAATTCTCCATTTACCCATTATTTTGTTAAGATTTTGGTACATGTAGTTCAAAATGACATTCAAATGGACAAATAATGAACAAACACACAAAAAAATTATTAATTAGCAAAAATTACTACCAAAGCGCATGTTTTGCCACCTCAACCTAATTCTTTGATATTAAAATTGTTCCAAATGTGGGTAAAATGCACAATTGTACCCCACGCAATAAAGAAATGCACGTAAAAATTAAAAATTTTATTCGAAATAACGGTAAATGGACAAGTCTACAATAATTTGTCTGTTTTACCATTATTTTGAACAAAATATTAAATTTTAAAGTGAGTTAATTTATTGCGTGGGGTAAAACGGTCTATTCAACCCACATTTTGGACAAATCAAATATAAAAAAAATATCGTGCTGCCAAAACACAAGCTTCGGTAATAATTTTTGTTTATTTATATATTTTTGTGTTTTTATTCATAAATTTGTCCATTTGAACGTCATTTTGAACAATAAATACAAAAATTCTGCCAATGTGTGTTTTTTCACCACAACTCAATTGTTTCATATTATTATTGTTAAAAATGTCGGTTTAATGGAGAATTTCAGCCCAAATTACATTAAATTGCACTTAAAAATAAAATATTTGGTTCAAAATAACACAAAAAAAAATATTATTAAGCAAAAATTACTACCAAAGCGTTTGTTTTGTCACCACAATTCAATTTTTTTATATATAAATTGTTCAAAATGTGGGCTAAATGCACAATGAAACCCCACGCAATATAAAAATGCACGCAATTATTTTTAAATGTTGGTCGAAATAACAGTCAATAGACAAGTTTAAACAAAACTTGACTATTATTCCGTTATTTCGAACAAAGTATTTAATTTTTACGTGCATTTTTATGTTGCGTGGGGTTATATTGTCCATTTTACTTAAATTTTGAACAATTGGAATGTACACAAATAGATTTGTGGTCATTAAACACACGCTTTGGTAGTCATTATTGCTAATTTATATTATTTTTGTATTTTAAATCATTATTTGTCCATTTGAACGTCAATTTGAACAATTAATACCAAAATTTTACCAAATTTATTTTATCACCACAACTCAATGGTTTCATATTTAAATTGTCCAAAATGTCAGGTAAATGGAAAATTCTACAGTAAATTGCACTTGAAAATTAAATATTTGGTTCAAAATATTGGTTTTAACTACAAGTTTTGGGTCAACTGGTCTCTTTACCGTTATTTCGATAAAAATATTTAATTTTCAGGTGCAATTTTATGTCATTTGTGGTGAAATTCTCCATTTTACCATTATTTTGTTTAAATTTTGGTACATATCGTTCAAAATGACGTTCAAATGGACAAATAATGAACAAAAACACAAAAAAATAAATTAGCAAAAATTAAACTAAAGCATGTGGTTTGTCACCACAACTCAATTTTTTGATATTTTAATTGTTCAAAATAAGGGTTAAATGCACAATTTAACCCCACGCAATATAAAAATGCACGTCAAAATTTAAAATTTGGTTCGAAATAACGGTAAATAGACAAGTTTACACAAAACTTGTCTGTTTTACCGTTATTTTGAACAAAATATTAAATGTTTTTTTTTTTTTTTTTTTTTTTTTTTTTTTTTTTTTTTTTTTTTTTTTTTTGCCGGTTTTACAGGCAGGCCATTATTGGCCCGTACCGTGTCAACAATCTGACTCCAACGGTTTCGATCACGAGCCAGATCTCCATACTGTTGCAAGCAGTTGGAAGATGCCAGATCGCTCTTTACGCCGTGGAGCCATCGTCGCCGACAGCGACCTCTTCGCCTACCGAAAGGCGGTTCTCCCTTTAAAGATCGCTGCATCATTCGGTTCGGATCAGCACGCAGAACGTGACCGAGCCAGCGTATTCGCTGTCCTTTGATTTCATGCACGATATCAGGAATTTGCATTAAATTCCTGATCTCGTGATTGAAAAGAACTCGGTAAGTGCCATCGACGTCGCGTTTTGGACCATATATCACACGCAAGATTCTTCTCTCGAATGTTAGAAGCCATCTTTCGTACTCATCCGTCAAGGTCCAACTCTCACATCCATACATGACAACGGGTCTGATCAACACTCTGTACAGTTTCAGCTTATCCGTATTTGCAAGATATTTTGATTTCAGCAGTGGACGTAGAGGATACAAAGCCCGATTGCCAGCGGCAAGGCGGACCTTGATATCCTCGCCCACACTATTATCGTGAGTGATGAGAGATCCAAGATACTTGAATCTCATCACTCCTTCAAACGTGTGGTTTCCACTACTGAAATCAATTGCGTCTTGGTCTCTTAAACCAGAGATTAGATATTTGGTTTTTGACTCGTTGATTTTGAGACCAACGGAAGCTGAACACTGTTCCAATGGATCAAGTATCTCTTTCACTCCGTTGCCATTTAATCCAATCACACAGATATCATCTGCATAAGCAAGAAGTTGATTGGATTGTCGGAATAAGATATTGTCCTGAGGTGTTTCACTTTTACGAAGGATGTATTCCAACATGAGATTAAAAAGTATCGGGGACAGCGCATCTCCTTGTCGAACACCGGAGTTGATTGCAAAAGTTCTCGATAGCCTGTTCTCAACTTTAGCACAGCATTGTGACTGCGTTACTGTCATTTTACAGAGATGTACATATTTTTTTGGTATTCCTAAATATTCAAGCGCATACCATAGCCTCTCTCGATTGATCGAGTCATAGGCTTGCTTGAAATCTAAGAATACCTGGTGTACATCGCGAGATGTTTCGTAGTACTTGGAAAGAATCATCCGTAGCGAAAAAACTTGATCAGTGACTGACCGATTTGGACGGAATCCTCCTTGGTAGTCACCGACAATTTCCTCCGCTAGAGGAGAAATTCTTCCCAAGATAATGTATGACAGTAACTTATATGCTGTGCAAAGGAGAGCTATACCGCGATAGTTCTCGCATTTCATGCGATCACCCTTTTTGAATATTGGGCATAACGCGGCCACTTTCCATTCATCGGGCATAACTTCATTTCGCCATACCAATCGCACAAGGTCGAAAAGACAGTTCCACAAAGTAAGCCCTCCGAATATCAAGAGCTCTGAATTAATGCAATCAACCCCTGGTGAACGATTTTCCTTTAATCTATGCATGGCCATTGTGAATTCCTCATAGGATGGATCCTCAATGAACATCTTCGCGGTCTGTATTTGAGAGTATTCAAATACAGCTTGTGATACATGTGGAACATTAAGTAAATCAGAGAAGTGTTCACGCCATGTATCGAGTACCGCATCGACGTTAACACAGAGGTTTCCATCCTGGTCCCGAATGGCAGTTGACCGAGATCTTAAGGTATGGTGCAATTCGGTGATTCCTTTAAAGAAACCACGCGAGTTGTGCTCATTGCTGAGTTGTTGTACTCTTAAGACCTTGGCCTTCCACCATTCGCGCTTCTTCTGTCTACAAATGCGTTTAGCTGTCCTCCTAGCAAGAACTGCCTTGTTTTTTCTTGCAATTGTAAACCGAGTCTGCGCTTCATTGTGGGCTATATTGCGTTGCTCAACAGCAAGACGACACTCCTCATCAAACCAATCATTTTTGGGCGTAGTTTTCACTATACCGAGAGTGTGCTGGGCAGCATCGACAACCGAGGTTTTCAATACTTCCCAGACACTGTTCACATCATCAGATTGGTAGTTGGATCCTAAAATGCTATTGCTGACAAGATCTTGATATTTTCGTTGCGTTTCTTCATTTATCAGACCTTCACAGGAGAATCGCATTTTATATTCTCCTGTCCTCCTTGACTTGTACGAAAATTTCCATCGTAGCTTTGCAGCAACCATAAAATGGTCACTGCCTACGAATTTTGTTGACGACCGATACGATCTCACGTCTTGAACAACCCGAGCCCGGTCTTTTGAAATCAACACATGGTCAATTTGGCTTCGGGATGTTTTACGTGGATGTGTCCAGGTTTCCAAATGGATGTTTTTGTGGGGAAAGAATGTACTTGCCACTTGGAGATCATGTGCGATCGCAAAGTACATCATTCTTTCCCCATTTTCGGTCGCAGTTTCGTGTCGGGAGTACGGACCTATGTTGTTACATAAGTCGGTCTGATTTCGGCCAGCTCTAGCATTAAAGTCACCAATCACCAATCTGATATCGTGCTCAGGTATAGAGCCCATCAGATTATCCAAATTATTGTAAAATGAGTCTTTATCTTGGGGTTGGCTTACATCAGTGGGCGCATGTACACATACAATTGACAGGTTGGCTAATCTCATGTGCAAGCGAAGCTTACACATTCGATTATCGACTGCTTGGAAGTCCAACACAGCCTTTTTTACCTGCGGCCCAATGAGAAAGCCAACTCCAAGATTTCCGAGGTCATCTCCACTGTGTAGCAACGTATAGCCTTGGGACACATGGACTCCACTTTTAGGCCATCGAGTTTCTTGGAGCGCTACGAGTTCCAGTCGATACTCTTTCATGTATGTGATAAGGCCGTCCAACGCGCCAGGTTTTCTTAGTGACTGCACGTTCCACGTGCTGATCCTTAATTTCGTAAAATGTTTACGTGCAGTCTAATGTTGCGCGGGGTTAAGTGGTCTCGTTAACCCACATTTTGGACAATTGAAATATAAAAAAATTGAGTTGTGGTGATAAAACACACCGCTTTGGTAGTAATTTTTGCTTGTTTAGATTTTTTTGTGTTTATATTCATTATTGGTCCATTTGAACGTCATTTTGAACAACAAGTACCAAAATTCTACCAAAATGTGTTTCATCTCAACAACTCAATTGTTTTATATTGAAATTGTTCAAAATGTCGGTTTAATTGTGGTGGTGTGGCGATTCACTACCACGCTTTTTACTTGGGAATCAATCTTGGGAATGTTTTAATAAAACATTCTATCTCGACTATCAACTTAATTCTTACCTTTATTTAGTATAGTCTTTTCTTATATTCTATGTTCAACGTCGTTTCATAAAAATGCGATCGTTGAACAATTTTCGCTACGTTATCATTTCTGCTTATGATATTTTTTTATATTACTACTTTAATTTGATGTAATATGAAATCTTCTTTATATAACTTTATTGCAATATAAAGTATATGCTTATTGCCACGAAGTAATATATATTTCATGTGGACTGAGCGCGTGTTACAGGGTAAAACTACAAAATGGAGAATTTCACCCCAAATGACATAAAATTACACTTGAAAATTATATATTTGGTTCAAAATAACACAAAAAAAAATATTAATAAGTAAAAATTACTACCAATGCGTGTGTTTTGTCACCAAAATTCCATTTGTTGTTATTCGAATTGTTAAAAAATGTGGGTAAAATGCACCCACATTTTTAACTATTCGCAATATAAAATGCTTGTTTAAATTTAAAATTTTGTTCGAAATAACGGTAAATAGACAAGGTTAAACCAAACTTGTCTATTTTACCGTTATTTCGAATAAAATATTAAATTTTAAAAAAAAATGTATTTATAAAACTAAATAGTTCGTTCAAAGTAACGGTAAATACGACAAATTTTTGTGTCAACTTGTTTATTTACCGTTATTTCGATAAAAATATTTAGTTTTTAGGTGCAATTTTATGTCATTTGTGGTGAAATTCTCCATTTATCCATTATTTTGTTCAGATTTTGGTATATATCGTTCAAAAAAGCCCTCAAATGGACAAATAATAAACAAAAACACAAAAAAAATATTAATCAGCAAAAATAACACTAAAGCGTGTGTTTGTCACCACAACTCAATTTTTTGATATTTAAGTTGTTCAAAATTTACACGAAAGTTTACACGAAACTTGTCAATTTTATCCTTATTTCGAACAAAATATAAAATGTTTCCATGCATTTTTATGTTGCTAGGGGTTAAATGGTCCATTTTACCCACATCCTGGACAATTGAAATATAAAAAATTGAGTTGTGGTGATAAAACACACGCTTTGGTAGTAATTTTTGCTTATTTATATTTTTTTGTGTTTTTATTCATTATTTTTTCATTTGAACGTCAGTTTGAACAATTTATACAAAAAATTCTACCAAAGTATGATTTTTTACCACAACTCAATTGTTTAATATTGAAATTGTTCTAAATGACGGTAAAATGGAGAATTTCACCCCAAATGACATAAAATTGCACTTAATAATTAAATCTTTGGGTCAAAACACCACCAAAAAAAATAATAATAAGCAAAAATTACTACCAAACCGTGTGTTTTGTCACCACAATGCAATTTTTTTATATAAATACAAGAGGTACAATTTTATGTCATTTCGGGTAAAATTCTTCATTTTACCTTTATTTTGTTTAGATTTTGGTACATGTCGTTCAAAATGACGTTCAAATGGACAAATAATGAACAAAAACACAAAAAAATACTAATTAGCAAAAATTACTACCAAAGCGTGTGTTTTGTCACCACAATTCAATTTTTTATTTTAAAATTGTTAAAGATGTGAGTAAAATGCACACTTTAACCCCAGGCAACAAAAAAGTCCACCTAAAAATTTGAAATTTGGTTCGAAATAACGGTAAATAGACAAGTTTACACAAAACTTGTCTGTTTTACCGTTATTGTGAACAAAATATTAAATTTTAACGTGCATTTTTATGTTCCGCGGGGTTAAATGGTCCATTTTACCCACATTTTGGACTATTGGAATATACATAAATAGATTTGTGGTGATAAAACACACGCTTTGGTAGTAATTTTTGTTAATATATATTTTGTTTGTGTTTTTATTCAATATTTGTCCATTTGAACGTCATTTTGATTAATTTATACCAAAATTCTATCGACGTGTGTTTAATCACCACAACTCAACTGTTTCATATTAAAATTTTTCAAAATGAGAGATTAATGGAGAATTTTAGCCCAAATGACATTAAATTGCACTTAAAATTTAAATATTTGGTTCAAAATAACACAAAAAAATATAAATAAGCAAAAATTTCTACTAAGTCGTGTGTTTTGTGACCACAATTCAATTTTGTTAATTATAACTGTTCAAAATGTGGGTAAAATGCACAATTTAACCCCACGCAATATGAAAATGCACGTTACAATTTAAAATTTGGTTCGAAAAAACGGTAATTAGACAATTTGATACAAAACCTGTCTGTTTCAACGTTATTTCGAATAAGATATTAACCTTTTACGTGCATTTTATGTTGCGCGGGTGTAAATGGTCCATTTAACCAACATTTTGGACGATTAAAATATACAAAAATTGAGTTATGGTGACAAAACACAAACTTTGGAAGTGCTATTTGCTAATCTATATTTTTTTGTGTTTTTGTTCATTTTTTGTCCATTTGAACGTTGTTTTGAACAATTAATACCAAAATACTAACAAATTCTGTTTTATCACCACAACTCAATTGTTATATATATAAATTGTAAAAAATATCAGTTTTGGGGTGAAATTCTCCATTTAGAATTTCACCCCAAATGAGAATAAATTTTACTTAAAAATTAAATATTTGGTTCAAAATAACACAAAAAAAATATTTATAAGCAAAAATTACTACCAAACCGTGTTTTTGTCACCTCAATTCAATTTTTTTGTATTAAAATAATTCAAAATGTGGGTAAAATGCACAATTGAACCCCACGCAATATTATAATGCACGTTACAGTTAGAAATTTGGTTCGAAATATTGGTAAATACACAAGTTTACGCAAAACTTGTCTGTTTTACAGTTATTTCGAACAAAATAATAAATTTAAACGTGCATTGTATGTTGCGCGGGGTTAAATGGTCCATTTTACCCACATTTAAGACAATTGAAATTTAAAAAAATTGAGTTGTGGTGATAAAACACACGCTTTGGTAGTAATATTTAGTTTTTTATATTTTTTTTTGTTTTAATTTTGAACAATATTAATTTAAAATTATAAACAATTTTAATATGAAACAATTGAGTTGTGTGCGATAAAACGCACTTCGATAGAATTTTGGTATTAATTGTTCACAAGGACGTTAAATTGGACAAATATTGAATAAAAACAAAAATAAAATATAAATTAACAAAAATTACTACCAAAGCGTGTGTTTTATCACCACAACTCAATTTTGTTATATTTCAATTGTCCAAAATGTGCGTAAAATGGACCAGTTAACTCCGCGCAACATAAAAATGCACGTAAAAATTTTATATTCTGTTCGAAGTGACGGTTAAATAGACAAGTTTTGTTAAAACTTGTCTATTAACCGTTATTTCGAACGAAATTTGAAAAATTTACGTGCATTTTAATATTGCGTGGATTTCAATTGTGCATTTAACCCACATTTAGAATAATTTAAACATAAAAAAAATTAAATTTAGGTGACAAAACACACCATTTGGTAGTTATTTTGGTTAATTGATATTTTGTTTGTGATTTTATTCATTATTTTTCCATTTGAACGTCATTTTGTTCAATTAATACCAAAATTCTATCGAAATGTGTTTTATCACCACAACTCAATTTTTTTATGTTTGTTTAATTGTTTAATTTGGTTCAAAATAACACCAAAAAAATATTAAAAAGCTTAAATTACAACCAAAGCATGTGTTTTGTCACAACAACTAAATTTTTTTTTTTTAAATTGTTCAAATGTGAGATAAATAAACAATTTAACCCCACGCAATATAAAAATGCACGTGCAAATTTAAAATTTGGTTCGAAATAACGGCTAATAGGCTAGTTTACACAAAACTTGTGTGGTTAACACTTATTTCTAACTTAATTTTAAATTTTAACGTGAATTTTTATGTTGCGCGGGTTGTAATGGTCCATATAACCCCTATTTTGGACAATTGAAATTAAAAAAATTCGGTGGTAATTAAACACACGCTTTGGTAGTAGTTTTTGCTAATTTATATTTTTTTAAACAGTATATAGACAAGTTTTAACAAAACTGGTCTATTTAACCGATATTTCGAACAAATATATACATTTTAACGTGCATTTATATGTTGCGAGGGGTAATATTGTCCATTTTACCCAAATTTTGAACAATTGGAATATACGAAAATAGATTTGTGGTGATAAAACATACGCTTTGATAGTAATTTTTGTTAATTTATATTTAACTTGTTTTTATTCATTATTTGTCCATTTGAACGTCATTTTGAACAATTAATACCAAAATTCTACCAGAGTTAATTTAAGCACCACAACTCAATTGTTTCATATAAATATTGTTCAAAGTGTCGGTTAAATAGAGAATTTCACCCCAAATGACAAAAAATTTCACTTAAAAATTAAATATTTGGTTCAAAATAACAAAAAAAAATATTAATAAGCAAAAATTACTTCCAAAGCGTTTGTTTTGTCACCACAATTAAATTTTTTTTATATTTGGTTTGTTCAAAACGTGCGTAAAACGCACAATTTAACCCAACGCAAATAAGAATGCACGTAAAAATATAAAATTTGGTTCGAAATAACGGTAAATAGACAAGTTAACACAAAACTTTTCTGATTCAACGTTTTTTCGAACAAAATATTAATATTTTACGTGCACTGTTATGTTGCGTGGGGTGATATTGTCCATTTTACCAACATTTGGAACAATTGGAATTTTAAAAATTGAGTTGTGGTGATAGAACACACGCTTTGGTAGTAATTATTGCTAATTTATATTTTTTTTGTGTTTTTATTCATTATTTGTCCATTTGAACGTCATTTTGAACATTTAATTAACATTTAACTCAATTGTTTCATATTAAAATTGTTCAAAATGTCGGTTTAATAGAAAATTTCACCCCAAATGACAATAAATTGCACTTAAAAACTAATTTTATGTTCAAAATAACGGTTTAAATGACAAGTTTTGTGTCAACTTGTCTAATTTACCATTATTTCGATTAAAAAACGAAATTTTACGGTGCAATTTTATATCATTTGGGGTGAAATTCCCCATTTACCAATTATTTTGTTAAGAATTTGGTACATGTCGTTCAAAATGACGTTCAAATGGACAAATAATGAACAGAAACACAAACAAATATTAATTAGCAAAAATTACTACCAAACCATGTGTTTTGTCACCACAATGCAATTTTTTTATATAAAGATTTTTTAAAATGTGGGTAAATTACACAATATGACCTCACGCAACATAAAAATGTACGTCCAAATTTATAATTTGGTTCGAAATAACGGTAATTACACAAACTTACACAAAAGCTGTCTGTTTTACCGTTATTTCGATTAAATATTAAATTTTTACGTCCATTTGTATGTAGCGTTAAATCATATTGTCCAATTTATCCATAATTTGGAAAATTGAAATATAAAATAATTTAGTTGTGGTGATAAAACACACGCTTTGGTAGTAATTTTTGCTAATTTATATTTTTTTGTGTTTTCATTCATTATTTGTCAATTTGAACGTCATTTTGAACCATTACTACCAAAATTCTATTAAAGTGTGATTTGTCACCACAACTCTATTGTTTTATATAAGAAATGTTCAAAATGACGGTTAAAAGGAGAATTTTAGCCCAAATGACATTAAATTGCACTTAAAAATAAAATATTTTGTTCAAAATAACACAAAAAAAAATATTAATAAGCTTAAATTACTACCACAGCATGTGTTTTGTCACCACAATACAATTTTCATATTTTTAAATTGTTCGAAATGTAAGAAAAATGCACAATTTAACCCCACTCAATATAAAAATGCACGTAAAAATTAAAAATTTGGTTCGAAATAACGGTAGATAGACAAGTTAACTCCAAATTTGTCTCATTAACCATTATTTCTAACTTAATATTAAGTTTTTACGTGGATTTTGATGTTGCGCGGGATCTTATTCTCCATTAGACCCAAATTTTGGACAATTGAAATATAAAAAAATGGAAATGTTGTGATTAAACACACGCCTTGGTAGTAACTTTTGCTAGTTTATATTTTTTTAAAATGTATATAGACAAGTTTAAACAAAACTTGTCTATTTTACCGATATTTTGGACAAAATATTAAATTTTTATGTGTATTTTTATGTTGCGTGGGATTATTTAGTCCATTTTACCCCAATTTTTTACAATTGGAATATACAAAAATAGATTTGTGGTGATAGAACACACGCTTTGTTAATAATTTTTGCTAATTTTTATTTTGTTTGTTTTTTTAATTAATATTTGTCCAATTGAACGTCATTTTGAACAATTAATTCCAAAATTCTACCAAAGTTAATTTTATCACCATTACCCGATTGTTACATATTTATATTGTTCAAAATGTCGGTTTAATGGAGAATTTCACCACGAACGACATTGAATTGCACTTTAAAATAAATGTTTGGTTCAAAATAACGGTTAAACGACATGGTTTGTGTCAACTTGTCTATTTACCGTTATTTCGATTAGAATATTTAATTTTAAGGTACAATTTTCTGTCATTTCAAGTGAAATTCTCTATTGTATCATTATTTTGTTAAGATTTTGGTACATGTCGTTCTAAATGACGTTCAAATTGACAAATAATGAACAAAAACACAAAAAATAGTAATTAGCAAAAATTACTACCACAGAATGTGTTTTGTCACCACAACTCAATTTTTTATTTTTAATTTTGTTTAAATTGTTGTAATAATGCACAATTCAACCCCAGGCATCATAAAAAAGCACGTAAAAATTTTAAATTTGGTTCGAAATAACGGTAATCAGACAAGTTTACACAAAATTTGTCTGTTTTACCGTTATTTCGAACAAAATTTTAAATTTTTACGTGCGTTTTTATGTTGCGCGGGGTTAAATGGTCCATTTTACCCACATTCAGGACAATTTAAATATAACAAAGTTGAGTTGTGGTGATAAAACACACGCTTTGGTAGTAATTTTTGCTTATTTATATTTTTTTGTGTTTGTATTCATTATTTGTACCTTTAAACTTCATTTTGAACAATAAATACCAAAAACCTACCAAAATGTGTTTTACCACCACAACTCAATTATTTCATATTGAAATTGTTCGAAATGTCGGTTAAATGGAGAATTTCTTTCAAATTCAAATGGACAAATAATGAATCAAAACACAACAAAAAATATAAATTAGACAAATAACTACCAAAGCGTGTGTTTTGTCACCACAATTCAAATTTTTGTTATTTAAATTGTTTAAAATGTGGGTTTAATGCACTATTTAACCCGACGGAACATACGAATGCACGTAAATATTTAAAATTTGGTTCGAAATTACGGTAAATAGACAAATTTACACAAAACTTGTCTGTTTAACCGTTATTTCAAACAAAATATTTAATTTTATCGTGCGTTTTAATGTTGCGCGGTGTTTAATGGTCCATATTACCCATATCTTGGACAATTGAAAAAAAAAAATTGAATTGTGGTGATAAAACACACGCTTTAAACAAAGTAATTTCGAACAAAATATTAAATTTTCACGTGCATTTTTATAATGCGTTGGGTTATAATGTTCATTTAACCCTCATTTTGAACAATTGAAATATAACAAAATTGAGTTGTGGTGATAAAACAAACGCTTTGGTAGAAATTTTTGCTAATATATATATTTTTTGTACTTTTATTCATTATTTGTCCATTTGAACGTCATTTTGAACCATTAATACCTTTATTCTACCAAAGTGTGTTTAATCATCACAACTCAATTGTTTAATATTTAATTTGTTCAAAATGTTGATTAAATGGAGAACCTCACCCCAAATGACATTTAATTTCACTTAGAAATTATATATTTTGTTCAAATAACGGTAAAAATTACAAGTTATGTGTCAACTTTTCTATTAACTGTTATTTCGATTAAAATATTAAATTTTAAGGTGCAATTACATGTCACTTGGGGTGAAATTCTCCATTTCACCATTATTTTGTTAAGATTTTGGTACATATCGTTCAAAATAGCGTTCAAATGAACAAATAATGAACAAAAACACAAAAAAAATATTAACTAGTAAAAATTACAACCAAAGAGTGTGTTTTGTTACCACAATTCAATTTTTTTTATTTAAAATTTGTTCAAAATGTGGGTTAAATGCACAATTTAATACCACGCGATATAAAATCGAACGTCAAAATGTAAAATTTTGTTCGAAATAACGGTAAATAGACAAGTTTACACAAAACTTGTCTGTTTTACCGTTACTTCGAACAAAATATTAAATTTTTACGTGCATTTTAATGCGCGGGGTTAAATGGTTCATTTTACCCATATTTTGGACAATTGAAATAAAAGAAAATTGAGCTGTAGTGATAAAACGCTTTGGTAATAATTTTTGCTATTTTATATTTTTTTTGTGTTTTTATTCATAATTTGTCCATTTGCACGTCATTTTGAACAATTAATACCAAAATTCTACCAAAGTTAATTTTATCACCACAACTCAATTGTTTCATATGAAAATTGTTCAAAATAACGGTTAAATGGAGAACTTCACCCCAAATGACATTAAATTACACTTTAAAACTAAATATTTGGTTCGAAATAACGGTGAAAACGACAAGTTTTGTGTAATTTTGTCTATATTATCGTTATTGAGATTAAAATATTTAATTTTAAGGTGCAATTTAATATCATTTGGGGTATAATTCTCCATTTACCCATTATTTTGTTAAGATTTTGGTACGCATCGTTCAAAATGACATCACAATGGACAAATAATGAACAAAAACACAAACCGAAATTAATAAGCAAAACTTACTACTAACGCGTGTGTTTTGTCACCACAACTCAATTTTTTGATATATAAATTGTTCGAAATGTGGGTAAAATGCACAAGTAAACTCCACGCAATATAAAAATGCACGTAAAAATTTAAAATTTGGTTCGAAATAACGGTAAATAGACGAGTTTACACAAAACTTGTCTGTGTTACCGTTGTTTCAAGCCCAATTTGGAATTTTAACGTGCATTGTTTCATATTGAAATTATTCAAAATTTCGATTAAATGGAGAATTTCTTTCAAATTCAAATGGACAAATAATAAATAAAACACAAAAATAATATAAATTAGCAAAAATTACTATCAAAGCGTGTGTTTTATCACCACAACTCAATTTTGCTATATTTCAATTGTCAATAATTTCAATATGACACAACTGAGTTGTGGTGATAAAACACACTTTGGTAAAATTTTGGTATTGATTGTTCAAAATGACGTTCAAATGGACAAATAATAAATAAAAACACAAAAAAAAAAAATTAGTATAAATTTTCATTCAATCAAATAAAATTTGATATTTTAAGTTCAAAAATATTCCTTCAAGTAGAATTTTTTTTTTATATTATAAATATATTTCGGCAATCAAAAATTACTACCAAAGCGTGCGTTTTATCACCACAACTCAGTTTTTTTATATTTCAATTGTTCAAAATGTGGGTAAAATTGACCATTTAACCCCGCGCAACATAAAAATGCACGTTAAAATTAAAAATATTTTCCAAAATAACGGTAAAACAGGTAAGTTTTGTGTAAACTTGTCTATTTACCGTTATTTCGAACCAAGTATTTAATTTTAACGTGCATTTTGATATTGCGTGGGGTTAAATTGTGCATTTTACCCACATTTTGGTCAATTGAAATATAAAAAAAAATTGTGGTGATAAAAACACACGCTGTGGTAGTAATTTTTCCTTATTAGTATTTTTTTTGTGTTTTATTTGATTGTTCGTCCATTTGAACGCCATTTTGAACAATATGTTCCAAAATCCAAACAAAATGTTGGTTTAATGTAAAAATTTAAAACCAAATGACTTTAAATTGCCCCAAAAAATTAAATTTTCTAATCGAAATAACGGTAAATAGACAAGTTGACACAAAACATGTCGTTTTAACAGTTATTTTGAACTTTTTATTTTATTTTAAAGCGCAATTAAATGTCACGAGGTTTGAAATTATCCATTTTACCGACATTTTAAAATGACGTTCAAATGGACAAAAAATGAATAAAAACAGGGGAAAAATATAAACTATCAAAAATTACTACCAACGCGTGTGGTTTGTCACCATTTATCTATTTTTTTAAATTTCAATTGTTCTAAATGAGGGTTAAATGGACAAAATAACCACACACAGTATTTAAATGCACTTTTTAGTTAATTATTTTGTTCGAAGTATTGGTAAAAAGTCAAGCTTACACAAAACTATTCTTTTGCAACTTTTCTATTAAAAATTAAATATTTAAATCGAAATAACGGTTAATAGACAAGTTGACACAAAACTTGTCGTTTTTACCGTTATTTTGATTAAAATATTTAGTTTTTAAGTGCAATTAAATTTTATTTGGGGTGAAACTCTCCATTTAACTGACATTTTGAACAATTGTAATATTATAATATGATAATAATTTATATTAATTGTTCAAAATGACGTTTAAATGGACAAATAATGAATAAAAATACATAAAATATAAATTTGCATTATTAACTACCAAAGCGTGTGTTTTATCACCACAAATCTATTTTTATATATTCCAATTGTTCAAAATTTAGGTGAAATGGACAATATTTCCCCGCACAATTAAAAAATTCTCATAAAAATTTAACATTTTCTTCGAAATAATTGTAAAATTAACAAGTTTTGTGTAAATTTGTCTATTTACCGTTATTTCGAACAAAATATTGAATAACTACGTTCATTTTTATATTGCGAGGGGTTTAATTGTGCATTTTACCCACAGTTTGTACAATTTAAATATAAAAAAATTGAGTTGTGGTGACAAAACACACGCTTTGGTAGTAGTTTTTGCTTTTTAATATTTGTTTTTCTGTTTTTATTTATTATTTGTCCAATTGAACGTCATTTTGAACAATATGTACCAAAATACAAACAAAATAATAGTTAAATGGGGAATTTCACCCGGAAAGACATAAAATTGCACAATCACAAACATTTGAATTCAAAGAACGGTAAATAGACAAGTTGACACAAAACTTATCTTTATAACCGTTATTTTGAATAAAGTATTAAATTTTTGCGAGCCATTTTATGTCACTTGGGGTGAAATTTTCCATTTTACCGACATTTTAAACAATTTCAATATGAAATAATTGAGTTGTGATGATTAAACACACTTTTGTAGAATTTTGGTATTAATTTTTCAAAATGGCGTTCAAATGGACACATAATTTATAAAAACACAAAAAAAATATAAATTAAAAAAAAATACTATCAAAGCGTTTTATCACCACAACTCAATTTTTTATATTTTAATTGTCCAAAATGTGCGTAAAATTGACCATTTAACCCCGCGCAACAAGAACATCTACGTATAAATTTAATATTTTGTTCAAAATAACGGTAAAACAGACAACTTTTGTGTTAACTTTTCTATTTACCGTTATTTCGAACCAAATTCTAAATTTTATGGTGCATTTTGATATTGCGTGGGGTTAAATTGTGCATTTAACCAACATTTTGAACAATATAAATATAAAAAAGTTGAGTTGTGGTGACAAAACACACGCTTTGGTAGTAATTTTTCCTAATTAATATTTTTTTGTGTTTTTGTTCATTATTTGTCCATTAGAACGTCATTTTGAACGATATGTACCAAAATCTTAACAAATTAATGGTTAAATGGAGATCTTCACCCCGAATGACATTAAATTTGAACCTAAAAACTAAACATTTTAATCGAAATAACGGTCAATTGACACAAAACCTGTCGATTTTACCGTTATTTTGAAACAAATATTTAATTTTTAAGTGTAATTAATTGTCATTTGGGGTGAAATTCTTCATTTAACCGACATTTTGAATAATTTGTTGGGCAAAGTCCTCGGGTTAGTTCCACTTTGATGCGGTGGAATGACTTTGCTTGAATGCTTATGTTGGAAGTGGTACAGTATTATAATTTTGTTATTCCGGTGGCTGCTGGACTTGGTAGAATAAAGCGTTTACTTTATTTTGATGAAAATAATTTGTTTTATAAATGTTGATCACTCGAAAATATAACAATGATTGACCACAAAATGATTTGCAATTTTCTCATTAATTAGTTGTGATTCGAAAAACCAGTCTTGCCCACCACGGGGCAATTATTAATATTCAGTTTGATAATTTTATAATAAACATAGGAATCCTTCCTTTACAATTCAATTCAGATTTTGAACATGAATCCGACTTGATTATGTTAACACATAAACGTCAAGTGGATTCAACGCACAGGTAAGGATGTCTTATTTTTTAATAAGATTCTAATAAGGATATTTCAGCTTTACAATTGGATTAAATTTAAGTGATAAAATAGTTGGAATATAAAGGTTTGTTTTGGATGTTGGCAAGTGCCAACATTCTGCCTCCCTTGAACGGGCAGGTTCAATCTTTAATAGGTAATTTGACAAGCTTGTGTATGGGACGTTTGAATTACTTGTTTCCCATGAATATCTCAACGATGCGAACCTTGCCATCAGTCCCTAAAAATGTTTTATGTACCCGACCCAGTGGCCACTTGGATGGTGCAGTGTTTTCGTCTTTTAATAAAACGATATCGTCTATTTTAATATCGTTGCATGATGTGTACCATTTGGTTCTGCCTTGAAGGGTGGTGAGGTACTCGTTCTGCCATCGATTCCAGAAAATGTTGGCACATTTGTTGTGTCCACTTCCATCGTGATTTGATTGACAAAGTACTAGCTGTCAAATCCATTTCAGGTATGTAGTTGTAAGGATAACCGAGAAGAAAATGTGTTGGTGTTAGAACATCTATTTCATCGTTGCTGGCTCTACACAACGGTCTGGAGTTCAATATTGCCTCGATTTGTGTAAGTATGGTATAAAACTCATCGGCAGTTAATATTTGTTTGCCGATAATTCGTCTTAGATGAAATTTCATCGATTTTACAGCCGCCTCCCATAATCCACCAAAATGAGTTGGACATACACAGTGACAATGGCTCAAATTTCATTGGAGCGAACCGCAAGCTTACAGAAATTTTCAAAATACTGAACCAAAATACAAGCATTAAATTGTATTATGGTTCAGTATTTCGAAAATTTCTGTAAGCTTGCGGTTAGCTCCAATGAAATTTGACCCATTGTCACTGTATATGTCTGTTGGTGTACCGCGACGGGAGATGAACCATCGTAATGCTGCGAGAAACGACTCAGTGGTAAGATCGTGCACTTACTCTTTGTGAACTCTATGTCCTCGTTTTAAGTTGATCAGTACGGGACCAGCGTAATCAACTCCTACTTTCATAAAACGTCTTTGAAATGTTACCCTGCATTCTGGTAGCTCAGCCATAATTTGGTTTTCGGCACGCTGCTGATATCTGATGTAGATGATGCATTTTCTTATTATTTCACGTATCATTGTTTTCGCCCTTAAAATCCAGAATTTTTGTTTTGTGATATTGCTCAACAATGAAAAACCTGCATGGCCTTTCTCTACGTTAAGTTTTTGGACTGTCACTTTTACGAATGGGTTGTTATTGGGTAGAATGATGGGATGCTTGGTTTCAAACGGAAGTAAAGATTGTTCAATTCGTCCTCCAACCCTCATTATACTTTTTTCATCAATGAATGGAGCTAGTGTGATAAGCTTACTACCGCGGCTAACTGGTTGATTTTTTGACAAAAGTTTGAATTTGATTGCAAAATATTTGGTTTGTATGTGTCTAATAAGTGTGGTTTTGCTATTTTCGAGCTCCGCCGTTGTAAGAGATCCACTCGTTTTTGCTCCTTTACAGTTTTTTATAAAGCGAATGATCCATCTTAAAAAAGATAAGATTCGGTGACTATCGGAGTGCCCTTCTATTATCTGGTCTAGTACATTGTTAACTGAAGTCATAGCAGACAATTCATAGCTATTCGATTGTTTCTCGTCTTCTCTCGTATCATAATTCAAACTTTGTTGCGGCCAATGTGATTCATTTTTTACTAACCATTCAGGACCCAACCACCACAGTGTGTGTTCATTTAATACATCGGGTGATATTCCTCGAGAGGCGCAGTCCGCAGGGTTTGTTTTTGAAGGAACGTGACGCCAATTGCTTCGCTTTAGTGTTTGTATTATTATTGATGTACGATTTCCGACGAACGTGACCCATCTTCTGAGATGCAATGACAGCCAGTCCCATACAATTTTGGAGTCGGTCCATGCGGTAACTGAGTTAATTTCAAGCGTGGTGGATAGTTTGATCGATTCCACTAATCTTACAAGTAGGACAGCTGCATATAGTTCGAGCCGCGGCATGGAAATCTGCTTAATGGGTGTAACCTTTGTTTTGGCAGCGATCAATCTTGAGGAACAACTTCCATCCTTATATGTAACACGTAAATAAGCAGCAGCAGCATAAGCCAGCTCGCTGGCATCGCAGAATGCGTGCACACTGACTGTATCAACCTGATTATTCGAAAACAACCACCTCGGAATACTGATTTTGGTAGCTTCTTGCATGTCGGTTCGCATATTATGCCACTTTCCCTTGCTCCAAATTTATATAAAGCATCCATAAAGATTGAAGCAAGATTTGAAATCTGATTGTAGCTGGAGCTAACCAGTCCAATGGATCAAAAATGTTGCTACTTTCTGACAGTATGGTTCGCATGGTAGCGGATTTGGAAGCTGGACGATCTACGATGAATTGGAAGCTGTAAAGATGAGCATTCCAGTTGATACCTAATAATTTAAGGCATGCTTCGTTTGTGCTGTCTTTGATCGGCTTGTAATCTGATGATTGTAGTTGTACATTTATGCTGTTGCGGACTTTGCTGGAATTGGTACTTCACTTTCGTAACTTCATGCCTGCTTCATTTAAGATCGTGTTTAGCTCATTTTTCTAACGGATAGGGCCATTGTTTGTACCAGTAATCAAGTCGTCCACGTACATGTCTCGGTGTAATGCTATTGATGCTTCAGGAAATCGTTCTTTTTTCAATATCGATAGTTCTTCAATCACTCTCGTAGCTAAGAACGGAGCTGATGATGTTCCGTATGTAATTGTGTTGAGTTGAAAATATCTTATTGGTTGTGAAGGATGGTCTCACCATATAATGCATTGGTGGTGTTGATCTCTGATGTCCACCCAAATCTGCCGATACATTTTCTCAATGTCAGCGCTTATAACATATTTATGCTCACGGTTTAGTAACAGGATTTCAAAAATATTTGACTGTATTGTAGGACCCAAAAATAAGGCCTCGTTAAGTGAAGTATTACTGCTGGTTTTTGCAGAAGCATCAAGAACCACGCGCAGCGTAGTTGTTGCTTTATCTTCTTTGAAAACCCCACGATGAGGTATCAATATGGAATTGTTTTGGATTGCTTTCTCTCTTGTCATTTCATTCAGACGTCCTTATTTGATGTACTCGTTGATAAAGTCACTATACATTCGAGCAAATTTTTCGTCTTTTGAAAATTTGCGTTCAAGTGTGTATAATCGTTTAGTTGCCATGTGTATGGAATTTCCAAAATTCGGCTTAGGGTCTCTGAATGGAAGTCATACGATAAACCTTCCATCTCTGTCTCGTGTTGTAGTGGTGATAAAATTGTTTTCACAGAGTTCCTCTTCTGGTGTTTGATTTGATTTTGATTTGGGAACTTCTTCGATCTCTCAAAATGCTCTCAATTCTTTGTCAATGTTTATTAATTGATAATCCTTTATTGCGGTGTTGGATAATGTCGATAAAGTAGTTGAACTTTGACCTTGCTGTCCTACTAAAATCCAACCCAATGCTGTGTTTTGTGCCACTATTTGACCCTGGGAATTTTGTACCTTCTGCCAACTAATGAATTTAACTGTCGTTATTCCTCTTGTAGAGTTGACTCTTCTCTGACCAATTCCCGAAACCGTGATCCTTCCATTTCGTTTGGGTAAGTTTAGGCGCTGCATGCATGCTTCAGAGATGAATGATAATTGAGATCCGGTATCAAATAGAACTCTGAATATCACCTTGTTTCCAAACCGACCCTCGACTCGAATAAGAGCAGTTGGTAAAACTGCTTGTGAAGGATTACTTGAAACTTTGATGCAAGTACTTTGTTCCTTTTGCACTTCGTCGTTGGTTGTTGAACTTGAAGCATTGGTGCTAGATTTTGCTGATTGTTCTATGTGAAGTAGTGTGTGATGTCTACCTTTGCATATGTGGCAGCTCTTCATTGATTTACATTGATAAATTGAATGATTTTCCGCAAAACAGTTAAAACAACGCCTAGACTCTTTGATGTATGATCTTCGTTGCTCAATTGTTTTATCTGCAAATTGCTAACATTGGTGCAGTTAATGTTCTGTATCTTTGCAGACATCGCATACTACCGCGTTGAATGTTTGTATTTTAGATGAGTCACTTTTATTGTAGCAACTTGTAATTTGTTTGCTGCTGGATTTTATAGATTCCAATGAGTCCGACCGATTGCTCAAAAATTTTAAAAATTGGTCGAAACTGTTGAAATTATCTTGACTGCTTAAATGAGACCTGAACACCTTCGTTTCCTACCAAAGTGTGTTTTATCACCACAACTCAATTGTTTCATATTGAAATTGTTCAAAATTTCGGTTTAATGGAGAATTTAAGCCCAAATAACATTTAATTGCACTTTAAAATAAAATATTTGGTTCATAATAACACAAAAAAAAATATAAATAAGGAAATATTACTACCAAAGCGTGTGTTTTGTCACCACAATTAAAAATTTTTAAATTTCAATTGTTTAAAATGTGGGTAAAATGCACAGTTTAACCCGACGAAACATACAAATGCACGTTAATATTTAAAAATTGGTTCGCAATAACGGTAAATAGACAAGTTCAAACAAAACTTGTCTAATTCACCGTTATTTCGAACAAAATATTAAATTTTTACGTGCATTTTTATAATGCGTGGGGTTATATTGACCATTTAACCCTCATTTTGAACCATTGAAATATAACAAAATTGAGTTGTGGTGAAAAAACACATGCTTCGGTAGTAATTTTTGCTTATTTATATTTATTTTTGTATTTTTATTCATTAGTTGTCCATTTGAACGTCATTTTGAACAATTGATACCAAAATTCTACCAAAGTGTGATTTATCACCTCAACTCAATTGTTTTATATTTAAATTGTTCAAAATGTTGGTAAAAATGGTCCATTTTTTGCCAAATGACATTAAATTTCACTTAAAAATTAAATATTTGGTTCAAAATAACGGTAAAAATGACAAGTTTTGTGTCACCTTGTCTATTTACTGTTACTTCGATAAAAATATTTAATTTTGAGGTGCAGTTTCTTGACATTTGGGGTGAAATTCTCCATTTTACCATTATCTTGTTAAGATTTTGGTACATATCGTTCAAAATGACGTTCAATTGAACAAATAATGAACAAAAACACACAAAAAAATATTGACTAGCAGAAATTACTACCAAAGCGTGTGTTTTGTCACCACAGTTCAATTATTTTATATTTAAATTGTTCAAAATGAGGGAAAAATGCACAATTCAACCCCACGCAATAAAAAAATGCACGTAAAAATATCAAATTTGGTTCAAAATAACGGTAAATAGACAAGAAAACACAAAACTTGTCTGTTTTACCGTTATCTCGAACAAAATATTAAATTTTTGCGTGCATTTGAATGTTGCGTGGGGATAAATGGTCCATTTTACCCCCATTTTGGACAATTGAAATATAACAAAATTGAGTTGTGGTGAAAAAACACACGCTTTGGTAGTAATTTATGCTTATTTATATATTTTTTTGTGTTTTTATTCATTATTTGAATAAGGTGTTTTTTATCACCACAACTCAATTGTTTCATATTTAAACTGTTCAAAATGTCGGTTAAATTTTAAATTTTTACGTGCAATTTATTATTGCTTGGGGTTAAATTGTGCATTAAACCCACATTTGAACAAAAATATTAAAAAATTCAATTGTGGTGACAAAACACACGCTTTGGTAGTAATTTTTGCTTTATAATATTTTTTTTTCTGTAATCTTGAACCAAATATTAATTGTAAAGTGAAATTTAATGTAATTTGTGCTGAAATTCTCCATTTAACCGACATTTTGAACAATTTCAATATGAAACAATTGAGTTGTGGTGATTAAACACACTTTGGTAGAATTTTGGTACTATTTGTTCAAAATGCCGTTCAAATCGATACATAATAAAAAAAGACATAAAAAAATATAAATTAACAAAAACTACTACCAATGCGTTTTATCACCTCAACTCAATTTTTGTATGTTTCAATTGTCCAAAATGTGCGTAAAATTGACCATTTAACCCAGCGCAACAAAACCAGTCCCGTAAAAATTTAATATTTTGTTCAAAATAATGGTAAAACAGACAAGTTTTGTGTAAACTTTTCTATTTACCGTTATTTCGAACAAAATTTTAAATTTGTACGTGCATTTTGATATTGCGTGGGGTAAAATTGTGCATTTTAACCACATTTTGGTAGTAATTTTTTCTAATTAATATGTTTTTTTGTGTTTTTGTTCATTATTTGTCCATCTGAACGTCATTAGATCGATATGTACCAAAATCTTAACAAAATAATGGTTAAATGGAGAATTTCACCCCGAATGACATTTAATTTGAACCTTAAAATTTAATATTTTAATCGAAATAACGGTTAATAGACAAGTTGACTCAAAACTTGTTATTTTTACCGTTACTTTGAACCAAATATTTAATTTTAAAGTGCAATAATTTGCCATTTGGGGTGAAATTTTTTATTCAACCGACATTTTGAATAATTTGTTGGGCAAAGTCCTCAGGTTAGTTCCACTTTGATGCGGTGGAATGACTTTGCTTGAATGCTAATGTTGGAAGTGGTACAGTATTATAATTTTGTTATCCCGGTGGCTGCTGGACTTGGTAGAATATAGCTTTTTCTTTATTTTGATGAAAATAATCTGTTTTATTAATGTTGATCACTCGAAAATATAACAATGATTGACCAAAAAATTTTTTGCAATTTTCTCATTAATTAGTTGCAATTCGAAAAACCAGTCTTGCCCACCACAGGGCAATTATTAATATTTAGTTTGATTTGTTGGGATTTTTCGAATTGATTTTTTTATAATAAATAAAGGAATCCTTCCTTTACAATTCAATTCAGATTTTGAACATGAATCCGACTTGATTATGTAAACACATAAACGTCAAGTGGATTCAACGCACAGGTAAGGATGTCTTATTTTCTAATAAGATTCTAATTAGGATATTTCAGCTTGACAATTGGATAAAATTTAAGTGATGAAATAGTTGAAATATAAAGGTTTGTTTTGGATGTTTGCAAGTGCCAACATTCTGCCTCCCTTGAACGGGCAGGTTCAATCTTTAATAGGTAATTTGACAAGCTTGTGTATGGGACGTTTGAGTTACTTGTTTCCCATGAATATCTCAACGATGCGAACCTTGCCACCAGTCCCTAAAACTGTTTTATGTACCCGACCCAGTGGCCACTTTGATGGTGCAGTGTTTTCGTCTTTTAATAAAACGATATCGTCTATTTTAATATCGTTGCATGATGTGTACCTTTTGGTTCTGCCTTGAAGGGTGGTGAAGTACTCGTTCTGCCATCGATTCCAGAAAATGTTGGCACAATTAATGTGTCCACTTCCATCGTGATTTGATTGACGAAGTACTAGCTGTCAAATCCATTTCAGGTATGTTGTTGTTAGGATAACCGAAAAGAAAATGTGTTGGTGTAAGAACATCTATTTCATCGTTGCTGGCTCTACACAACGGTCTGGAGTTCAAAATTGCCTCGATTTGTGTAAGTATGGTATAAAACTCATCGGCAGTTAATATTTGTTTGCCGATAATTCGTCTCAGATGAAATTTCATCGATTTTACAGCCGCCTCCCATAATCCACCAAAATGTGGTGCCCTAGGCGGATTTAAATGCCAATTGATCATCTGTTTAAAGAGCGAGTTGGATATAGTGCTTGTATTATGGTTCAGTATTTCGAAAATTTCTGTAAGCTCACGGTTAGCTCCAATAAAATTTGAGCCATTGTCACTTTATATGTCAGTTGGTGTCCCGCGACGGGAGATGAACCATCGTAATGCTGCGAGAAACGACTCAGTGGTTAGATCGTGCACTTACTCTAAGTGAACCGCCTTTATACTGGTACAAATAAACAAAGCGATATATGCCTTTTGAGGTCGTTGCCCTCGTCCTTGCTTTTGGAAGATCAGAACGGGACCAGCGTAATCAACTCCTACTTTCATAAAAGGCCTTTGGAATGTTACTTTGCATTCTGGTAGCTCAGCCATAATTTGGTTTTCGGCACGCTGCTGTCTGATGTAGATGATGCATTTTCTTATTATTTCATGTATCATCGTTTTCGCCCTTAAAATCCAGAATTTTTGTTTTGTGATATTGCTCAACAATGAAAAACCTGCATGGCCTTTCTCTACGTTAAGTTTTTGGACTGTCACTTTTACGAATGGGTTGTTATTGGGTAGAATGATGGGATGCTTGATTTCAAACGGTAGTAAAGATTGTTCAATTTGTCCTCTAACCCTCATTATACTTTTTTCATCAATGAATGGAGCTAGTGTGATAAGCTTACTACCGCGGCTAACTGGTTGATTTTTTGACAGTTGTTTGAATTTGATTGCAAAATATTTGGTTTGTATGTGTCTAATAAGTGGGGTTTTGCTTATTTCGAGCTCCGCCGTTGTAAGAGATCCACTCGTTTTTGCTCCTTTACAATTTTTAATTAAGCGTATGATCCATCTTATAATAGATAAGATTCGGTGACTATCGGAGTGCCCTTCTATTATCGGGTCTAGTACATTTTTAACTGAAGTCATAGCAGACAATTCATAGCTATTCGATTGTTTCTCGTCTTCCCTCGTATCATAATTCAAACTTTGTTGCGGCCAATGTGATTCATTTTTTACTAACCATTCAGGACCCAACCATCACAGTGTGTGATCGGCTTATATTCGATGATTGTAGTTGTGCATTTATGCTGTTGCGGACTTTGCTGGTATTGGTACTTCACTTTCGTTATTTCATGCCTGTTTCATTTAAGATCGTGTTTAGCTCATTCTTCTAACGGATAGCGCCACTGTTTGTACCAGTAATCAAGTCGTCCACGTACATGTCTCGGTGTAATGCTATTGATGCTTCAGGAAATCGTTCTTTGTTCAATATCGATAGTTCTTCAATCACTCTCGTAGCTAAGAACGGAGCTGATGATGTTCCGTATGTAATTGAGTTGAGTTGAAAATATCTTATTGGTTGTGAAGGATGGTCTCGCCATATAATGCATTGGTGGTGTTGATCTCTGATGTCCACCCAAATCTGCCGATACATTTTTTCAATGTCAGCGCTTATGACATGTTTGTGCTCACGGTATAGTAACAGGATTTAAAAAATATTTGACTGTATTGTGAGACCCACTAATAAGGCCTCGTTAAGTGAAGTATTACTGCTGGTTTTGGCAGAAGCATCAAGAACAACGCGCAGCTTAGTTGTTGCTTTATCTTCTTTGAAAACCCCATGATGAGGTATCAATATGGAATTGTTTTGGATTGCCTTCTCTCTTGTCGTTTCATTCATACGTCCTTATTTGATGTACTCGTTGATAAAGTCACTATACATTCGAGCAAATTTTTCGTCTTTGGAAAATTTGCGTTCAAGTGTGTATAATCGTTTAGTTGCCATGTGTATGGAATTTCCAAAATTCGGCTTAGGATCTCTAAATGGACAGTAATGGTGATAAAATTGTTTTCACAGAGTTCCTCTTCTTGTGTAAGATTTGATTTTGATTTGGGAACTTCTTCGATCTCCCAAAATGCTCGCAAACCTTTGTCAATGTTTATTAATTGATAATCCTCTATTGCGGTGTTGGATAATGTCGATGAAGTGTAGAACTTTGACCTTGCTGTCCTACTAAAATCCAACCCAATGCTGTGTTTTGTGCCACTATTTGACTCTGGGAATTTTGTACTTTCGGCCCACTGAGTAGTTCAAAGACCAAATCCGCACCTAAAAAAATATCAACAGACCTGGTTAAATTTGTTTCAGGATCAGCCAACTGAAGTTAAGCTACAAGTGTTGCATCGTTTGAACACATATATGATGGTGGTAAAATGGATGTCACCTTGGGTAGAATATATGCATCTACCGTTAATTGGACTGCTTCATTGATGCAACTACTGAATTTAACTGTCGTTATTCCTCTTGTAGAATTGACTCTATTCTGACCAATTCCCGAAACCGTGATCCTTCCATTTCGTTTGGGTAAGTTTAGGCGCTGCATGCATGCTTCAGAGATGAATGATAATTGAGACCCGGTATCAAATAGAACTCTGAATATCACCTTGTTTCCAAACCGACCCTCGACTCGAATAAGAGCAGTTGGTAAAACTGCTTGTGAAGGATTATTGGATGCAAGTACTTTATTCCTTTTGCACTTCGTCGTTGGTTGTTGAACTTGAAGCATTGGTGCTAGATTTTGCTGATTGTTCTATGTGAAGTAGAGTGTGATGTCTACCTTTGCATATGTGGCAGCTCTTCCTTGATTTACATTGATAAACTGAATGATTTTCCGCAAAACAGTTAAAACACCGCCTAGACTCTTTGATGTTTGATCTTCGTTGCTCAATTGTTTTATCTGCAAATTGCTTACATTGGTGCAGTAAATGTTCTGTATTTTTGCAGACATCGCATACTACCACGTTGAATGTTTGTATTTTAGATGAGTCACTTTTATTGTAGCAACTTGTAGCCCGTTTGCTGCTGGATTTCATAGATTCCAATGAGTCCGACCGATTGCTCAAAAATTTTAAAAATTGGACGAAACTGTTGAAATTAGCTTGCCTGCTTTGTTGAGACCACAAAAGCCTTGTTTCCTCATCGAGCTTGTTAGATGATATAAAAATGTGCCAGGGATCTCGAGATTCTGCTTCTGGACCGAGTGCGCCTAATCCTTTGATGATTTCATCTGATGTGTTCAACATCCTTCTGATGTTGAATGTGAGATTTGAACTGACATTAGGTTAAAACACACGCTTTGGTAGTATTATTTGCTAAAATATATTTTTTTGCGTTTTTTATTCATTATTTGTACATTTGAACGTCATTTTGAACAATTAATACCAAAATCCTACCAAAGTGTTTTTTATCACCACAACTCAATTGCTTTATATTGAAATTGTTCAAAATGTCGGTTAAATGGAGAATTTCACCTCAAATGACATTAAATTGCACTTTAAAATAAAATATTTGGTTCAAAATAACACAAACAAATATAAATAAGCAAAACTTACTACCAAAGCGTGTGTTATGTCACCACAATTCAAATTTTTTATATTTAAATTGTTTAAAATGTGGGTAAAATGCACAGTTTAACCCGACGAAACATACAAATGCACGTTTATATTGAAAATGTGGTTCGCACTAACGGTTGAATAGACCAGTTCAAACAAAACTTGTCTATTTTCACGTATTTTTGAACAAAAAATTAAATTTTTACGTGCATTTTTATAATGCGTGGGGTTATATTGTCCATTTAACCCACATTTTGAACAATTGAAATATAACAAAATTGAGTTGTGGTGATAAAACACACGCTTCGGTAGTAATTTTTGCTAATTTATATTGTTTTTGAATTATTATTCATTATTTGTCCATTTGAACGTCATTTTGAACAATTGATACCAAAATTCTACCAAAGTGTGTTTTATCGCCACAACTCAATTGTTTTATATTTAAACTGTTCATAATGTTGGTTAAATGGAGAATTTTACCCATAATGACATTCAATTTCACTTAAAAATTAAATATTTGGTTCAAAATAACGGTAAAAAGGACAAGTTTTCACCTTGTCTATTTACTGTTATTTTGATTCAAATATCTCATTTGAAGGTGCAATTTTATGTCATTTAGGGTAAAATTCTATATTTCACCATTAATTTGTTAAGATTTTGGTACATATCGTTCAAAATGACGTTCAAATGAAAAAATAATGAACAAAAACAGAAAAAAATATTAATAAGCAAAAATTACTACCAAAGCGTGTGTTTTGTCACCTTAATTCATTTTGTTTTTATTTAAATTGTTCAAAATGTGGGAAAAATGCACAATTTAACCCCACGCAAAAAAAAGGACGTAAAAATATCAAATTTGGTTCGAAATAACGGTAAATAGACAAATAAACACAAAACTTGTCTGTTTTACCGTTATTCTGAACAAAATATAAAATTTTTGCGTGCATTTTGATGTTGCGTGGAGTGAACTGGTCCATTTGACCCACCTTTCGGACAATTGAAATATAAAAAAATTGAGTTGTGGTGATAAAACACACGTTTTGGTAGTAATTTTTCCTTATTTAAATTTTTTTTGAGTTTTTATTTATTATTTGAATTAAGTGTGTTATATCACCACAACTTAATTGTTTCATATTTAAACTGTTCAAAATGTCGGTTAAATGGAGACTTTTAGCCCAAATGACATTTTAATGCACTAAAAAATTAAATATTTGGTTCAAAATAACCCAAAAAATTATTAATAAGCAAAAATTACTACCGAAGCGTGTGTTTTGTCACCACAATTCAATTTTTTTATATTTCATTTGTTCAAAATGTGGGTAAAATGCACAATTTAACCCCACGCAAAATAAAAATGCACGTAAAAATATAAATTTTTTTTCGAAAAAACGGTAAATAGACAAGTTTTTACAAAACTTGTCTGTTTTACCGTTACTCCGAACAAAATATTAAATTTTTACTTGCATTTTAATGATGCGTGGGGTTAAATGGTTCATTGTACCCACATTTTGAACAAATAAAATATAACCAAATTGAGTTGTGGAGATTAAACCCATGCTTTGGTAGAAATTATTGCTAATTTATATTTTTTTGTATTTTTATTAATTATTTGTCCATTTGAACGTTGTTTTGTACAATAAATACCAAAATTCTAACAAAGTGTGTTTAATCACCACAACTCAAATGTTTCCTATTGAAATTGTTCAAAATGTCGGTTAAATGGAGAATTTTAGCCCAAATGACATTAAATTACACTTTGAAACGTAATATTTGGTTCAAAATAACGGTAAAAACGACAAGTTCTGTGTCAACTTGTCTATTTAACCGTTATTTCGATTAAAATATTAAATTTTAAGGTCCAATTAAATATAATTGGAATTGAAATTCTCCATTAACCCATTATTTTGTTAAGATTTTGGTATATATCGTTCAAAAAGACGTCTCAATGGACAAATAACGAACAAAAACACAAACAAATATTATTAAGCAAAACTTACTACTAAAGGGTGTGTTTTTCACCCTAACTCAATTTTTTAATTTGGAAATTGTTCGAAATGTGGGAAAAATGCACGATCTAACACCACGCAATATAAAAATGCACGTTAAAATTTAAAATTTGGTTCAAAATAATGGTAAATAGACGAGTTTACACAAAACTTGTCTATGTTACCGTTATTTCAAACCAAATTTTAAATTTTACCGTGCATTGTTTCATATTGAAAAAGTTCAAAATGTCGGTTAAATGGAGAATTTCTTTCAAATTCAAATGGACAAATAATGAATAAAAACACAACAAAAAATATAAAATAGCAAAACTTACTACCAAAGCGAATGTTTTATAACAACAACTCAATTTTTTTATATTTCAATTGTTCAAAATGTGGGTAAAGTGGACTTTTTAACCCCGTGCATTATCAAAATGCACGTACAAGTTTATTATTTTGTTCGAAATAACGGTAAGACAGACAAGTTTTGTGAAAACTTGTCTATTTACCGTTATTTCGAACCAAATTTTAAAATTTAAAGTGGATTTGTATGTTTCGTCCGGTTAAATTCTGCATTTTACCCACATTTAAAACCATTTAAATATAAAAAATTTAAATTGTGGTTACAAAACACTTGCTTTGGTAGTAAGTTTTGCTTATTAATGTTTCTTTTTGTGTTATTTTGAACCAAATATTTCATTTTTAAGTGCAATTAAATGTCATTTGGGCTGATATTTTCCATCTAACTGACATTTGAAACAATTTCAATATGAGAAAATTAAGTTGTGGTGATAAATCACACTTTGGTGAAATTTTGGTATTAATTGTTCAAAATGACGTTCAAATGGACAAATAATGAATAAAAACACAACAATATATAAATAAGCAAAAATTACTACCAAACCTTGTGTTTTATTACCACAAATCTATTTATGTATATGCCAATTGTTCAAAATTTGGGTAAAATGGACAATATAACCCCACGCAACATAAAAATGCACGTAAAAATTTAATATTATGTTCGAAATAACGGTTAAATAGACAAGTTTTGTTTAAACTTGTCTATTAACCGGTATTTCGAACAACATTTAAACTTTTTACATGCATTTTTATATTGCGTGGGGTTAAATCGTGCATTTAAGCCACACTTTGAACAATTTAAATATAAAAAATTGAATTGTGGTGACAATTGAACCAAATATTATATTTTTAACTGCAAGTTAATGTCATTTGGGGTGAAATTCTCCATTAAACCGACATTTTGAACAGTTTAAATATGAAACAATTGAGTTGTGGTGATGAAACACACTTTGGCAGGTTTTGGTATAAGTTGTTCAAAATGACGTTCAAATGGTAAATAATGGACAAATTTTTATGTTACGCGGGGTTAAATGGTCCATTTAACCCAAATTTTGGACAATTGAAATATAAAAAAAAATAGTTGTGGTGATAAAACACACGGTTTGGTAGTAGTTTTTGCTTATTAATATTTTTTTGTGTTATTTTAAACCAAATATTTAATTTTTTAGTTCAATTTAATGTCATTTGGGCTTAAATTCTCCAGTTAACCGACATTTTGAACAATTTTAATACGTAACAATTGAGGTGTGGAGATAAAACACACTTTGGTAGAATTTTGGTATTAATAGTTAATAAAATAAATTATAATTAAAATATTTTTATTTTTATTTAAAATATTCCTTTTCGTGGAATTATATTTTCGTAAATTTTTTTTATATTGTCACGAATCACAGATGTCACCTGTGATAATTAAGAAGAAAATTATAGCAGTAGGTATTACCCTGTAACCAAATGTTTACACATACGAACAGAATAAAATAAATAATGAAATAGGCGGAGCGAGCAAAATACGACGCAACGAAATTTCGAGAAGTGTAGAGAAGCAAAATAATGGAATATTCTACAAGTATTTCCGTCGTATAAAAACGTGTAGACATTTGAGTTACGAAACAGTTCAATTTTGAATTTCGAAGTGTTAATATCGGAAAGTGATAAAAAGTGAAGTGATAAAATAATAGAAGTGATAAATATTGTGTAAAATAATAGTGAGAATAAATATTAGTAAATAATTTGTGAAATAATTGTGTAATTTTTGTGGGAAATAAATTTAGTTAAAATTTAAAGTTTGCGAGTTTGATAATCACAGTCCAGTGATCGAACCGGATAAATTATTAGAATAACCACTCGGCGAAATCGTAACAATTGGTGACAGCGGTGGGATTGTGAAAATCCAAAATAAAATTATTGGACTTAAAAGTGGCAGATTTGAAGAAGGAGTTGGGGCTACGGAATCTACCAACTGCGGGAAACCAAAATGAGTTGCAGTTGAGACTCCGTACAGCTTTGTTGGATGAAAATGTTGACCCAGATCAACATGAGTTTAATTTTGGGGCACCGGATTCAACCGAGGTGCAAGCAGTTGAAGTGACAACAGAAACATCGACCAGAGCGGAAGATCAGAATGTTGTCGTTAAAGAAACTACTCCAACAACTTCTGGAGCTTTTGATATGGGGCAACTAATGACCGCAATGCAGCAGATGATCGGTGGGTTAAAAACCGATATGATTACCAGCCAAGATAAAATGAAGAGTGACATAAAGAAGCAAATGCGAGCCGATCAGGAAAGATTGTTGGCCGAACAGGAAAGCATGAGAGCTGAACAACGGCAAGATCGAGAACTCATTCTGGAAAGACTAAAACAACAAGAGGAAACTGTCAACGAGAAGTTTCGAGAAATGGCTACGACATTTAACACAAAAGTCGACACCTTCAAAATCGAGATAGATCAACAGCTTGAAACGGCAGACCAACGAATAATGAAGATCAAACAAGAGCTTATGGATCTCAAAACCAACGGCAATGCTCAATTTACTCGACAAACCAGCTCAATAAAGTTGAAGCCACCAACGTTCGACGGAACCACACCAGTCAACATCTTCAAACTCCAGTTTGAAATGTCGGCTACCACGAACGGTTGGTGTGAAAGGGATCGAGTGGCAGCATTTATTGTGGCTTCAAAGGGAAGTGCTGCGGAGCTCCTACAAATCGTGCCAGAATACGAACGAGAGGATTACGGCAAAATCATGTTGGCTCTGGAGCGCAAATATGGGGGTGACCATCGACGGGAGCTACATCGTATGGAGTTAAAGGGACGATATCAGCGGGTTGAAGAGACGCTTCAAGAATATGCAGCTGATATAGAGCGACTAGTGCACCTCGTCCGCTACAACATGGCAGGTGAATACACAGAGCGTATTAAGATCGACGCCTTCAGAGATCGAATACGGGATCCGGATACGAGACGTGCTGTTGTGTTGTCTCCAAAAGCAACATTTGCGGAAACCATCGCGTGTGCCCTAACCAACGAGACTGCAAACAACATCATCAAACCAGCAGTCATAGCAGGTCGTGTGGAAGTGGAACCAGCAATCAGTCACAAACAGAGCAATAACATCAAACCAGCAGATAACTGGCGGACAACGAGATTCCGGGTTGGAACTAGTAAAATCAGAGAGTTCAAGTTACAAACGGCTACAGGCGACAGTGCGGCTTTCAAAGGTACGAAGGAGAAAACAATACGAATCGGGAACAACAGTTTTCGACATGAAGTTCTGGTTGCGGATATTGTGGATGAGGTCATCCTGGGAATGAACCTCATGAAGCGAAATGGATTCGTATTGGACGTGGGACGAGGAACATTGAGCTACGGTAATGTCAATTTTTGCAACTGAACAACGGGAAGGAGCCAGTCGTAAGGAGGATAAATTTGGATCATCGGACGAAGCTACCACCACACTCGGAACGGTTGTTTGGGGGAAATTGGATGGAGGTCCTGAAACACAAGGGTTGTGGGTTGTGGAGGCCAACAGTGACGAGATACAAACAAAAGAAATTATCATCGAAAAAGCTTTGGTTAAGCCGGATTGTGACTTAAGAGTACCGATAAGGGCTCTTAATTTATCGGATGTGACAAAAACAAGTAAAAAGGGAACTATCATCGGGCAAGGTGAGGAAGTATCCACCATTTTAAAATGCGAGGAGGCGAATACGTGTGTAAAGGCTCAGGATCAAAGACAACGAAAAATAACGGAGGAGCTAGCACAGAAATGGACGCAACAATTAACACCAAAAGAAAAACAAGCAGCAAAGGAGTTGCTTCTAAAAAAATATATGTCCATTTTCTGTGGTGCACCGGAAGATAATGGCAGAACTAATATGGTTAAACACCGGATCGACACAGGAACATCAACACCTATTCGACAAGCACCAAGAAGATTACCATTGGCTAAGCAAGCAGAAGTGGATAAGATGGTAACTGATGTGCAAACATCGGGAGTAATTGAGCAGTCAACGAGTCCATGGAGTTCACCAGTAGTATTGGTGGAAAAGAAGGATGGAAGCATGAGATTCTGCGTTGATTATCGGAAGCTCAACAATGTAACCAAAAAGAATAGTTACCCGTTACCAAGGATCGACGACACACTGGAAACATTGGCAGGAGCACGGATTTTTTCAACATTAGATTTGCAGAGCGGCTATTGGCAAGTGGAGGTCGCAGACGAAGATAAGGAAAAGACAGCGTTCAGTGTGGGCAATGGATTATGGCAATTCAATGTCATGCCATTTGGACTTGGTAACGCCCCTGCGACCTTCGAACGGCTAATGGAACGTGTACTTAAAGGACTCCACTGGAAAACATGCCTGGTATATTTGGACGACATCATTTATATGGGCAAGGACTTCAATGAACATCTTCAAAACCTGGAGGAAGTATTCGAAAGAATCCAATCAGCAGGATTGAAGTTGAGTCCGAAGAAATGCAAATTGTTCCGGGATAATGGAATTGACAAATTCCATTATCCCGGAACAATACGCAAATAATGGACAAATTTTTATGTTACGCAGGGTTAAATGGTCCATTTAACCCAAATTTTGGACAATTGGAATATAAAAAAAAATAGTTGTTGTGATAAAACACACGCTTTGGTAGTAAATTTTGCTTATTAATATTTTTTTGTGTTATTTTGAACTAAATATTTCATTTTTAAGTGCAATTTAATGTCATTTGGACTAAAATTTGGCATTTAACCGACATTTTGAACAATTTCAATATGCAACAATTTAGTTGTGGTGATAAATTACACTTTGGTAAAATTTTGGTAATAATTGTTCAAAATGACGTTCAAATGGACAAATAATGAATAAAAATACAAACAAAATATAAATTAGCAAAAATTACTACCAAAGCGTGTGTTTTATCACCACGAATCTATTTATGTATATTCCAATAATTCAAATTTTGGGAAATAATAGACAATGTAACCCCACGCAACATAAGAATGCACCTAATAATTAAATATTTTGTTCGAAATAACGGTAGAATAGACAAGTTCTGTTGAAACTTGTCTGTTTGCCGTTATTTCGAACAAATTTTAAATTTAGACGTGCATTTAATATTGCGTGGGGTTAAATTGTGCATTTTACCCACATTTTGAACAATTTAAATATAAAAAATTTGAATTATGGTGACAAAACACACGCTTTGGTAGAAAGTTTTGCTAATTAATATTTATTTTTGTGTTGTTTTGAACCATATATTAATTGTTAAGTGCAATTTAATGTAATTTGAGCTGGAAGTCTCCATTTAACCGACATTTTGAATAATTTTAATATGAAACAGTTGAGTTGTGGTGATTAAACACACTTTGGTAGAATTTTGGTATTTATTGTTCAAAATGCCGTTAAAATGGACACATAATAAAAAGAACATTAAAAAATATAAATTAACAAAAACTACTACCAAAGCGTTTTATCACCTCAACTCAATTTTTGTATATTTCAATTGTCCAAAAAGTGCATAAATTGACCATTTAACCCCGCGCAACAAAAACAGTTACGTTAAAATTTAATATTTTGTTTAAAATAACGGTAAAACAGACAAGTTTTGTGTAAACTTTTCTATTTACCGTTATTTCGAACAAAATTTTAAATTTGTACGTGCATTTTGATATTGCGTGGGGTAAAATTGTGCATTTTACCGACATTTTGAACAATTTAAATATAAAAAAGTTGAGTTGTGGTGACAAAACAAACGCTTTGGTAGTAATTTTTTCTAATTAATATTTTGTTTGTGTTTTTGTTCATTGTTTGTTTATCTGAACGTCATTTTGAACGATATGTACCAAAATCTTAACAAAATAATGGTTAAATGGAGAACTTCACCCCGAATGACATTTAATTTGAACCTTAAAATTTAATATTTTAATCGAAATAACGGTTAATAGACAAGTTGACACAAAACTTGTCGTTTTTACCGTTACGTTGAACCAAATATTTAATTTTTAAGTGCAATTAATTGCCATTTGGGGTGAAATTCTTCATTTAACCGACATTTTGAATAATTTGTTGGGCAAAGTCCTCAGGTTAGTTCCACTTCGATGCGATTGAATGACTTTGCTTGAATGCTTATGTTGGAAGTGGTACAGTATTACAATTTTGTTATTCCGATGGCTGCTGGAATTGGTAGAATATAGCTTTTTCTTTATTTTGATGAAAATAATTTGTTTTATTAATGTTGATCACTCGAAAATATAACAATGATTGACCAAAAAATGATTTGCAATTTTCTCATTTAGAAGTTGTGATTCGAAAAACCAGTCTTGCCCACCACAGGGCAATTATTAATATTTAGTTTGATTTGTTGGGATTTTTCGAATTAATTTTTTTATAATAAATAAAAGAATCCTTCCTTAACAATTCAATTCAGATTTTGAACATGAATCCGACGATTATGTAAACACATAAACGTCAAGTGGATTCAACGCACAGGTAAGCTTGTCTTTTTTCTAATAAGATTCAAATTAGGATATTTCAGCTTGACAATTGGATAAAATTTAAGTGATGAAATAGTTGAAATATAAAGGTTTGTTTTGGATGTTGGCAAGTGCCAACATTCTGCCACCCTTGAACGGGCAGGTTCAATCTTTAATAGGTAATTTGACAAGCTTGTGTATGGGACGTTTGAATTACTTGTTTCTCATGAATATCTCGACGATGCGAACCTTGCAATCAGTCCCTAAAAATGTTTTATGTACCCGACCCAGTGGCCACTTGGATGGTGCAGTGTTTTCGTCTTTTAATAAAACGATATCGTCTATTTTAATATCGTTGCATGATGTGTACCATTTGGTTCTGCCTTGAAGGGTGGTGAGGTACTCATTATGCCATCGATTCTAGAAAATGTTGGCACATTTGTTGTGTCCACTTCCATCGTGACTTGATTGACGAAGTACTAGCTGTCAAATCCATTTCAGGTATGTAGTTGTTAGGATAACCGAAAAAAAATGTGTTGGTGTAAGAACATCTATTTCATCGTTGCTGGCTCTACACAACGGTCTGGAGTTCATTATTGCCTCGATTTGTGTAAGTATGGTATAAAACTCATCGGCAGTTAATATTTGTTGGCCGATAATTCGTCTTAGATGAAATTTCATCGATTTTACAGCCGCCTCCCATAATCCACCAATTTGTGGTGCCCTAGGCGGATTGAAATGCCAATTGATCATCTGTTTAGAGAGCGAGTTGGATATAATGCTTGTATTATGGTTCAGCATTTTGAAACTTTCTGTAAGCTCACGGTTAGCTCCAATTCAATTGGAGCCATTGTCACTTTATATGTCAGTTGGTGTCCCGCGACGGGAGATGAACCATCGTAATGCTGCGATGAGTTTTGTGTCAACTTGTCTATTTGCCGTTATTTCGAGTAGAATTTTGAATATTTAGGTGCAACTTTATGTCATTTGGGATGAAATTCTCCATTTACCCATTATTTTGTTAAGATTTTGGTACATATCGGTCAAAATGACGTTCAAATGGACAAAGATTGAACAAACACAAAAAAATATTAATAAGAGAAAACCACTACTAAAGCGTGTGTTTTGTCAACACACCTCACTTTTTTGATATTTAAATTGTTCAAAATGTGGGTAAAATGCACAATTTAACCCCACGCAAAATTAAAAATGCCGGTAAAAATTGATAATTTGATTCGAAAAAACGGTAAAAAGACAAGTTTTTACAAAACTTGTCTGTTTTACCTTTATTTCGAAATTTTTTTTAAATTGTTACGTGCATTTATATGTTTCGCGGGGTTAAATGGTCCATTCTATCCACATTTTGGACAATTGAAATATAAAAAAATTGATTTGTGGTTATAAAACACACGCTTTGGTAGTAATTTTTGCTAATTTTTTTTTTTTTTGTGTTTTTGTTCAATATTTGTCCATTTGAACGTCATTTTGAACAAACAATGCCAAAATTCTACTAAAATAAGACAAATCGCTACAACTCATCGTTTCATATTAAAATTGTTTAAAATCTCGGTTAATTTAAGTATTTTAGCCCAAATGACATAAAAATGCACGTTAAAATTAAATATATTTGGTTCAAAATAACACAAAAAAAAATATAAATTAGCAAAAATTACTACTGAAGGGTGTGTTTTGTCCCCGCAATTCAATTTTTCAACATTTTTATTGTTCAAATGTGGGTTAAATGCACAATTTAACCCCACGCAACATAAAAATACACGTTTAATTTTATAATTTTGTTCGAAATAACGGTAAATAGACAAGTTTACACAAAACTTGTCAATTTTACCGTTATTTCGAACAAAATGTTTTGTTTATATATTAATATTACAAGAAATTCTTAATATGAATTTCAAAAACAAAATATTTAACTTAAACGTGCATTTTAATGTTGCGTGGGGTTATACTGTCCATTTTACCCAAATTTTGAACCATTGAAATATACAAAATAGATTTGTGGTGATAAAACACACGCTTTGGTAGTAATTTTTGATAATTTAATTTGTGAGTATTTTTTTTCATTATTTGTCCATTTGAACGTCATTTTTAACAATTATTACCCAAATTCTACCAAAGTTAATTTTATCACCACAACTCAATTGTTTCATATTAAAATTGTCCAAAAGGTCAGTTAAATCTAGAATTTCACCCCAAATGACAATTAATTGCACTTAAAAATTCAATATTTGGTTCCAAATTACGGCAAAAACGACAAGTTTTGTGTCAACTTGTCTATTTACCGTTATTTCGATTAAAGCAGTTTATTTTATGGTGCATTTTTATGTTATTTCGGGTGAAATTTTCCATTTGCCCATTATCTTGTTAAGATTTTGGTACATTTCGTTCAAAATGACGTTCAAATGGACAAATAATGAACAAAAACAGAAAAAAAAATTTAATTAGCAAAAATTACTACAAATGCGTGTGTTTTGTGACCACAACTAGATGTTTTGAATTTTAAATTGTTCAAAATATGGGTTAAATGCACAGTAAAACCACACGCAATATGAAAATGCACGTACAAATTTAAAAATTTGTTCGAAGTACCGGTTTATAGACAAGTTTCCACAAAAATGTTCATTATTTGTCCATTTGATCGTTATTTTGAGCAATTAATACCAAAATTCTACCAAAGTTAATTTTATCACAACAACTCAATTGTAACATATAAAAATTGTTCAAAATGTCGGTTCAATGAAAAATTTCTTCCCAAATGACAATTAATTGCACTTAAAAATTAAATATTTGGTTCAAAATAACGGTCAGAATGACAAGTTTTGTATCAACTTGTCTATTTACCGATATTTCGATAATGATCTTAAATTTGAAGGTGCAATTTTATGTCATTTGGGGTGAAATTCTCCATTTACCCATTATTTTGAAAAAGTTGGTGATTAAACACACGCGTTGGTAGTAAGTTTTGCTTATTTATATTTTTTTTGTGTATTTATTATTTATTTGTCCATTTGAACGTCATTTTGAACAATTATTACCAAAATTCTACAAAAATTAATTTTATCACCACAACTCAATTGTTTTATATTGCCATTGTTCAAAATGTCGGTTAAATGGAGAATTACACCCCAAATGACATTAAATTGTACTTAAAAATTACATATTTGGTTCAATATAAAGGTTAGAACGGCAAATTTTTTAGGTCAACTTGTCTATTGACCGGTATTTTGATTAGAATATTTTATTTTAAGGTGCAATTTTATGTCATTCGGATAATTTTCTCCATTTATTTATTATTTTGTTAAGATTTTTGTACATGTCGTTCAAAATGACATTTAAATGGACAAATAATGAACAATAACACAAAAAAATATTAATTAGCAAAAATTACAACTAAAGCGTGTGTTTTGTCAGCCCAACTCAATTTTTTGATATTGAAATGGTTCAAAATGTGGGTAAAATGCGCAACTTAACCCCACGCAATATAAAAATTCACGTAAAAATATCAAATGTGGTTCGAAATAACGGTAAATAGACAAGTTTACACAAAACTGGTCTGTTTTACCGCTATTTCGAACAAAATATTGAATTTTTTATATGTGCTTTATATTTATATATTTTTTATACGTGCTTTCATATGTTGAGTTGGGTTAAATTGTCCATTAAACCCACATTTTAGACATTTCAAATATAAAAAAAATTGAGTTGTTGTGATAAAACACACGCTTTGGTAGTAATTTTTGCTAATTTATATTTTTTTTCGGTTTTTATTCAATATTTGTCCATTTGAACGTCATTTTGAACAATTAATACCAAAATTCTACCAAAGTGTTATTTATCACCACAACTCAATTGTTTCATATTGAAATTGTGCAAAATAATGGTTTAATAGAGAATTTCACGTCAAATGACATTTAATTGCACTTAAGAATTAATTTTTTGGTTCAAAATAATGCTAAAAACGACAAGTTTTGTGTCAACTTGTCTATTTACCGTTATTTCGATTTAATTATTAAATTTTTAAGTTGCAATTTTATGTTATTTCGGGTGAAATTTTCCATTTACCCATTATCTTGTTAAGATTTTGGTACATGTCGTTCAAAATGACGTTTAAATGGACAAATAATGAACAAAAAAACATAAAAATATAAATAAGCAAAAAATACTACAAAAGCGTGTGTTTTGTTGTCACAACTCAACTTTTTGATATTAAAAGTGTTCAAAATGTTGATTTAATGCACAATTAAATCCTTCGCAATATAAAAGTGCCGGTAAACATTTAAAAATTGGTGCGAAATAACGGTAAATAGACGAAATTACACAATTCTGTTCATTATTTATTTATTTGAACGTCATTTTGAGCACTAAATACCAAAATTCTACCAAAGTGTTTTTTTTTAAAACTCAATTGTTTCATACTAAAATTGTTCAAAACTGTTGTTTAATGAAAAATTTCAGCCCAAATGACATTAAATTGCACTTTACAATTAAATATTTGATTCAAAATAACACAAAAAAATATAAATTTGCAAAAATTACTACCAAAGCGTGTGTTCAATCACCACAATTTAATCTTTTTATAATTAAATTGTTCAAAATGTGGGTGCACAATTAAATTCACGCAATATAAAAATGCACGGAAAATTTTAAAATTTGGTTCGAAATAACGGTAAATAGACAAGTTTACACAAAATTTGTCTATTTTATCGTTATTTCGAACAAAATATTAAAATTTTACGTGCATTTTTGCATGTGCGTGGGGTTATATTGTTTATTTTACCCACAGTTAGAACAATAAAATATACAAAAATAAATTTGCTGTGATAAAACACACCCTTTGATAGTAATTTTTGCTAATTTATATTATTTTTGAATTTTTAATCATTATTTGTCCATTTGAACGTCATTTTGAACAATTAATACCAAAATTCTACCAAAGTTAATTATATTACTACAACTCAATAGTTTCATATAAGAATTGTTCAAAATGTCAGAAAAATGGATAATTTCACCACAAATGACATTAAATTGGACTTAAAAATTAAATATTTGGTTTAAAATAATACAAAAAAAATAATAATAAGCAAAAATTACTACCCAAACGTGTGTTTTGTCCTCACAATTCAATTTTTCTATATTTGTATTGTTTCAAATGTTGGTAAAATGCACAATCTTACCCCACGCAACATTAAAATGCACGTTTAAATTAAAACTTTGGTTAGAAATAACGGTAAATAGACAAGTTTACACAAAACTTGTCTGTTTTACCGCTATTTCGAACAAAATATAGAATTTTACGTCCATTTTTATTGTGTTCGGGGTTAAATAGTCAATTTTACCCACATTTTGGACAATTGAAATATATGGCAAGATCGTTGCCGAGATAATAATATATATAAGAAATTTACGAAAATATAAATCCAATTTATTAACAATTCATTCCAAAATTCTACCAAAGTGTGTTTTTTCTCCACAACTCAATCGTTTCATATTAAAATTGATCAAAATGTCGGTTTAATGGAGAATTTCAGCCCAAATGACATTAAATTGTACTGAAAAATTAAATAGTTGGTTCAAAGTAACACAAAAAAAATATTAATAAGCAAAAACCTACTACCACAGCGTGTGTTTTATCACCACAACTAATTTTTTTATATTTCAATTGTCCAAAATTTGGGTTAAATGGACCATTTAACCCCGCGTTAAATAAAAATTTGTCCATTATTTGTCCATTTAAACGTCATTTTGAACAACAAATACCAAAATACTTTCAAAGTGTGTTTTATCACAACAACTCAATTGTTTTATATTTTAATTGTTCAAAATGTCGATTTAATGGAGAATTTTACCCCAAATGACATTAAATTGCACTTAAAATTTAAATATTTGGTTCAAAATAAAGGTTAAAACGACAAGTTTTGTTACAATTTGTCTTTTTACCGTTCTTTCGATTAGAAAAGTTAATTTTGAGGTGCCATTTTATGTCATTTCGGGTCCAATTCTCCATTTACCCATTATTTTGTTTCGATTTTGGTACGTGTCGCTTTAAATGACGTTTAAATGGACAAATAATGAACAAAAACACAAAAAAATATAAACTCAATTTTTTGATATTTAAAATGTTCAAATGTGGGTAAAATGCACAATTTAACCCCACGCAATGTAAAAATGCACGTAAAAATTTAAAATTTGGTTCGAAAGAACGATAAATAAACAAGTTTACACAAAACTTGTCTGTTTAACCGTTATTTGGAACAAAATATTAAATTTTTACGTGCATTTAATTGTTGGGCGGGGTTTAATGGTCCGGTTCATATGGGTGAATTTTGTGAATTGATTCATTATTGGTCCATTTGAAAGTGATTTTGAACAATTTATACCAAAATTCTATTAAAGTGTGTTTTATCACCGCAACTCAATTGTTTTATATTGAAATTGTTCAAAATGGTAGTAATTTTTGCTTATTTTTTTTTTTGTGTTTTTGTTCATTATTTGTCCATTTGAACGTCATTTTGAACAATAAATAATTATTGAAATTCATAATAAATTTCCTTGTGTGTGACTTATTCCACTTTTTTAAAAATAAAATAAAATATAATTCAAATATTTTTATTTTTAATTAAAATATTCCTTTTCGTGGAATTAAATTCTCGTAAATTTTTTATATATAAAGTTATTTCGGCAACGATCTTGCCATCATCATATTTCTATATAAGAAAATATAATAAACTGATGATGGCAGGTTCGTTGCCAAAATAATTTTATATTGTTACGATTTCACCGAGTGGTAATTCTAATAATCTATCCGGTTCGATCACTGGTCTGTGAATATCAAACTCGCAAACTTTAAATTTAAACTGAATTTATTTCCCACAAAAATTACACAATTATTTCACAAATAATTTACTTATAATTATTTTCACTATTATTTTACACAATATTTATCACTACTATTATTTTAAAACTTCACTTTTTATCACTTTTCGATATTAACACTTCGAAATTCAAAATTGAACTGTTTCGTAACTCAAATGTCAACACGTATTTATACGACGGAAATACTTGTGGAATATTCCATTATTTTGCTTCTCTACACTTCTCGAAATTTCGTTGCGTCGTATTTTGCTCGCTCCGCCTATTTCATTATTTGTTTTTATTCTGTTCGTATGTGTAATTATTTGGACCCAGGGTAATCCCTACTGCTATAATTTTTCTTCTTAATTATCACAGGTGACATCTGTGATTCGTGACACTACCCTCCGCCCAAACCTGTTCGTCCCGAACAGGATCCAGACCTCTTCCTCTATAGAACGCCAGTCGTTCCAGGTGTACAACCTTGAGTTTTCCTCGTAGTCCTCTTTGGAACCTATAGATCACATCATTGATTCTTGTTATGATCTTGTACGGTCCCTCCCATCCAGGTTGTAATTTTTGCGATAATCCTTTCTTACGTTGTGGGTTGTGAAACCATACCAATTGACCTTCGTTAAATCCTTTATTGTTCGCTCGTACATTATACCGAGCCTTTGTTTTATCACTTGACAATTTGATTTTCTCTCTGACAAATCCGTGTATGTTGTTGATCTCCTCTTTCAAGTTGTCCACACATGCTTGTCAACATTTGGCTGATGATGGAACCGTTCCAAATTTGAGATCACCTGGCAGTCTTAAATGGTTGCTGAAAAGTATTTTCGCTGGTGTTACTCCTGTTGTGTTATGCACCGCAGATCGATAGGCCATTAAGAACAATTGAATGCCATGATCCCAATTCCGCTGGTTCTTATCCACTATTTTGGCTTAAAACTCCTCCAATGTGGCATTGAAACGCTCCACCATGCCATCAAACTGTGGGTGGAAAGGTTTTGTCCGCGTTTTATTAATTCCCAGTAACTGGCACATCTCCTGGAAGACAACCGATCCAAAATCCCGCCCTTGGTCGGAATGCAGTTCCATTGGTACCCCATAACGGCTTATCCAATTGTGTACCACTGCATTGGCGATTGTGGTTGTTTCCTGATTTGGAATCGGGTTTACCTCTGGCCACTTACTGAAGAAGTCCATTTCTACCTAAACATATTTGTTGCCACTATCGCTGGTTGGAAATGGTCCTGCAACATCTATGGCAATCCTCTCAAATGGTGCTCCCACATTATATTGTTGCATCGCTCCACGGCTCTTTTTTGCCGGTCCTTTCACGGTCATACATTGGTAACACTTTTGACACTATGCAGCCACTGCCTGTCTACATCCTGCCCAGTAGAACCTTTCACGTACCTTGGCTAACGTTTTGTTGATTCCTAGGTGGCCTCCGCTTGTTTCTCCGTGGTATATCTCCAGTATTTCCGCCATCCTGATCCTCGGTACAACTACCAACGATTGCTTTTTTTTGCCATCGGAGCTCTCCCATGTTCACTTTAAGCAGCCGTCTTCCATGGTTAAACTATCCCATTTAGCCCAATAAGCCTTGATTGTTGGGCCTTTATCCGCAATATCACTCCATGTGGGACGATGTTCTTCCTCCATGAATTTGATAATCACTGCCAAATCTAGATCCTCTCGTTGCTCTTTGGAGATAACATCCTTGGTCCATTCACTAGTCGGCAACACTTTCAAAAGTCTGATATCGACGATGTTTTCCTTGTTTTCTACCCGTCCGAAATGTTAACAATCCACTCTACATGGTCGTTTTGACAATGCATCCGCATTTCCATGAGCACTTCCCTTCCGATGTTGGATTTCGTAAACAAAACTCCCCATCGCTCCATCCAAAGTGCGACTTGTCCTTCAGGATTTTTAAACTGAAGTAGCCATGTCAAGGTGCCATGATCCGTTCTTAATGGAAATGATTGGCCATAGAGGTATTTCCGGAAATGTTCCACACATTACACTATGGCCAACAATTCTCTTCTTGTTACACAGTAGTTCCGTTCTGGCTTCGATGAGATCTTTGAATAATATGCGATGACACGTTTCTGTCCATCGATTTCCTGTGACAACACTCCTCCTAAGCTAATTGCTTGCATCCGTATCCAAAATAAAACGTTTATTCGGATTTGGATACGAAAGCAATGGTGCTGTGCATAATCGCTGCTTCAGTTCGTTGAACGCTTCCTCGTGTTCATCACTCCATTGGATCGGCTTGTTCTTCTGTGTCAGCTCGTGTAAACTCCTTGCGATGTTGGCAAATCCTGGCACAAATCGTCGATAGTATGTGCATAGTCCGATGAAACTCCTTAGTTCATGTAAATTCTGCGGTCTTGGCCAAACCTTTATGCCGGAGATCTTGTCTTCATCTGTATGAATGCCGCTTGTTGTTATTTTGTGTCCCAAATATTTGACTTCATCCCGGAACAATTTGCATTTCTTCGAACTCAACTTCAATCCTGCTGATTGGATTCTTTCGAATACTTCCTCCAGGTTTTGTAGATGTTCATTGAAGTCCTTGCTCATAACAATGATGTCGTCCAAATATACCAGGCATGTTTTCCAGTGGAGTCCTTTAAGTACACGTTCCATTAGCCGTTCGAAGGTCGCAGGGAAGTTACAAAGTCCAAATGGCATGACATTGAATTGCCATAATCCATTGCCCACACTGAACGCTGTCTTTTCCTTATCTTCGTCTGCGACCTCCACTTGCCAATAGCCGCTCTGCAAATCTAATGTTGAAAAAATCCGTGCTCCTGCCAATGTTTCCAGTGTGTCGTCGATCCTTGGTAACGGGTAACTATTCTTTTTGGTAACTGTGTTGAGCTTCCGATAATCAACGCAGAATCTCATGCTTCCATCCTTCTTTTCCACCAATACTACTGGTGAACTCCATGGACTCGTTGACTGCTCAATTACTCCCGATGTTTGCATATTAGTTACCATCTTATCCACTTCTGCTTGCTTAGCCAATGGTAATCTTCTTGGTGCTTGTCGAATAGGTGTTGATGTTCCTGTGTCGATCCGGTGTTTAACCATATTAGTTCTGCCATTATCTTCCGGTGCACCACAGAAAATGGACATATAGTTTTGAAGCAACTCCTTTGCTGCTTGTTTTTCTTTTGGTGTTAATTGTTGCGTCCATTTCTGTGCTAGCTCCTCCGTTATTTTTCGTTGTCTTTGATCCTGAGCCTTTACACACGTATTCGCCTCCTCGCATTTTAAAATGGTGGATACTTCCTCACCTTGCCCGATGAAAGTTCCCTTTTCAATTTGTTTTTGTCACATCCGATAAATAAAGAGCCCTTATTGGTACTCTCAAAATACAATCTGGCTTAACCAAAGCTTTTCCGATGATAATTTCTTTGGTTTGTATCTCGTCACTGTTGGCCTCCACAACCCACAACCCTTGTGTTTCAGGACCTCCATCCAATTTCCCCCCAAACAACCGTTTCCGAGTGTGGTGGAAGCTTCGTCCGATGATCCAATTTTATCCTCCTTACGACTGGCTCCTTCCCGTTGTTCAATTGTAAAGTTCGACATTACTGAAGCTCAATGTTCCTCGTCCGACATCCAATACGAATCCATTTCGCTTCATGAAGTCCATTCCCAGGATGACCTCATCCACAATATCCGCAACCAGAACTTCATGTCGAAAACTGTTGTTCCCGATTCGTATGTAATCTCCTTCTTTCCTTTGAAACCCGCACTGTCGCCTGTAGCCGTTTGTAACTTGAACCCTTCCATAGGTCGAACTCCATTCGCGATAAAATCCGACCGCACAATCGTTCTCGTTGCTCCAGTGTCTAACGTAATTAAACTGGATCATCCCTCTACTTCGCATCGTACCATCAAGCTATCGCCACCTTTTGCCAATCTGGAAATGGGGGTGAAGGTTATGAAGCATTTTGTTGTGGGAGTCAGCTTTTGCTCCTCAAAGCTGACTCTTACTCGTTTAACGCCTTCGTTGTTGTTTGGCGTTCTTCCTCGGATGGTATTTTTCGTTCCTCCGATGGCCTTCGGTACATCGGCGATGGTGTTCTCGCCCGTTTGCGCCTTATCTCCCAGCATTCCCTTGAGATGTGTCCTATTTTGTCACAAACCCAACATCTGATTTTACTAGTTCCAACCCGGAATCTCGTTGTCCGCCAGTTATCTGCTGGTTTGATGTTATTGCCCTGTTTTTGACTGATTGCTGGTTCCACTTCCACACGACCTGCCTTGACTGCTTGTTTGATGATGTTGTTTGCAGTCTCGTTGGTTAGGGCACACGCGATGGTTTCCGGAAACGTTGCTTTTGGAGACAACAAAACAGCACGTCTCGTATCCGGATCCCGCATTCCATCTGTGAAGGCGTCGATCTTAATAGGCTCTGTGTATTCACCTGCCATGTTGTAGTGGACGAGGTGCACTAGTCGCTCTATATCAGCTGCATATTCTTGAAGTGTCTCTCCAACCCGCTGATATCGTCCCTTCAACTCCATACGATGTAGCTCCCGTCGATGGTCACCACCATATTTGCGCTCCAGAGCCAACATAATTTTGCCATTCTCCTCTCGTTCGTATTCTGGCACGATTTGTAGGAGCTCCGCAGCACTTCCCTTTGAAGCCACAATTAATGCTGCCACTCGATCCCTTTCACACCAACCGTTCGTGGTAGCCGACATTTCAAACTGGAGTTTGAAGATGTTGACTGGTGTGGTTCCGTCGAACGTTGGTGGCTTCAACTTTATTGAGCTGGTTTGTCGAGTAAATTGAGCATTGCCGTTGGTTTTGAGATCCATTAGCTCTTGTTCGATCTTCATTATTCGTTGGTCTGCCGTTTCAAGCTGTTGATCTTACTCTATTTTGAAGGTGTCGACTTTTGTGTTAAATGTCGTAGCCATTTCTCGAAACTTCTCGTTGACAGTTTCCTCTTGTTGTTTTAGTCTTTCCAGAATGAATTCTCGATCTTGCCGTTGTTCAGCTCTCATGCTTTCCTGTTCGGCCAACAATCTTTCCTGATCGGCTCGCATTTGCTTGTTTATGTCACTCTTCATTTAATCGTGGCTGGTAATCATATCGGTTTTTAACCCACCGATCATCTGCTGCATTGCGGTCATTAGATGCCCCATATCAAAACCTCCAGAAGTTGTTGGAATAGTTTCTTTAACGACAACATTCTGATCTTCCGCTCTGTTCGATGTTTCTGTTGTCACTTCAACTGCTTGCACCTCGGTTGAATCCGGTGCCCCAAAATTAAACTCATGTTGATCTGGGTCAACATTTTCATCCAACAAAGCTGTACGGAGTCTCAACTGCAACTCATTTCGGTTGCCCGCAGTTGGTAGATTCCGTAGCCCCAACTCTTTCTTCAAATCTGCCACTTTTAAGTCCAATAATTTCATTTTGGATATTCACAATCCCACCGCTGTCACCAATTGTTACGATTTCGCCGAGTGGTTATTCTAATAATTTTTCCGGTTCGATTACTGGACTGTGAATATCAAACTCGCAAACTTTAAATTTTAACTAAACTTATTTCTCACAAAAATTACACAGTTATTTCACAAATTATTTACTAATATTTATTCTCACTATTATTTTACACAATATTTATCACTACTATTATTTTATCACTTCAATTTTTATCACTTTCCGATATAAACACTTCGAAATTCAAAATTGAACTGTTTCGTAACTCAAATGTCTACACGTATTTATACGACGCAGATACTTGTAGAATATTCCATTATTTTGCTTCTCTACACTTCTCGAAATTTCGTTGCGTCGTATTTTGTTCGCTCCGCCTATTTCATTATTTGTTTCTATTCTGTTCGTATGTGTAAACATTTGGTTACAGGGTAATACCTACAGCTATAATTTTCTATTTTATTATCACAGGTGACATCTGTGATTCGTGACAGTATTAAAAAAAATTTACAAAAATATAATTCCGCGAAAAGGAATATTTTAAATAAAAATAAAAATATTTTAATTATAATTTATTTTATTAACAAATAATACCAAAATTCTACCAAAGAGTGTTTTATCTCCACAACTCAATTGTTTCATATTAAAATTGTTCAAAATGTCAGTAAAATGGAGAATTTAAGCCCAAATGACATTAAACTGTACTAAAAAATTAAATATTTGGTTCAAAATAACACAAAAAAATATTAACAAGCTAAAACTACTACCAAAGCGTGTGTTTTATCACCACAACTATTTCTTTTTATATTTCAATTGTCCAAAATGTGGGTAAAATGAACCATTTAACCTCGCGCATCTTAAAAATGCACGTAAAAATTTAATATTTTGTTCGAAGTAACGGTAAAAAAGACAAGTTTTGTTTAAACTTGTCTATTTACCGTTATTTCGAACAAAATTTTATATTTTGACGTGCATTTTTATATTGCATGGGGTAAAATTGTGCATTTTACCCACATTTAGAACAAATGAAATATAAAAAAATTGAATTCTGATGACAAAACACACGCTTCGGTAGTAATTTTTGCTTATTAATAATTTTTTGGGTTATTTTGAAACAAATATTTAATTTTTTAGTGCATTTTATTGTCATTTGGGCTGAAAGTCTCCATTTAACCGACATTTTGAACAGTTTGAATATGAAACAATTTAGTTGTGGTGATATAACACACTTAATTCAAATAATAAATAAAAACTCAAAAAAAATTTAAATAAGCAAAAATTACTACCAAAACGTGTGTTTTATCACCACAACTCAATTTTGTTATATTTCAACTGTCGAAAATGTTGGTAAAATGTTTCATTTTACCCCGCGCATCATTAAAATGCACGTAGAAATTTAATATGTTGTTCGAAGTAACGGTACAACAGACAAGTTTTGTGTTAACTTGTCTATTAACCGTAATTTCGAACAAAATTGTACATTTTGACGTTCACTTTTATATCGCTTGGGGTAAAATTATGCACTTAACCCACATTTTGAACCAATTTAAAATAAAAAAATTGAATTGTGGTGACAAAACACACTTTTTGGTAGTAATTTTTGCTAGTTAATATTTTTTTTGTGTTTTTGTTCATTATTTGTTCATTTGAACGTCATTTTGAACGATATGTACCAAACTCCTTACAAAATAATGTTGAAATATAGAATTTCACCCCAAATGACATGAAATTGCACCTTAAAATTTAATATTTTTATCGAAAAAACAGTAAATAGACAAGTTTACACAAAACTTGTCATTTTTACCGTTATTTTGAATAAAATATTTTATTTTTAAGGGAAATTAAATGTCATTTGGGGTAAAATTCTCCACTTTACCAACATTTTGAACTGTTTAAATATAAAACAATTGAGTTTTGGTGATAGAACACACCTTGGTAGAATTTTGGTATCAATCGTTCAAAATGACGTTCAAATGGACAAATAATGAATAATTATACAAAAAGAATATAAATTAGCAAAAATTACTACCAAAGCGTGTGTTTTATCACCACAAATCAATTTTTTTTTATGTTTCAATTGTTCAAAATGAGGGTTAAATGGACAATATAACCCCACTCATTATAAAAATGCACGTAAAATTTAATTTTTTGTTCGAAAATACAGTTAAATTGACAAGTTTTGTTTGAACTTGTCTATTTAACCGGTATTGCGAACCAAATTTTCAATATAAATGTGCATTTGTATGTTTTTTCGGGTTAAACTGTGCATTTTACTCACATTTTAAACAATTTAAATATAAAAAATTTGAATTGTGGTGACAAAACACAAGCTTTGGTAGTAATTTTTGCTTATTAATATTTTTTTTGTGTTATTTTGAACCAAAAATTTCATTTAATAGTGCAATTTAATGTCATTTGAGGTGAAATTCTCCATTAAACCGACATTTTGAACAATTTCCATATGAAACAATTGAGTTGTGGTGATAAAACACACTTTGTTAGGATTTTGGTATAAATTGTTCAAAATGACGTTCAAATGAACAAATAATGAATAAAAACACAAAAAAATATATTTTAGCAAATAATACTACCAAAGCGTGTGTTTTAACCTAATGTCAGTTCAAATCTCACATGCAACATCAGAAGGATGTTGATCACATCAGATGAAATCATCAGAGGATTACGCGCACTTGGTCCAGAAGCAGAATCTCGAGATCCCTGGCTCATTTTTATATTATCTTACAAGCTCGATGAGAAAAACAAGGCTGTTGTGGTCTCAAAAAAGCAGTCATTTTTGAGCAATCGGTCGGACTCATTGGAATCTATGAAATCCAGCATCAAACGAGCTACAAGTTGCTAGAATAAAAGTGACTCATCTAAAAAACAAACGTTCAACGCGGTAGTATGCGATGTCTGCAAAGATACAGAACATTTACTGCACCAATGTAAGCAATTTGCAGATAAAACAATTGAGCAACGAAGATCATACATCAAAGAGTCTAGGCGTTGTTTTAACTGTTTTGCGAAAAATCATTCAGTTTATCAATGTAAATCAAGGAAGAGCTGCCACATATGCAAAGGTAGACATCACACACTACTTCACATAGAACAATCAGCAAAATCTAGCACCAATGCTTCAAGTTCAACAACCAACGACCAAGTGCAAAAGGAACAAAGAACTTGCATCCAAGTTTCAAGTAATCCTTCACAAGCAGTTTTACCAACTGCTCTTATTCGAGTCGAGGGTCGGTTTGGAAACAAGGTGATATGCAGAGTTCTTTTTGATACCGGGTCTCAATTATCATTCATCTCTGAAGTATGCATGCAGCGCCTAAACTTACCGAGACGAAATAGAAGGATCACGGTTTCGGGAATTGGTCAGTGTAGAGTCAACTCTACAAAAGGAATAACGACAGTTAAATTCAGCAGTTGCATCAATGAAGCAGTCCAATTAATGGTAGATGCATATATTCTACCCAAGGTGACATCCATTTTACCACCATCATATATGTGTTCAAACGATGCAACACTTGTAGCTAAACTTCAGTTGGCTGATCCTGAAACAAATTTAACCAGGTCTGTAGATATTATTTAAGGTGCAGATATGGTCTTTGAACTACTCAATGGGCAGAAGATACAAAATTCCCAGGGTCAAATAGTGGCACAAAACACAGTGTTGGGTTGGATTTTAGTAGGACAGCAAGGTCAAAGTTCTACTAATTCATCGACATTATCCAACACTGCAATAGAGGATTATCAATTAATAAACATTGACAAAGGTTTGAGAGCATTTTGGGAGATCGAAGAAGTTCCCAAATCAAAATCAAATCTCACACTAGAAGAGGAACTCTGTGAAAACTATTTTATCACCACTTGAACCCGAGACTCAGATGGAAAGTTTATCGTACGACTTCCATTCAGAGATCCTAAGCCGAATTTGGGAAATTCCATACACATGGCAACTAAACGATTAGACACACTTGAACGCAAATTTTCAAAAGACGAAAAATTTGCTCGAATGTATAGTGACTTTATCAACGAGTACATCAAATAAGGACGTATGAATGAAACGACAAGAGAGAAGGCAATCCAAAACAATTCCATATTGATACCTCATCATGGGGTTTTCAAAGAAGATAAAGCAACAACTAAGCTGCGCCTGGTTCTTGATGCTTCTGCCAAAACCAGCAGTAATACTTCACTTAACGAGGCCTTATTAGTGGGTCCTACAAAACAGTCAACTGTTTTTGAAATCCTGTTACTATACCGTGAGCACAAACATGTCATAAGCGCTGACATTGAGAAAATGTATCGGCGGATTTGGATGGACATCAGAGACCATCCTTCACAACCAATAAGATATTTTCAACTCAACACAATTACAAACGGAACATCATCAGCTCCGTTCTTAGCTACGAGAGTGATTGAAGAACTATTGATATTGAACAAAGAACGATTTCCTGAAGCATCAATAGCATTACACCGAGACATGTACGTGGACGACTTGATTACTGGTACAAACAATGGCCCTATCCGTTAGAAGAATGAGATCAACACGATCTTAAATGAAGCAGGCATGAAGTAACGAAAGTGAAGTACCAATTCCAGCCAAGTCCGCAACAGCATAAATGTTCAACTACAAGCATCAGATTACAAGCCGATCAAAGACAGCACAAACGAAGCATGCCTAAAATTATTAGGTATCAACTGGAATGCTCATCTTGACAGCTTCCAATTCATCGTAGATCATCCAGCTTCCAATTCCATTACCAAGCGAACCATACTGTCAGAAAGTAGCAAAATTTTTGATCCATTGGATTGGTTAGCTCCAGCCACAATCAGATTTAAAATCTTGCTTCAATCTTTATGGATGCTTCATGTAAATTGGGAGCAAGGGAAAGTGGCATAATATGCGAACCGACATGCAAGAAGCTACCAAAATCAGTATTCCAAGGTGGTTGTTTTCGAATAATCAGGTTGAAAGAGTCAGTGTGCACGCATTCTGCGATGTCAGCGAGCTGGCTTATGCTGCTGCTTATTTACGTGTTACATTTAAGGATCATAATTGTCGTCGCCTCCGGGTCCTCGTTCGTTAGAACGGGTGGGTAAAGTGACCTAGGTGTGGGGCGGTTCACGCTAAATGACGGCAGATGGGCTGGTTTACGGTGTAACGCGACCCGTGCCAACAAACTACCAGGCTTGGGGCACATTTAACAAATCCCAGTCGCAAACGGAGCCCTCTGGATACCTGGCGACCTCCAGTTGTAAGTAGCCTTACCTGCGTAAGCGGATCTCTGCGCAGGTGGACCATATATTTCTCCGACACTCGTGGGAACAACATGGAATCCAATAAAAACAAAACCGAGACCGGCACTCTCCAAAGGCCGGAAAAAACCGAGACCGGCACTCTCCAAAGGCTGGAAACAAAAAGTGAGAGCTCAAACCGTAAAGGTGGGGCTCCCCCAAAGTCACCAGGAGGAAACAAGTTCAAGGCTTTTAAGCCAGGGACGAGCGGAACTCAGGGTAAGTTAAGGGCTGCTGAGGGAGGTTCGACTAACGTCAACCAATCGAAGCAGCGCTATACGGATAGACGCGCGGCGTTTAGAGTTTTGAACAGGTGGTCTGCAACCCCTGAGGGGCAGCTTACGGCTGAACAAAAGCAATCCGTGAGATGGGCCAAGAAAACGGTCGAAAACTCAGAGAGGGACCATGTGTCAAAAAGACAACGGTCCCAGGATGAGTTGGAGTTCGTGGACACAAAACGGCCCAAAATGCAGGCGGAGAAGGAAACTCCTCACAAGGTTTTGCCTCCTAACAAGGCTAGACCAAAATCCTTCAGGGATATTGTGAAGGACCGTTTGTTGGTGCTAGCCGTCATTGACAGGAGTCATGAAGATGGGAGCATCACCATGGGAAAATGGAGTTTGGTGTACAATGCACTAAACTCAGTTTTTCTAAGGATCCTGAGAGAAATTCCAGGACCCTCTCCATTCTGCAGAGATGTGGGCTGGCATCAAGGGCGCGTTAAACTTATAGCGTGCTCTGATGCCAGATCAGTGGAGCTTTATAAAAAGGCTGTAGCGGAGGTGGGAGAGGTGTGGCAAGGCGCAAAGCTGGCGGCTGAAGGCAGGGAAGAGATTCCTAGCAGGCCAAGAGCACGCGTCTGGCTGCCAACCGAACCAGCTAGCCCAGAAGAGATTCTTGAGATAATCAGAATCAGCAACCCCGATCTTCCGACAGGAAACTGGAAGATCGTGAGGCAAGAGGATGCAAAGAGGGGCTCCAGATTATCAACTATGATAATCAACACGGAGTCCCTGGCGCCGCTTGCCGCGACTAAGGGAGTAATCGACTTCGGTTTCGGGTCGATTACTCTCAAAGTATACAAAAAAGACGAGGCTGAAACACGAGAAGAAGGCAGCCCGTCTACAACTGATGCAGTTGCACTTGGAGAAGAGACAGCCCAACCGATGGAGCTCTCTGAGGTGACCGCACTTGGAGAGGAGATGGGCAGCCGACTGTCCCTGGCGTCAGACGAAGAAAACCTGTCGGACCCAAGGAACGGAAGGACTGCAAACGTCGGAGAAACAAGTTCCATGGGGGGCAAGACGGGAGACACCGGCGACTCCAATGGAAACAAAGGAAACTAGCCTGCGGTAGTGGGGAGTAAACAGGTAAGTAGGCTGAACTTGGTAAATTTATGCTAAATTTAATACAAATTAACCTACACCATTCAAAGGCGGCGTCGGCCGCCTTACTCCTCAGACTGACTAGATCAGAAGAGGACGTGGTCCTTATTCAAGAACCTTGCATAAACACCAACAGGATCTGTGGCCTTTAAATGAAGGGGTATAATTTATTATACTCAAGAAATTCGGGAATATCAGATCCTGCATTCTTGGAGAAAATAATTTAAATATGTTCCTTCTTCCTCAATACAGCAATGGTGACGTAACTGCGGTCAGCCTAGAGGTTGATGGCAGTATATTTTGGCTGGTCTCAGCCTATTTGGACCGGGACAAACAGGTTCCGCCGGATAACCTGGGGGACCTGGTCCTCGAATCGTACAGGAATAAGATTGGGGTGCTCCTTGGAGGTGATGTAAATGCGCACCACGCAATCTGGGGAAGCACTGATATCAACGAAAGAGGTGAGTTACTTTTTGATTACATTTTAAACAACAACCTCATGGTGTGTAATATTGGGCAAGAACCCACTTTTATTACTAAAAATCGGCAGGAGGTTCTGGACGTAACCTTCGCTTCAAAAAACCTTTACCCTTTGGTCAGGGAATGGAGAGTGGCGAAGGAACACTCCTTCTCTAACCATCGTTACATAACATTTAGTCTTAACGTTTCCCCTGCCACCCGGAAACCTTTCAGGAATCCCAGAAAGACAAACTGGAGCAAGTACGGGGAAACCCTTATAGGACTACTATTACCAGAGACCCCTGAACCACCAGCGACAGTAAAGGAACTGAACAGCATAGTGGAAACTTTCACAATTGCCTGCAATCGGTCCTTCAACGCTGGTTGCCCAATAGTTAAACCCAGGGGCAAGCAAAAACCGGCATGGTGGTCCAAGGAACTGGGGACCTACCGGAAGGCGTGAAGGAAAGCATTAAATAGAGCCAAAAGTACGAGAGAGGCTCAGGACTGGGACTCCTACAAGGAGGACCTCAAGATATACAAAAAAGAATTAAGGAAGGCACAGAGGAAATCATGGAGACTCTTCTGTGACAAAATAGAAGAAGTCTCCGAGACCTCTCGTCTTAGGAAGATTTTGTCCACCAATCCTACCAGTCCCAGTTATTTAATTAAACCAGATGGATCCTGGACTGCTTCTAGTAAGGAATCCTTGGAACTTCTCATCGAAACCCACGTTCCGGGAAGCTTCGATGACTCGACAGGGACTGGTACTCATCAAGAAGCAAACGTAATGCGCATAGAAGATATCGTAACCAAAGAACGGATCCTATGGGCAATTGAAGGGTTCAAACCCTAAAAATCCGCGGGCCCTGACCGTATTATTCCCGCGGAGCTTCAGAAAAACTCGAGGGTAATGCTCCCCTGGTTGGAGGTAATCTTCCAAGGGTGTTTAAAACTTGTCTGTACTCCGCGGGAGTGGATGGAGGTCAGAGTGATTTTTATTTCGAAAGCGGGTAAATGCTCGCAGGGCTACCCTTAAGACTTAAGTCCACTATCTCTATCATCCTTTCTATTGAAAACCATGGAAAGGCTGATAGATATCTACATACGCTCAAAAATTAGACCTAGTGACTGGGCTCAGACTCAGCACGCTACTGTAAAGGGAAGTCTGTGGACACAGCTCTGCATGCCCTGGTAAGTACAATTGAGAAATCATTATTCTCGCAAGAGTTTTGTTTGGTGGCGTTTCTTGACATTGAAGGCGCCTTTAACAATGTAAGGAAGGAGGCAATTCTGGAGGGATTGTCGCTACTAGGTGTGGATTACCCTATAAGTAGGTTAATCAATCATATGCTTGGGCGCAGGATGATTAACTCAGAGCAGGGGGAATCCACCATCAGGAGACGGGTGACTAGGGGAACCCCACAGGGAGGTGTTCTGTCTCCTCTCCTCTGGAACATAGCAATCAATGAGCTGCTATTAAAGTTGAAGAGAGAAGGGATCGGAGTGATTGCTTATGCAGATGATGTAGCGATAGCTGTCTCTGGGAAATACATAAGCACAGTGGCGGAGGTAATCCAAAATGCCCTCCTAATTATAACGAGGTGGGCCACCAAATGTGGACTGGCAATTAGCGCGTCTTAAACTGAATTGGTACTATTTACGAGGAAATATAAAATCCCTGTAGTAGATCCACCTCTCTTAGACAGTAAGCTAAGCTGGAAGCCCAACATTCTGGAAAGAGTAAACAAGGGCAATATAGCTTTGTACTCGTGTGAGAACGCCATCGGAAAGAGATGGGGCCTGACGCCGGAGCTGGTACACTGGCTATACACTTCCGTAGTAAGACCTGCACTTATGTCTGGGGTGAGCGTGTGGTGGCCAGCTCTTGATAAAATCACATACAGGAAAAGGATTGAGAAGGTGCAAAGAACGGCCTGCATGCTTATAAGCGAGGCACTGAGGACAACACCTACAAGTGCCTTAGAGGTCTTGTTTCACCTTCTCCCCGTGGACATTTATGGTAAGCAGATGGCGGCGATTACGGCCACTCGACTATCAGCCATATCTCAGTGGAAATGTCTTCAAATAGGACACTCGACGATAGTCAGATCGCTGAGGAAATAACTGGCGAATATTGTTCCACCAATATAAAACCACCTGCCCTTCGAGGGAATCCTGGAGGAGCGGGTTGGCAGCTGAAACGGGAGCATTGCAGTTCTTTACGGATGGCTCCAAGCTAGACGGTAAAGTAGGAGCTGGAGTCTTCTGTGATAAACTAGAGGTAGATATAGCAGTTCGCCTCCCTGATCACTGCAGTGTGTACCAGGCAGAAGTGATAGCGATTGAAGAGGTCCTGAACTGGTTGAAACATAATGTGGTATCCTCGACTGATATCGCAATTTATGTGGACAGTCAGGCGGCAATCAAGTCGCTGGGTTCTGTTTCTCTAACGTCTAGAGTGGCGTTGGGTTGCCACTCGTCTCTTAATGAGATGAGTGAGCATTTCAACATCCAGGTAGTCTGGGTCCCCGGCCACTCAGACGTTATGGGAAACTGCAGGGCGGACGAACTAGCGAGGCACGGTACAACCCTCCAACTGCTACCGGAAAGGGCGAAGTTGGGGAGACCCATTAACGCACTAAGGACTGTGCTTAAAAAAGGGGCGGAAGCCTCTGCGAACAAAAGGTGGACGAACACCCTCTCATGTAGAGTGGCAAGACAAGTCTGGCCAAAGCTGAACTTGAAACGCTCAAAGGCACTTATCTCCCTGCGAAGACGTGAACTTAAGACGATCGTTGGGATACTCACAGGATACTGCCTTCTTGGAGAACATGCGAGAAGGCTGGGTCTGGAAGTAAATGACTTTTGCAGAAGCTGTAGGGACGAGGAGGAGAAAGAGACGTTAGTCCACCTCCTATGCTCATGACCGGCTTTGGCACACAAAAGACATGAATATCTGGGTATGTTTTTAATGGACTGCCTTTCCGATCTCGAGAACTGATATGTGTGAGACTTATTACGCTACGTAAGAAGCTCTTACTAGTTCTCATAGGGGTAAAAGGGGAGTAAGATCCTGAGGTATCACAACGGACCGTTTCCGGTCTAAGTGTGCTGTAGCAGCCACTCTACCTAACCTAACTTAACCTACATATAAGGATGGAAGTTGTACCTCAAGATTGATCGCTGCCAAAACAAAGGTTACAGCCATTAAGCAGATTTCCATGCCTCGGCTCGAACTATATGCAGCTGTCCTACTTGTAAGATTAGTGGAATCGATCAAACTATCCACCACGCTTGAAATTAACTCAGTTACCGCATGGACCGACTCCAAAATTGTATTGAACTGGCTGTCATCGCATCCCAGAAGATGGGTCACGTTCGTCGGAAACCGTACATCAATAATAATACAAACACAAAAGCGAAGCAATTGGCGTCACGTTCCTTCAAAAACAAATCCTGCGGACTGTGCCTCTCGAGGAATTTCACCCGATGTATTAAATGAACACACACTGTGGTGGTTGGGTCCTGAATGGTTAGTAAAAAATGAATCACATTGGCCGCAACAAAGTTTGAATTATGATACGAGGGAAGACAAGAATCAATCGAATAGCTATGAATTGTCTGCTATGACTTCAGTTAACAATGTACTAGACCAGATAATAGAAACACACTCCGATAGTCACCAAATCTTATCTATTATAAGATGGATCATACGCTTTATTAAAAATTGTACAGGAGCTAAAACGAGTGGATCTCTTTCAATGGCGGAGCTCGAAATAAGCAAAACCACACTTATTAAACACATACAAACCATATATTTTGCAATCGAATTCAAACTTTTGTCAAAAAATCAACCAGTTAGCCGCGGTTGTAAGCTTATCACACTAGCTCCATTCATTGATGAAAAAGGTATAATGAGGGTTGGAAGACGAATTGAACAATCTTTACTACCGTTTGAAACCAAGCATCCCATCATTCTACCCAATAACAACCCATTCATAAAAGTGACAGTCCAAAAACTTAACGTAGAGAAAGGCCATGTAGGTTTATCATTGTTGAGCAATATCACAAAACAAAAATTCTGGATTTTAACGGCGAAAACAATGATACGTGAAATAATAAGAAAATGCATCATCTGCATCATATATCAGGAGCGTGCCGAAAACCAAATTATAGCTGAGCTACCAGAATGCAAAGTAATATTCCAAAGGCCTTTTATGAAAGTAGGAGTTGATTACGCTGGTCCCGTACTGATTTTTTAAAAGCGAGGACGAGGGCAACGACCTCAAAAGGCATATATCGCTTTGTTTATTTGTACCAGTATAAAGGCGGTTCACTTAGAGTAAGTGCACGATATTACCACTGAGTCGTTTCTCGCAGCATTACGATGGTTCATCTCCCGTCGCGGGACACCAACTGACATATAAAGTAACAATGGCTCCAAATTAATTGGAGCTAACCGTGAGCTTACAGAAAGTTTCGAAATACTGAACCATAATACAAGCGTTATATCCAAGTCGCTCTCTAAACAGATGACCAATTGGCATTTCAATCCGCCTAGGGCACCACAAATTGGTGGATTATGGGAGGCGGCTGTAAAATCGATGAAATTTCATCTAAGACGAATTATGGGCCAACAAATATTAACTGCCGATGAGTTTTATACCAAACTTACACAAATCGAGGCAATAATGAACTCCAGACCGTTGTGTAGAGCCAGCAACGGTGAAATAGATGTTCTTACACCAACTCATTTTCTTTTCGGTTATCCTAACAACTACATACCTGAAATGGATTTGACAGCTAGTTCTTCTCCAATCAAATCACGATAGAAGTGGACACAACAAATGTGCCAACATTTTCTGGAATCGATGGCAGAACGAGTACCTCACCACCCTTCAAGGCAGAACCAAATGGTACACATCATGCAACGATATTAAAATAGACAATATCGTTTTATTAAAAGACGAAAACACTGCACCATCCAAGTGGCCACTGGGTCGGGTACATAAAACATTTTAACGGACTGATTGCAAGGTTCGCATCGTCGAGATATTCATGGGAAACAAGTAATTCAAACGTCCCATACACAAGTTTGTCAAATTACCTATTAAAGATTGAACCTGCCCGTTCAAGGGTGGCAGAATGTTGGCACTTGCCAACATCCAAAACAAACCTTTATATTTCAACTATTTCATCACTTAAATTTTATCCAATTGTCAAGCTGAAATATCCTAATTTGAATCTTATTAAAAAAAGACACGCTTACCTGTGCGTTGAATCCACTTAACGTTTATGTGTTTACATAATCAAGTCGGATTCATGTTCAAAATCTGAATTGAATTGTAAAGGAAGGATTCTTATATTTATTATAAAAAAAACAATTCGAAAAATCCCAACATATCAAACTAAATATTTATAATTGCATCGTGGTGGACAAGACTGGTTTTTCGAATAACAACTAATTAATGAGAAAATTGCAAATCATTTTTTGGTCAATCATTGTTATATTTTCGAGAAATCAACATTAATCAACATTATTTTCATCAAAATAAAGAAAAAGCTATATTCTACCAAGTCCAGCAGCCATCGGAATAACAAAATTATAATACTGTACCACTTCCAACATAAGCATTCAAGAAAAGTCATTCAATCGCATCGAAGTGGAACTAACCTGAGGACTTTGCCCAACAAATTATTCAAAATGTCGGTTAAATGAAGAATTTCACCCCAAATGGCAAATAATTGCACTTAAAAATTAAATATTTGGTTCAACGTAACGGTAAAAACGACAAGTTTTGTGTCAACTTGTCTATTAACCGTTATTTCGATTAAAATATTAAATTTTAAGGTTCAAATTAAATGTCATTCGGGGTGAAGTTCTCCATTTAACCATTATTTTGTTAAGATTTTGGTACATATCGTTCAAAATGACGTTCAAATGAACAAATAATGAACAAAAACACAAAAAAAAATTTTAATTAGAAAAATTACTACCAAAGCGTATGTTTTGTCACCACAACTCAACTTTTTTATATTTAAATTGTTCAAAATGTCGGTAAAATGCACAATTTTACCCCACGCAATATCAAAATGCACGTACAAATTTAAAATTTTGTTCGAAATAACGGTAAATAGAAAAGTTTACACAAAACTTGTCTGTTTGACCGTTATTTTAAACAAAATATTAAATTTTTACGTAACTGTTTTTGTTGCGCGGGGTTAAATGGTCCATTTAATGCACATTTTGGACAATTGAAATATACAAAAATTGAGTTGAGGTGATAAAACGCTTTGGTAGTAGTTTTTGTTAATTTATATTTTGTAATGTTTTTTTTTATTATGTGTCCATTTTAACGGCATTTTGAACAATAAATACCAAAATTCTACCAAAGTGTGTTTAAACACCACAACTCAACTGTTTCATATTGAAATTATTCAAAACGTCGGTTAAATGGAGAATTTCAGCCCAAATTACCTTAAATTGCACTTAACAATTAATATTTGGTTCAAAATAACACAAAAAAAAAATATTAATAAGCAAAAATTTCTACCAAAGCGTGTGTTTTGTCACCACAATTCAAATTTTTTATATATAAATTGTCCAAAATGTGGGTAAAATGCACAATAAAACCCCACGCAATATAAAAGTGCACGTACAAATTTAAAATTTGGTTCGAAATAACGGCAAACAGACAAGTTTAAACAGAACTTGTCTATTCTACCGTTATTTCGAACAAAATATTTAATTTTTACGTGCATTTTTATGTTGCGTGGGGTTACATTGTCCATTATTACCCAAATTTTGAACAATTGGAATATACATAAATAGATTCGTGGTGATAAAACACACGCTTTGGTAGTAATTTTTGCTAATTTATATTTTGTTTGTATTTTTATTCATTATTTTTCCATTTGAACGTCATTTTGAACAGTTATTACCAAAATTTTACCAAAGTGTAATTTATCACCACAACTAAATTGTTTCATATTGAAATTGTTCGAAATGTCGGTTAAATGCAAAATTTTAGCCCAAATGACATAAATTGCACTTAAAAATGAAATATTTAGTTCAAAATAACACAAAAAAATATTAATAAGCAAAAACTACTACCAAAGCGTGTGTTTTATCACAACAACTATTTTTTTTTATATTCCAATTGTCTAAAATTTGGGTTAAATGGACCATTTAACCCCGCGTTACATTAAAATTGGTCCATTATTTGCGTATTGTTCCGGGATAATGGAATTTGTCAATTCCATTATCCCGGAACAATTTGCATTTCTTCGGACTCAACTTCAATCCTGCTAATTGGATTCTTTCGAATACTTCCTCCAGGTTTTGAAGATGTTCATTGAAGTCCTTGCCCATATAAATGATGTCGTCCAAATATACCAGGCATGTTTTCCAGTGGAGTCCTTTAAGTACACGTTCCATTAGCCGTTCGAAGGTCGCAGGGGCGTTACAAATTCCAAATGGCATGACATTGAATTGCCATAATCCATTGCCCACACTGAACGCTGTCTTTTCCTTAACTTCGTCTGCGACCTCCACTTGCCAATAGCCGCTCTGCAAATCTAATGTTGAAAAAATCCGTGCTCCTGCCAATGTTTCCAGTGTGTCGTCGATCCTTGGTAACGGGTAACTATCCTTTTTGGTAACTGTGTTGAGCTTCCGATAATCAACGCAGAATCTCATGCTTCCATCCTTCTTTTCCACCAATACTACTGGTGAACTCCATGGACTCGTTGACTGCTCAATTACTCCCGATGTTTGCATATTAGTTACCATCTTATCCACTTCTGCTTGTTAAGCCAATGGTAATCTTCTTGGCGCTTGTCGAATAGGTGTTGATGTTCCTGTGTCGATCCGGCGTTTAACCATATTTGTTCTGCCATTATCTTCCGGTGCACCACAGAAAATGGACATATATTTTTGAACCAACTCCTTTGCTGCTTGTTTTTCTTTTGGTGCTAATTGTTGCGTCCATTTCTGTGCTAGCTCCTCCGTTATTTTTCGTTGTCCTTGATCCTGGGCCTTTACACACGTATTCGCCTCCTCGCATTTTATTATGGTGGATACTTCCTCACCTTGCCCGATGATAGTTCCCTTTTCAATTGTTTAGGTCACATCCGATAAATTAAGAGCCCTTATTGGTACTCTAAAAATACAATCTGGCTTAACCAAAGCTTTTCCGATGATAATTTCTTTGGTTTGTATCTCGTCACTGTTGGCCTCCACAACCCACAACCCTTGTGTTTCAGGACCTCCATCCAATTTCCCCCAAACAACCGTTCCGAGTGTGGTGGTAGCTTCGTCCGATGATCCAAATTTATCCTCCTTACGACTGGCTCCTTCCCGTTGTTCAGTTGCAAAAATTGACATTACCGTAGCTCAATGTTCCTCGTCCGACATCCAATACGAATCCATTTCGCTTCATGAAGTCCATTCCCAGGATGACCTCATCCACAATATCCGCAACCAGAACTTCATGTCGAAAACTGTTGTTCCCAATTCGTATAGTAATCTCCTTCTTTTCTTTGAAAGCCGCACTGTCGCCTGTAGCCATTTGTAACTTGAACCCTTCCATAGGTCGAAGTTCATTCGTGATAAAGTCCGACCGCACAATCGTTCTCGTTGCTCCAGTGTCTTACGTTATCAAACTGGATCGTCCCTCTACTTCGCATCGTACCATCAAGCTATCGCCACCTTTTGCCAATCTGGAAATGGGGGTGAAGGTTATGGAGCATTTTGTTGTGGGAGTCAGCTTTTGCTCCTCAAAGCTGACTCTTACTCGTTTAACGCCTTCGTTGTTGTTTGGCGTTCTTCCTCGGATGGTATTTTTCGTTCCTCCGATGGCCTTCGGTACATCGGCGATGGTGTTCTCGCCCGTTTGCGCCTTATCTCCCAGCATTCCCTTGAGATGTGTCCTAGTTTGTTACAAACCCAACATCTGATTTTACTAGTTCCAACCCGGAATCTCGTTGTCCGCCAGTTATCTGCTGGTTTGATGTTATTGCTCTGTTTGTGACTGATTGCTGGTTCCACTTCCACACGACCTGCCTTGACTGCTGGTTTGATGATGTTGTTTGCAGTCTCGTTGGTTAGAGCACACGCGATGGTTTCCGCAAATGTTGCTTTTGGAGACAACACAACCGCACCTCTCGTATCCGGATCCCGTATTCCATCTGTGAAGGCGTCCATCTTAATACGCTCTGTGTATTCACCTGCCATGTTGTAGTGGACGAGGTGCACTAGTCGCTCTATATCAGCTGCATATTTTTGAAGCGTCTCTTCAACCCGCTGATATCGTCCCTTCATCTCCATACGATGTAGCTCCCGTCGATGGTCACCACCATATTTGCGCTCCAGAGCCAACATGATTTTGCCGTAATCCTCTCGTTCGTATTCTGGCACGATTTGTAGGAGCTCCGCAGCACTTCCCTTTGAAGCCACAATTAATGCTGCCACTCGATCCCTTTTACACCAACCGTTCGTGGTAGCCACCATTTCAAACTGGAGTTTGAAGATATTGAATGGTGTGGTTCCGTCGAACGTTGGTGGCTTCAACTTTATTGAGCTGGTTTGTCGAGTAAATTGAGCATTGCCGTTGGTTTTGAGATCCATTAGCTCTTGTTCGATCTTCATTATTCGTTGGTCTGCCATTTCAAGCTGTTGATCTATCTCGATTTTGAAGGTGTCGACTTTTGTGTTTAATGTCGTAGCCATTTCTCGAAACTTCTCGTTGACAGTTTCCTCTTGTTGTTTTAGTCTTTCCAGAATGAGTTCTCGATCTTGCCGTTGTTCAGTTCTCATGCTTTCCTGTTCGGCCAACAATCTTTCCTGATCGGCTCGCATTTGCTTCTTTATGTCACTCTTCATTTAATCTTGGCTGGTAATCATATCAGTTTTTAACCCACCGATCATCTGCTGCATTGCGGTCATTAGTTGCCCCATATCAAAACCTCCAGCAGTTGTTGGGGTAGTTTCTGAATGTTTCTGTTGTCACTTCAACTGCTTGCACCTCGGTTGAATCTGGTGCCCCAAAATTAAACTCATGTTGATCTGGGTCAACATTTTCATCCAACAAAGCTGTACGGAGTCTCAACTGCAACTCATTTTGGTTGCCCGCAGTTGGTAGATTCCGTAGCCCCAACTTAAAGATTCGTTCACAATCCCATCGCTGTCACCAATTGTTATGATTTCGCCGAGTGGTTATTCTAATTATTTATCCGGTTCGATCACTAAACTGCGAATATCAAACTCGCAAACTTTTAATTTTAACTAAATTTATTTCCCACAAAAGTAACACAATTATTTCACAAATTATTTACTAATATTTATTCTCACTATTATTTTACACAATATTTATCACTACTATTATTTTATCACTTCACTTTTTATCACTTTCCGATATTAACACTTCGAAATTCAAAATTGAACTGTTTCGTAACTCAAATGTCTACACGTATTTAAACGACGCAAATACTTGTAGAATATTCCATTATTTTGCTTCGCTACACTTCTCGAAATTTCGTTGCGTCGTATTTTGTTCGCTCCGCTTATTTCATTATTTGTTTTTATTCTGTTCGTATGTGTAAACATTTGGTTACAGGGTAATACCTACTGCTATATTTTTCTTCTTAATTATCACAGGTGACATCTGTGATTCGTGACAATATAAAAAAAATTTACGAAAAAATAATTCCACGAAAAGGAATATTTTAAATAAAAATAAAAATATTTAAATTATAATTTATGTTATTAACAATCAATACCAAAATTCTACCAAAGTGTGTTTTATCTCCACACCTCAATTGTTTCGTACCAAACTTGTTCAAAATGTCGGTTAAATGGAGAATTTAAGCCCAAATGATATTAAATTGAACTAAAAAATTAAATATTTGGCTCAAAATAACACAAAAAAATATTATTATAATAAGCAAAAACTACCACGAAAGCGTGTGTTTTATCACCACAACTATTTTTTTTTTATATTTCAATTGTCCAAAATTTGGGTTAAATGGACCATTTAACCCCGCGTAACATAAAATTTTGTCCATTATTTGTCCATTTGAACGTCATTATGAACAACAAATACGAAATTCTACCAAAGTGTGTTTCATCACCATAACTCAATTGTTTCATATTTAAATTGTTCCAATTGTCGGTAAAATGGAGAATTTCACCCCAAATGACATTAAATTGAAGTTTAAAATATAATATTTGGTTCAATTGTCACCACAATTCAATTTTTTCATATTTAAATTGTTCAAAGTGTGGCTTAAATGCACAATTTAACCCCACGCAATATAAAAATGGACGTAACAATTTAAAATGTTGTTCGAAATACCGGTAAATAGACAAGTTTAAACAAAACTTGTCTTATAAACCGTTATTTTGAACGATTATATTAAATTTTTACGTGCATTTTTATGTTGCGTGGGGTTATATTGTCCATTTTACCCAAATTTTGAACAATTGGCATATACATAAATAGATTTGTGGTAATAAAACACAAGATTTGGTAGTAGTTTTTGCTTATTTATATATAAATTGTAGTTTTATTCATTATTTGTCCCTTTGAACGTCATTTTGGACAATTAATACCAAAATTTCACCAAAGTGTGCTTTATCACCACAACTTAATTTTTTCATATTGAAATTGTTCAAAATGTCGGTTAGATGGAATATTTCAGCCCAAATGACATTCAATTGCACTTAAAAATGATATATTTGGTTCAAAATAACACAAAAAAAAACATTAATAAGCAAAACTTACTACCAAAGCGTGTGTTTTGTGACGACAATTTAAATTTTTAATATTTAAATTGTTGTAAATGAGGGTAAAATGCAGAATTTAACCCGACGAAACATACAAATCCACTTTAAAATTTAAAATTTGGTTCGAAATAACGGTAAATAGACAAGCTAACACAAAACTTGTCTGTCTTACCGTTATTTCGAACAAAATAATTAATTTTTACGTGCATTTTTATAATGCACGGGGTTAAATAGTCCACTTTACCCACATTTTGAACAATCCAAATATAAAAAAATTGAGTTGTTGTTATAAAACATTCGCTTTGGTAATAAGTTTTGCTATTTTATATTTTTTGTTGTGTTTTTATTCGTTATTTGTCCATTTGAATTGGAAAGAAATTCTACATTTAACCGACATTTTGAACAATTTCAATATGAAACAATGCACGGTAAAATTTAAAATTTGGTTCAAAATAACGGTAACACAGACAAGTTTTGTGTAAACTAGTCTATTTACCAGTATTTCGAACCAAATTTTAAATTTAAACGTGCATTTTTATATTGCGTAAAGTTTAATCGTGCATTTTACCCACATTTCGAACAATTTCCAAATTAAAAAATTGAGTTAGGGTGACAAAACACACCCTTTAGCAGTAAGTTTTGCTAATTAATATTTGTTTCTATTTTTGTTTGTTATTTTTCCATTGCAACGTCTTTTTGAACGATATGTACCAAAATCTTAACAAAATAAATGGTAAATGAAGAATTTCACCCCAAATTGTATTAAATTGCTCCTAAGAATTAAATATTTAAATCTTAATAACGGTAAAATAGACAAGTTGACACAAAACATGTCGTTTTTACCGTTATTTTGAACCAAATATTACGCTTCTTAGTGTAATTTAATGTCATTTGGGCTAAAATTCTCCATTCAACCGACATTTTGAACAATTTTAATATGAAACAATTGAGTTGTGGTGATCAAACACACTTTGTTCGAATTTTGGTATTTATTGTTCAAAACAACGTTCAAATGGGCAAATAATTAATACAAATACAAAAAAATATAAATTAGCAATAATAACTACCAAAGCATGTGTTTAATCACCACAACTCAATTTTGTTATATTTCAATTGTTTAAAATGTGGGAACAATGAACCATTTAACCCCGCGCATCATAAAAATGCACGTAAAAATTTAATATTTTGTTCGGAGTAACGGTAAAACAGACAAGTTTTGTAAAAACTTGTCTATTTACCGTTATTTCGAATAAAATTTTATATTTTGACGTGCATTTTTATATTGCGTGGTGTAAATTTGTGCATTTTACCCACATTTAGAACAAATGAAATATAGAAAAAAATTAATTGTGGCTTCGGAAGTAATTTCTGCTTATTAATATTTTTTTTTGGGTTATTTTGAACCAAATATTTAATTTTTTAGTGCATTTAAATGTCATTTGGGCTGAAAGTCTCCATTTAACATTTGACATTTTGAACAGTTTAAATATAAAACAATTTAGTTGTGCTGATATAACACATTTAATTCAAATAATAAATAAAAACTCAAAAAAAAATTAAATAAGCATCAATTACTTCCAAAACGTGTGTTTTATCACCACAACTCAATTTTGTTATATTTTAATTGTCCAAAAGGTGGGTAAAATGGACCAGTTAACCCCACGCAACATCAAAATGCACGCAAAAATTTAATATTTTGTTCAGAATAACTGTAAAACAGACAAGTTTTGTGTTTATTTGTCTATTTACCGTTATTTCAAACCAAATTTGATATTTTAACGTCTTTTTTTTTGCGTGGGGTTAAATTGTGCATTTATCCCACATTCTGAATAATTTAAATATAAACAAAATGAATTGTGGTGACAAAACACACGTGTTGGTAGCGATTTTTGCTTATTAATATTTTTTCTGTTTTTGTTTATTATTTTTTCATTTGAACGTCATTTTGAACGATATGTACCAAAATCTTAACAAATTAATGGTGAAATATAGCATTTTACCCCAAATAACATCAAATTGCAACTTTAAATTAGATATTTTAATCGAAATAAAAGTAAGTAGACCTGGTGTCACAAAACTTGTCCTTTTTACCGTTATTTTGAACAAAATATTTTATTTTTAAGTGAAATTGAATGTCATTTGGGGTGAAATTCTCCAGTTAAACAACATTTTGAACAGTTTAAATATAAAACAATTGAGTTGTGGTGATAAAACACACTTTGGTAGAATTTTGGTATCAATTGTTCAAAATGCCGGTCAAATGGACAAATAATGAATAAAAAACGCAAAAAATATATATAAGCAAATAATACTACCAAAGCGTGTTTTTAAACCTAATGTCAGTTCAAATCTCACATTCAACATCAGAAGGATGTTGATCACATCAGATGAAATCATCAGAGGATTACGCGCACTAGGTCCAGAAGCAGAATTTCGAGATCCCTGGCTCATTTTTATATCATCTAACAAGCTCGATGAGGAAACAAGGCTATTGTGGTCTCAACAAAGCAGTCAAGATAATTTCAACAGTTTCGACAAATTTTTCAAATTTTTGAGCAATCGGTCGGACTCATTGGAATCAATGAAATCCAGCAGCAAACGAGCTACAAGTTGCTACAATAAAAGTGACACATCTTAAATACAAACGTTCAACGCGGTAGTATGCGATGTCTGCAAAGATACAAAACATTTACTGCACCAATGTAAGCAATTTGCAGATAAAACAATTGAGCAACGAAGATCATACATCAAAGAGTCTAGGCGGTGTTTTTACTGTTTTGCGGAAAATCATTCAGTTTATCAATGTAAATCAAGGAAGAGCTGCCACATATGCAAAGGTAGACATCACACACTACTTCACATAGAACAATCAGCAAAATCTAGCACCATTGCTTCAAGTTCAACAACCAACGACGAAGTGCAAAAGGATCAAAGTACTTGCATCCAAGTTTCAAGTAATCCTTTCCAAGCAGTTTTACCAACTGCTCTTATTCGAGTCGAGGATTGGTTTGGAAACAAGGTGATATGCAGAGTTCTATTTGGTACCGGGTCTCAATCATCATTCATCTCTGAAGCATGCATGCAGCGCCTAAACTTACCGAGACGAAATGGAAGGTTCACGGTTTTGGGAATTGGTCAGTGTAGAGTCAATTCTACAAGAGGAATAACGACCGTTAAACTCAGCAGTTGCATCAATGAAGCAGTCCAACTGATGGTAGATGCATATATTCTACACAAGGTGACATCCATTTTACCACCATCATATATGTGTTCAAACGATGCAAAACTTGTAGCTTAACTTCAGTTGGCTGATCCTGAAACAAATTTTACCAGGTCTGTAGATATTATTTTAGGTGCGGATATGGTCTTTGAACTACTCAGTGGGCAGAAGATACAAAATTCCCAGGGTCAAATAGTGGCACAAAACACAGCATTGGGTTGGATTTTAGTAGGACAGCAAGGTCAAAGTTCTACAACTACATCGACATTATCCAACACCGCAATAGAGGATTATCAATTAATAAACATTGACAAAGGTTTGAGAGCATTTTGGGAGATCGAAGAAGTTCCCAAATCAAAATCAAATTTTACACAAGAAGAAGAACTCTTTGAAAATTATTTTATCACCACTAAAACACGAGACAGAGATGGAAAGTTTATCGTTCGACTTCCATTCAGAGATCCTTAGCCGAATTTTGGAAATTCCATACACATGGCAACTAAACGATTAGACACACTTGAACGCAAATTTTCAAAAGACGAAAAATTTGCTCGAATGTATAGTGACTTTATCAACGAGTACATCAAATAAGGACGTATGAATGAAACGAGAAGAGAGAAGGCAATCCAAAACAATTCCATATTGATACCTCATCATGGGGTTTTCAAAGAAGATAAAGCAACAACTAAGCTGCGTGTGGTTCTTGATGCTTCTGGAAAAACCAGCAGTAATACTTCACTTAACGAGGCCTTATTAGTGGGTCCTACAAAACAGTCAACTGTTTTTGAAATCCTGTTACTATACCGTGAGCACAAACATGTCATAAGCGCTGACATTGAGAAAATGTATCGGCGGATTTGGATGGACATCAGAGACCATCCTTCACAACCAATAAGATATTTTCAACTCAACACAATTACAAACGGAACATCATCAGCTCCGTTCTTAGCTACGAGAGTGATTGAAGAACTATTGATATTGAACAAAGAACGATTTCCTGAAGCATCAATAGCATTACACCGAGACATGTACGTGGACGACTTGATTACTGGTACAAACAATGGCCCTATCCGTTAGAAGAATGAGATCAACACGATCTTAAATGAAGCAGGCATGAAGTTACGAAAGTGAAGTACCAATTCCAGCAAAGTCCGCAACAGCATAAATGTACAACTACAATCATCAGATTACAAGCCGATCAAAGACAGCACAAACGAAGCATGCCTTAAATTATTAGGTATCAACTGGAATGCTCATCTTGACAGCTTCCAATTCATCGTAGATCATCCAGCTTCCAATTCCATTACCAAGCGAACCATACTGTCAGAAAGTAGCAAAATTTTTGATCCGTTAGATTGGTTAGCACCAGCCACAATCAGATTTAAAATCTTGCTTCAATCTTTATGGATGCTTCATGTAAATTGGGAGCAAGGGAAAGTGGCATAATATGCGAACTGACATGCAAGAAGCTACCAAAATCAGTATTCCGAGGTGGTTGTTTTCGAATAATCTGGTTGATACAGTCAGTGTGCACGCATTCTGCGATGCCAGCGAGCTGGCTTATGCTGCTGTAGCTTATTTACGTGTTACATATAAGGATGGAAGTTGTACCTCAAGATTGATCGCCGCCAAAACAAAGGTTACACCCATTAAGCAGTTTTCCATTCCTCGGCTCGAACTATATGCAGCTGTCCTACTTGTAAGATTAGTGGAATCGATCAAACTATCCACCACGCTTGAAATTAACTCAGTTACCGCATGGACCGACCCCAAAATTGTATTGGACTGGCTGTCATCGCATCCCAGAAGATGGGTCACGTTCGTCGGAAATCGTACATCAATAATAATACAAACACTAAAGCAAAGCAATTGGCGTCACGTTCCTTCAAAAACAAATCCTGCGGACTGCGCCTCTCGAGAAATTTCACCCGATGTATTAAATGAACACACACTGTGGTGGTTGGGTCCTGAATGGTTAGTAAAAAATGAATCACATTGGCCGCAACAAAGTTTGAATTATGATACGAGGGAAGACGAGAAACAATCGAATAGCTATGAATTGTCTGCTATGACTTCAGTTAACAATGTACTAGACCAGATAATAGAAACACACTCCGATAGTCACCGAATCTTATCTATTTTAAGATGGATCATTCGCTTTATTCAAAATTGTAAAGGGGCAAAAACGAGTGGATCTCTTACATCGACGGAGCTCGAAATAAGCAAAACCCCACTTATTAGACACATAAAAACCAAATATTTTGCAATCAAATTCAAACTATTGTCAAACAATCAACCAGTTAGCCGCGGTAGTAAACTTATCACACTAGCTCCATTCATTGATGAAAAAAGTTTAATGAGGGTTGGAGGACGAATTGAACAATCTTTACTACCGTTTGAAACCAAGCATCCCATCATTCTACCCAATAACAACCCATTCGTAAAAGTGACAGTCCAAATACTTTACGTAGAGAAAGGCCATGCAGGTTTATCATTGTTGAGCAATATCACAAAACAAAAATTTTGGATTTTAAGGGCGAAAACAATGATACGTGAAATAATAAGAAAATGCATCATCTGGATCAGATATCAGTAGCGTGCCGAAAACCGAATTATGGCTGAGCTACCAGAATGCAAAGTAACATTCCAAAGACCTTTTATGAAAGTAGGAGTTGATTACGCTGGTCCCGTTTTTATCTACCAAAAGCGAGGTCGAGGGCAACGACCTCAAAAGGCATATATCGCTTTGTTTATTTGTACCAGTATAAAGGCGGTTCACTTAGAGTTAGTGCACGATCTAACCACTGAGTCGTTTCTCGCAGCATTACGATAGTTTATCTCCCGTCGCGGGACACCAACTGACATAAACAGTGACAATGGGTCAAACTTCATTGGAGCTAACCGCAAGCTTACAGAAATTTTCGAAATACTGAACCATAATACAAGCATTAAATCCAACTCACTTTGGTGGATTATGGGAGGCGGCCGTAAAATCGATGAAATTTCATCTAAGACGAATTATCGGCAAACAAATTTTAACTGCCGATGAGTTTTATACCATACTTACACAAATCGAGGCAAAAATGAACTCTAGACCGTTGTGTAGAGTCAGCAACGATGAAATAGATGTTCTAACACCAACACATTTTCTTCTCGGTTATCCTAACAACTACACACCTGAAATGGATTTGACTGCTAGTACTTCGTCAATCAAATCACGATGGAAGTGGACACAACAAATGTGCCAACATTTTCTGGAATCAATGGCAGAACGAGTACCTCACCACCCTTCAAGGCAGAACCAAATGGTACACATCATGCAACGATATTAAAATAGACGATATCGTTTTATTAAAAGACGAAAACACTGCACCATCCAAGTGGCCGCTGGGTCGGGTACATAAAACATTTTTAGGGACTGATGGCAAGGTTCACATCGTCGAGATATTCATGGGAAACAAGTAATTCAAACGTCCCATACACAAGCTTGTCAAATTACCTTTTAAAGATTGAACCTGTCCGTTCAAGGGAGGCAGAATGTTGCCACTTGCCAACATCCAAAACAAACCTTTATATTCCAACTATTTTATCACTTAAATGTTATCCAATTGTCAAGCTGAAATATTCTAATTGGAATTAGAAAAAGACACGCTTACCTGTGCGTTGAATCCATTTGACGTTTATGTGTTTACATAATCAAGTCGGATTCATGTTCAAAATCTGAATTGAATTGTAAAGGAAGGATTCCTATATTAATTATAAAATAATCAATTCGAAAAATCCTAACAAACCAAACTAAATATTATTAATTGCTCCGTGGTGGGCAAGACTGGTTTTTCGAATTACAACTAATTAATGAGAAAATTGCAAATCATTTTTTGGTCAATCATTGTTATATTTTCGAGTGATCAACATTAATAAAACAAATTATTTTCATCAAAATAAAGAAAAAACTATATTCTACCAAGTCCAGCAGCCACCGGAATAACAAAATTATAATACTGTACCACTTCCAACATTAGCATTCAAGCAAAGTCATTCCACCGCATCAAAATGGAACTAACCCGAAGACTTTGCCCAACAAATTATTCAAAATGTCGGTTAAATGAAGAATTTCACCCCAAATGACAGTTAATGGCACTTAAAAATTAAATATTTGGTTCAAAATAACGGTTAAAACGACAAGTTTTGTGTCAATTGACCGTTATTTCGATTAAAATATTTAGTTTTGAGGTTCAAATTTAATGTCATTCGGGGTGAAGATCTCCATTTAACCATTAATTTGTTAAGATTTTGGTACATATCGTTCAAAATGACGTTCAAATGGACAAATAATGAACAAAAACACAAAAAAAATATTAATTAGCAAAAATTACTACCAAAGCGTGTATTTAGTCACCACAACTCAATTTTTTGATATTTAAATTGTTCAAAATGTAGGTTAAATGCACAATTTAACCCCACGCAATATAAAGCACCATTAAATTTAAAATTTGGTTCGAAAAAAAGGGTAAATAGAAAAGTTAACACAAAACTGGTCTGTTATACCGTTATTTTGAAAAAAATATTAAATTTTTACGTTGATGTTCTTGTTGCGCGGGGTTGAATGGTCAGTTTTACGCACATTTTGAACAATTAAAATATTAAAAATTGAGTTGTGGTGATTAAACGCTTTGGTAGTATTTTTTTTTAATTTATATTTTTTTTATGTTTTTATTCATTATGTGTCCATTTGGACGCCATTTTGGACAATTAATACCAAAATTCTACAAAAGTGTGTTTAATCACCACAACTGAATAATTTCATAAAGAAATTGTTCAAAATGTCGGTAACATGGAAAATTTCACCCCAAGTGACATCAAATGGCTCGCAAAAATTTAATATTTAAATCAAAATAACGGTTAAAAAGATAAGTTTTGTGTCAACTTGTCTATTTACCGTTATTTCAATTCAAATAATTAATATTAAGGTGCAATTTTATGTCATTTCGGGTGACATTCTCCATTTAACCATTATTTTCTCTGTATTTTGGTACATATTGTTCAAAATGACGTTCCATCGGACAAATAATAAATAAAAACAGAAAAACTAATATTTAAAAGCAAAAACTACTTCCAAGGCGTGTGTTTTGTCACCACAACTCAATTTTTTTATATTTAATTTGTACAAACTGTGGGTAAAATGCACATTTTAACCCCACACATTATAAAAATTAACATAGTTATTCAATATTTTGTTCGAAATAACGGTAAATAGACAAGTTTACACAAAATTTGTTAATTTTACAGTTATTTCGAATAAAATGTTAAATTTTTATGAGAATTTTTTAATTGTGCGGGAAAATATTGTCCATTTTACCTAAATTTTGAACAATTGGAATATATAAAAATAGATTTGTGGTGATAAAACACACGCTTTGGTAGTAAATAATGCTTATTTATATTTTTTTGTTTTTTATACATTATTTGTCCATTTTAACGTCATTTTAAACAATTAATAAAAATTATTATCATATTATAATATTAAAATTATTCTAAATGTCAATTAAATGGAGAGTTTCACCCCAAATGAAATTTAATTGCACTTAAAAATTAAATACTTGGTTCAAAATAAAGGTAAAAACGACAAGTTTTGTGTCAACTTGTCTATTAACCGTTATTTCGATTTGGATATTGAATTTGTAATAGAAAAGTTGCAATAGAAAAGTTTTGTGTAAGCTTGACTTTTTACCAATACTTCGAACAAAATATTTAACTTAAAAGTGCATTTAAATACTGTGTGGGGTTATATTGTCCATTTAACCCTCATTTAGAACAGTTGAAATTTAAAAAAATAGATAAATGGTGACAAACCACACGCGTTGGTAGTAATTTTTGCTAATTTATATTTGTCCTCTGTTTTTATTCATTATTTGTCCATTTGAACGTCATTTTGAACGATAAATACCACAATCCAACCAAAGCGTGTGTTTTATCAGTACAACTCAATAAGTACATATACAAATGGTTTAAAATGTCGGTAAAATGGATAATTTCACCCCACGTGACATTAAGTTGCACTTTAAAGTTAAATATTTAGTTCAAAATAACGGTTAAAACGACATGTCTTGTGTCAACTTGTCTATTTACCGTTATTTCGATTACAAAATTTAATTTTTTGGGGCAATTTAATGTCATTTGGTTTTAAATTTTTACATTAAACCAACATTTTGTTTGGATTTTGATACATATTGTTCAAAATGGCGTTCAAATGGACGAACAATCAATTAAAACACAAAAAAAATATTAATAAGGAAAAATTACTACCAAAGCGTGTGTTTTTATCACCACACATTTTTTTTTATATTTCAATAGTCCAAAATGTGGGTAAAATGCACAATTTAACCTCACGCAATATCAAAATGCACGTTAAAATTTAAAACTTGTTTCGAAATAACGGTAAATAGACAAGTTTTCACAAAACTTACCTGTTTTACCGTTATTTTGAAAACTATTTTTAATTTTGACGTTCATTTTTATGTTGCGCGGGGTTAAATGGTCCATTTTACCCACATTTTGAACAATTGAAATTTAAAAAAACTGAGTTGTAATTCTTCTATAAGGAATATTTTTGAACTTAAAATATCAAATTTTATTTGATTGAATAAAAATTTATGCTAATTTATATTTTTTTTGTGTTTTTATTCATTATTTGTCCATTTGAACGTCATTTTGAACAATAAATACCAAAATTTTACCAAAGTGTGATTTATCACCACAACTCAATTGTTTCATATTAAAATTGTTCAAAATTTTGGTTTAATGGAAAATTTCAGCCCAAATGACATTAAATTGCACTCAAAAATGAAATATTCGGTTCGAAATAACACAAAAAAAATATTAATAAGCAAAACTTACTACCAAAGCGTGTGGTTTGTCACCACAATTCAAATTTTTTAAATTAAAATGGTTTAAAATGTGGGTAAAATGCACAATTTAACCCGACGAAACATAAAAATCCACTTAAAAATTTTAAATTTGGTTCGAAATGACGGTTAATAGACAAGTTTACACAAAACTTGTCTGTTTCACCGTTATTTCGAACAAAATAATAAATTCTTACGTGAATTTTTATAATGCGCGGGGTTTAATAGTCCACTTAACCCACAATTTTGACAATTCAAATATAAAAAACTTGAGTTGTGGTAATTAAACACACGCTTTGGTAGTAATTTTTGCTTATTTATATTTTTTGTTGTGTTTTATTTATTATTTGTCAATTTGAATTTAAAAGAAATTCTCCATTTAATCGAAATTTTGAATAATTTCAATATGAAAAAATGCACGTTTAAATTTTAAATTGGGTTTGAAACAACGGTAACACGGACAAGTTTTGTGTAAACTCGTCTATTTACAGTTATTTCGAACCAAATTTTAAATTTTTACGTGCATTTTTATATTGCGTGGAGTGAAATTGTGCATTTTATCCACATTTCGAACAATTTAGGTATCAAAAAATTGAGTTTTGGTGACAAAACACACGCGTTAGTAGCAAGTTTTGCTTATTAATTTCGGTTTGTGTTTTTGTTCATTATTTGTCCATTGTTATGTCATTTTGAACAATGCGTACCAAAATCTTAACAAAATAATGGGTAATTGGAGAATTATACCCCAAATGATATTAAATTGCAACTAAAAATTAAATATTTTAATCTCAATAACGATAATATAGACAAAATAACACAAAACTTGTCGTTTTCGACGTTATTTCGAACCAAATATTAAGATTTTAAGTGTAATTTAATGTCATTTGTGTAATTTAATGGGTGATGTTCTCAATTTAACCGTTATTTTGAACAATTTTAATATGAAACAATTGAGTTATGTCGATCAAACACACTTTGGTAGATTTTTACATTTTGACGTTCATTTTAATTTCACTTGGGGTAAAATTGTGCATTTTACCCACATTTTGAACAAATTTCAAATAAAAAAATTGAATTGTGGTGACAAAACACACTCTTTGGGAGTAATTTTTGCTAGTTAATATTTTTTTTGTGTTTTTGTTCATTATTTGTTCATTTGAACGTCATTTTGAACGAAATGTACCAAAATCTTAACAAACTAATGGTGAAATGGAGAATTTCACCCCAAACGACATGAAATTGCACCTTAAATTTTAATATTTTAATCAAATAACAGTAATTAGAAAAGTTGACACTAAACTTGTATTTTTTACCGTTATTACGAACCAAATATATAATTTCTAAGTGTAATTAAATGTCATTTGGGGTGAGGTTCTCCATTTAATCAACATAATGAACAGTTTAAATATAAGACAATTGAGTTTTGGTGATAAAACACACTTTGGTAGAATTTAGGTTTTAATTGTTCAAAATGACGTTCAAATGGACAAATAATGAATAAAAGTACAAAAAATATATATATTAGCAAAAATTTCTACCAAAGCGTGTGTTTTATCACCACAACTCAATTTTGTTATATTTTAATTGTTCAAAATGAGGGTTAAATGAACATTTTAACCCCACGCATTATAAAAATGCACGTTAACATTTAATATTTTGTTCGAAATTACTTTTTAATAGACAAGTTTTGTGAAGACTTGTCTTTTTAACCTAATTTCAAACCAAGTTTAAAATGTTAACTTTCATTGGTATGTTTCGGCGGGTAAAATTGTGCATTTTACTCACATTTTGAAAAATTTAAATATAAACAACTTGAATTTTGGTGACAAAACACACTCTTTGGTAGTTATTTTTAATAATTTATATTTTTTTTGTGGTTTTTCGAACCAAATATTAAATTTTTTAGTGTAATGTAATGTCATTTGGGTTAAAATTCTCCATTTAACAAACATTTTGAACAGTTTTAATATGAAACATTAAAGTTGTGGTGATAAATCACACTTTTGTTGAATTTTGGTATTTATTGTTCAAAATGACGTTCAAATTTTTCAAATAATGAATACAAACCCGAAAAAAAAAAATAAATTAGCAAAAATTACTACCAAAGCGTGTGTTTTATCACCACAACTCAATTTGTTTTTCTTTCAATTATCCAAAATGTGGGTAAAATGGACCATTAAACACCGCGCAACATAAAAATGCACGATAAAATTTAAAATTTTGTTCGAAATAACGGTTAAACAGACAAGTTTTGAGCAAACTTGTCTATTAAGCGTTATTTCGAACCAAATTTTAAATATTTACGTGCATTCGTATGTTTCGTCGGGTTAAATTGTATATTTTACCAACATTTTTAACAATTTAAATTTCAAAAATTTGAATTGTGTTGACAAAACACACGCTTTGGTAGTAATTTTTGCTAATTTATATTTTTTGTTGTGTTTTTATTCATTATTTGTCCATTTGAATTTGAAAGAAATTCTCTTTTTAACCGACATTTTGAACAATTTCAATATAAAATAATTGAGTTGTGGTGGTTAAACACATTTTGGTAGATTTTTGGTATTAATTGTTCAAAATGAAGTTCAAATGTACAAATAATGAATACAAACACAAAAACATATAAATAAGCCAAAATTACTACCAAACTGTGTGTTTCATCACCACAACTTAATTTTGTTATAATTCAATTGTCCTTAATGTGGGTAAAATGGACCATTTAACCCCGCACAACATAAAAACGCACGTAAAAATTTAATATTTTGTTCGAAATAACGGTAAAACAGACAAATTTTGTGTAATCTTGTCTGATTACCGTTATTTCGAACTAAATTTAAAATTTTTACGTGCTTTTTCATGTTGCCTGGGGTTAAATTGTGCATTATAACAACATTTGAAACAAAATTAAAAATAAAAAATTGAATTGTGGTGACAAAACACACGCTTTGGTAGTAATTTTTGCTGGTTATTTTTTTTTGTGTTTTTGTTCATTGTTTGTCAATTTGAACGTCATTTAGAACGACATGTACCAAAATCTTAACTAAATAATGGTGAAATGGAGAATTTAACCTGAAATGACATAAATTTGTGCCTTAAAATTAAATATTCTAATCGAAATAACGGTAAATAGACAAGTTGACACAAACCTTGTCATTTCAACCGTTATATTGAACCAAAAATCTAATTTTTAAGTGCAATTCAATGTCGTTCGTGATGAAATTCTCCATTTAACCGACATTTAGAACAAAATAAATATGTTACAATTGGGTTGTGGTGATAAAATTAACTTTGGAAGAATTTTGGTATTAATTGTTCAAAATGACGTTCAATTGGACTAATAATGATTAAAAAAACAACCAGAATATACATTAGCAAAAATTATTAACAAAGCATTTGTTTTATTACCACAAATCTATTTTTGTATATTCCAATTGTAAAAAATTTGGGTAAAATGGACTAAATAACCCCACGCACCATAAAAATGCACATAAAAATTTAATAGTTTGTTCAAAATATCGGTTAGATAGACAAGTTTTGTTTAAACTTGTCTATTTACATTTTAAAAAAATATAAACTAGCGAAAATTACTACCAAATTGTGTGTTTTATCACCACAACTCAAGTTTTTTATATTTCAATTGTTTAAAATTTGGGTCAAATGGAGAATTAGATCCCGCGCAACATCAAAATTCACGGAAAAATTTAATATTTAGTTTGAAATAACGGTTAATTAGACAAATTTTGTGTAAACTTGTCTATTTACCGTTATTTCGAACCAAAATTTTAGTTTTTACGTGCATTTTAATATTGAGTGGGATTAAATTGTGCATTTTGACCTTACATTTCGAACAATTTAAAAATATGAAAATTGTATTGTGGTGACAAAACACATGCTTTGGTAGTAATTTAAGCATATTAATATTTTTTTTGTGGTATTTTGAACAAAATATTTAATTTTAAAGTGCAATTTAATGTCATTTGGGCTGAAATTCTACATTTTACCGTCATTTTGAACAATTCTAATATAAAACAATAGAGTTGTGGTGACAAATCACACTTTGATAGAATTTTGGTATTAATTGTTCAAAATGACGTTCAAATTGACAAATAATTAATGAAAACACAAAAAAAATATAAATTAGCAAAAATTATTAACAAAGCGTGTGTTTTATCACCACAACTAAATTATTTTATATTTCAATTTTCCAAAATATGGATAAATTGGACAATATGATTTAACGCAACATACAAATGAACGTAAAAATTTAATATTTTGTTCGAAATAACGGTTAAACAGACAGTTTTTGTGTGAGTTTGTGTAATTACCGTTTTTTCGAACCAAATTTTAAATTTTTACGTGCATTTTTATGTTGCGTGGGGTTATATTGTGCAATTTACCCACATTTTAAAAAATCTTTATATAAAAAAATTGCATTGTGTTGACCAAACATACGGTTTGGTAGTAATTTTTGCTTATTAATATTTTTTTTGGTGTTATTTTGAACAAAAGATTTAATTTTTAAGTGCAATTTAATGTCATTTGGGGTGAAATACTCCATTTTACCGTCATTTTGAACAATATCAATATGTAACAATTGAGTTGTGGTAAAAATCATACTTTGGTAGAATTTTGGTATTAATTGTTCAAACTGACGTTCAAATAAACAAATAATGAATTAAAACAAAAAAATTATAAATTAGCAAAAATTACTACCAAAGCGTGTGTTTTATCACCACAACTCAATTTTTTATATTTTAATTGTCCAAAGTGTGGGTAAAATGGACCAGTTAACCCCGCGCAACATAAAAATGCACGTAAACATTTAATATTTTGATCAAAATAACAATTAAATAGACAAGTTTTGTTTTTACTTATCTATTATACTTTTATTTCGAACAAAATATTAAATTTTTACGTGCATTTTTATGTTGCGTAGGGTTATATTGTCCATTTAACCCAAATTTTGAACAATTGGAATATACAAAAATAAATTTGAGGTGATAAAACACACGCTTTGGTAGTCATTGTTGCTAATTTATATGATTTTTGTATTTTTAATCATTATTTGCCTATTTGAACGTCATTTTGAACAATTTATACCAAAATTTTACCAAAGTTAATTTTATCACCACAACTCAATTGTTTCATATTTAAATTTTTCAAAATGTCAGGTTATTGGAAAAATTGACCCTAATGACATTAAATTGCACTTAAAAATTAAATCAATTGATATTTTTTTTTGTGTTTTCATTCATTATTTGTCCATTTGAACAATTAATAAAAAAATTTTTTTTTCACCCAACTCAATTGTTTCATATTGAAATTGTTAAAAATGTCGGTTTAATGGAGAACTTCACAACAAATGACATATTGACTGTTATTTCGACCAACATATTGACAAATTGACTGTTATTTTTACCATTATTTAAAAATGTTGACGTGCATTTTTATATTGCGTGGGGTAAAATTGTGCATTTTACCCACATTTCGAACAATTGATATCTAAAAAAATTGAATTGTGGTGACAAAACACACGCTTTGGTAGTAATTTTTGCTTAATTATATTTTTTTTGTGTCATTTTGAACCAAATATTTAATTATTAAGTGCAAATTAATGTGATTTGGGGTAAAATTCTCCATTTTTTCAACAATTTAAAAATGAAACAATTGAGTTGTGGTGATAGAACACACATTGGCAGTATTTTTGTATTTATTGTTCAAAATGTCGTTCAAATGGACAAATAATGAATCAAAACACAGAAACATATAAATAAGCAAAAATTACTACCAAAGCGTGTGTTTTGTCAGCACCAATTGTTTTTTATATTGTAATTGTCCAAAATGTGGGTAGAATAGACCGTTTTATTCCGCGCAATATATTAAATCACTTTAAAATTAAATATATTTTGTTCGAAATAACGGTAGATAGTCAAGTTTTGTGTAAACTTGTCTATTAACCGTTATTTCGAACCAAATTTTAAATTTTTACGTGCATTTTTATATTGCGTAAGGTAAAATTGTGCATTTTACCCACATTTTGAACAATTAAAATATCAAAAAATTGAGTTGAGGTGGTAAAACATGCGCTTTGGTAGTAATTTTTGCTTATTAATAATTTTTTTGTGTGTTTGTTCATTATTTGTCTATTTGAATGTCATTTTTAACTACATGTATCAAAATCTTAACAAAATAATGGGTAAATGGAGAATTTCACCCCAAATTATTTAAAATTGCACCTTTAAATTAAATTTTTTAATCGAAATAACTGTAAATAGACAAGTTGATACAAAACTTGTCGTTCTAAACGTTATTTTGAACCAAACTTTTTCATTTTTAAGTTCAATTGAATGTCATTTGGGGTGCAATTCTCTATTTACCCGACATTTTGAACAATTTAAATATCAAACAGTTAAACTGTGGGAATAAAATAAACTTAGTAGAATTTTGGTATTTATTGTTAAAAATGTCGTTTAAAGGGACAAATATTGAATAAAAATACGAAAATAATGTAAATTAGCAAAAATTACCACTAAAGCGTGAGTTTTATTACCACAAATCTATTTATGTATATTCTTATTGTTCAAAATTTGTGTAAAATGGACAATTTATTCCCACGCAACATAAAATGCACGCAAATATTTAATTATTTGTTCGAAATAACTGTTAAATAGGCAACTTCTGTTTAAACTTGGCTATTTACCGTTATTTTGAACCAAAATTTAAAATTTGTACTTGCATTTTGATATTGCGTGGAGTTCAATTGTGCATTTTATCCACATTTGCAACATTTTAATTATAAATAAATTGAATTGTGGTGACACAACACACGCTTTGGTAGTAATTTTTGCATATAAATGTATTTTTTGTGTTATTTTAAACCAAATATTTAATTTTTAAGTGCAATTTAATGTCATTTGGGGTGAAATTTTCCATTTAACCGACATTTTGAAAAAATTTAATATGAAACAATTGAGTTGTTGTGATAAAACACACTTTGGTCGAATTTTGGTACAAATTGTTCAAGATGACTTTCAAATGGGTAAATAATGAATAAAAACACAAAAAAAATGTAAATTAGCAAAAATTACTACCAAAGCGTGTGTTTTATCACCACAATTCAATTTTTTTATATTTCAATTGTCCAAAATGTGAGTAAAATGGACCATTTATCCGCGCGCAACAAACAAATGCACGTTTAAATTTAATTTTTTGTTTGAAATAACGGTAAAACAGTCAAGTTTTGTGTAAACTTGTCGATTTACCGTTATTTCGAACCAAATTTAAAATTTTTCCATGCATTTGTATGTTTCGTCAGGTAAAATTGTGCATTTTACCCACAATTCGAACAATTTAAATATCAAAAATTTAATTGAAGTGACAAAACACACGCTTTGGTGGTAAGTTTTGCTAATTTTTATTTTTTTTGTGTTATTTTGAACCAAATATTTAATTTTTAAGTGCAATTTAATGTCATTTGGGTTGAAATTCTCCATTTTACTGACATTTTGAACAATTTAAATATGAAACAATTGAGTTGTGGTGGTAAAACACATTTTGGTAGAAATTTGGTACGAATTGTTTAAAATGACGTTCAAATGGACAAATAATGTATAAAAACACAAAAAATATAAATTAGCAAAAATAACTACCAAAGCGTGTGTTTTATCACCACCACTCATATTAAAATTGCCCAAAATGTGGGTAAAATGGACTATTTATCCCCAAGTAACGTAAAAATGCAGGTTAAAATGTATGATTTTGTTTGAAATAACGGTGAAACAGACAAGTTTTGTGCAACTTTATCTTTTTACCGTTATTTCGAATCAAACTTTAAATTCTTACGTGCATGTTTATATTGAGTGGAATTAAATTGTCCATTTTACCCACGTTTTGAACAATTTGAATATAGAAAAATTGAATTGTGGTGACACAACACACGCTTTGGAAGTAATTTATTGCTGATTAATTTTTTTTTTTTGTGTTATTTTGAACCAAATATTTAATTTTTAAGTGCAATTTTATGTCATTTGGGGTGAAATACTCCAATTAGCCGTCATTGTGAACCATTTCAATATGAATTAATATTAATCGAGTTGTGGTGGTTAAACACACGTTGGAAGAATTTTCGTATTAATTGTTTAAAATGACGTTCAAATGGACAAATAATGAATAAAAACACAACAAAAAATTAAAATTAGGAAAAATTACTACGAAAGCGTGTGTATTATCACCACAACTCAATGTTTTTATATTTCAATTGCCCAAAATGTGGGTAAAATTAACCTTTTAACCCCACGCAACGTCAAAATGCACGTAAAAAGTTTTGTGTTAATTTGACTTTTTACCGTTATATCGAACTTATTTTATATTTTTACGTGCAATTTTATGTTGCGTGAGGTTAAAATGTCCATTAAACCAACATTTTGAACAATTTGAACACACGGTTTGGTAGTTATTTAAGCTTATCTATATTTTTTTATGTTGTTTTGAACCCAATATTAAATTTTTAAGTGTTATTTAATGTCATTTGGGCTTAACTTCTCCATTAAACCGGCATTATGAACAATTTCAATATCAAACAATTGAGTTGTGGTGATGAAATAACTTTGGTAGAAATTAGGTACTAATTGTTCAAAATGACGTTCAAATGGACAAATAATAAATTAAAAAAACAAACCAAAATATAAATTAGTGAAAATTACTATCAAAGCGTGTGTTTTATCACCACAAATCTATTTTTGTATATTCCAATTGTTCAACATTTGGGTAAAATGTACAATATAACCCCACGCAACATAAAAATAAACGTCAAAATGTATTATTTTGTTCGAAATATCGGTAAAATAGACAAGTTTTGTTAAAACTTTTCTATTAACCGTTTAAAAAATATAAATAAGCAAAAACTACTACTTAATCGTGTGTTTTATCACCACTCATTTTTTTAATATTTCAATTGTCTAAAATGTGGGTAAAATTGACCATTAAAACCCGCGCAACTTAAAATTCCACGTTCAAATTTTATATTGAGTTAGAAATAACGGTTTATCAGACAGGTTTTGTGTAAACTAGCCTTTTGTGCATTTATCTCGCATTTGAACATTTAAAAAATAAAAAAATTGTATTGTGGTGACAAAACAAATGATTTGGTTGTAATTTAATCTTTTTAAATTTTTTTTTTTATTTTGAACTAAATAAAACAATTAAATCAAAAAAAATTGAGTTGTGGTCATAAAACACATTTCTATAGAATTTTGGTATTTTTTGTACAAAATGACGTGCAAATAGAAAAATAATGAATAAAAACACAAACAAAATATGAATTAATAAAAATTACTATCAAATCGTGTGTTTTGTCAGCATAATTTAATTTTTTTTATGTTTTAATTATTCAAAGTGTGGGTAAAATGCACAAAAGAATTCCACTTAATATCAAAATGCACGTTAAAATAAAAAATGTTGTTCCTAATAATGGTAAATAGACAAGTTTTAACCAAACTTGTCTATTTTACCGTTATTTCGAACAAAATATTAGATTTTAACGTCCATTTTTAAGTTGCGCTGAGTAAAATGGTCCATTTTACCCACATTTTTGACAATTGAAATTTTAAAAAAAATTGAGTTGTGGTGATAAAACACTCGCTTTGGTAGTAATTTTTGTTAATGTATATTTTGTTTTTGTTTTTATTCATTATTTGTCCATTTGAACGTCCATTTGAACAGATAATACCAAAATTCTATCGAAGTGTGTTTTATCGCCACAACCCAACTAATTCATATAAAAATTGTTCAAAATGTCATATTCAAATTGTTCAAAATTAAAATACAAAAAAATATAAATAACCAAATAATACTATAAAAGCGTGTGTTTTATCACCACAACTCAATTTTTTTAAATTTCAATTTTCTAAAATGTGGGTTAAATGGACCATTAAACCCTGCGCAACATAAAATGCACGTATAAATTTATTATTTTGTTCGAAATAACTGTTAAACAGACAAGTTTTGTGTAATGTTGTCTATTTATTAATATTTCGAACCAAATTTTTAACTGTAACGTGCATTTTAATATTGCGTGGGGTTCAATTGTGCATTAATCCCACATTTTAAATAGATTAAATATAAAAAAATTGAATTGTGGTGACAAAACTTACGCTTTGGTAGTAGTTTTTGCTTATTAATATTTTTTTTGTGTTATTTTGAACCAAATATTTAATTTTTAAGTGCAATTAACTGTCATCTGAGGTGAAATTCTCCATTTAACTTACATTTCTAACAATTAATATATGAAACAATTGAGTTGTGGTGATAAAACACACATCGAAAGACTTTTGGTATTATTTGTACAAAAGGACGTTCAAATGGACAAATAATGAATAAAAACACATACAAAAAATAAATTAGCTAAAATTACCACCAAAGCGTGTGTTTTATAACCGCAACTCAATTTTTTAATATTTCAATTGTCCAAAATGTGGGTCGCAACATTAAATATGCACGTGAAAATTTAATATTTAGTTCGAAATATGGGTTAAATAGACAACTTTTGTTTAAACTTGTCTATTAACCGTAATTTTTAACCAAATTATAAATTTTTCGTGCATTTTGATATTGCGTGGAGTTTAATTGTGAATTTTATTCACATTTTGAATCATCTTAATTTCAAAAAATTGAATTGTGGTGACTGAACACACGGTTTGGTAGTAATTTTTGATTATTCAAAATTTTTTTGTGTTATTTTGAACCAAATATTAAAATTTTAAGTGCCAATTTAATGTCATTTGTTGTGAAATTGTCCATTAACCTGACATTTTAAACAATTTTAATATGAAACAATTCAGTTGTGGTGATTTATCGTACTGTGGTAGATTTTTGGTATAAATTGTTCAAAATGACGTTCAAATGGACTAATAATAAATAATAACACGAAAAAAATAAAAAAAAGGCAAAAATTACTACCAAAAACGTGTGTTTTATCACCCAAAACTCGATTTGAATATATTTCAATTGTCCAAAATGTGGGTAAAATGGACCATTTAACCCTGCGCAACATAAAAATGCACAAAAAAATTTTATACTTTGTTCGAAATAACTGTCAAACAGACAAGTTTTGTTTAAACTTGTCTATTAACCGTTATTTCGAACCAAATTTTAAATTTTTACGTGCATTTTTATATTGCGTGGGTTGAATTGTGCATTAACCACATTTGAACAATTTAAATATGTAATAATTGAGTTGTGGTGACAAAACACACGCTTTACTAGTAATTTTTGCTAATTAATATTTTTTTTGTGTTTGTGTTCATTATTTGTCCATTTGATCGTCAATTTGAACGATATGTACCAAGATCTTAACAAAATAATAGGAAAATGAAGAATTTTCCCCGAAATGACATTGAATTGCACCTAAAAATTAAATATTTTAATCGAAATAACGGTTAATAGACAAGTTGACACAAAACTTGTCGTTTTAACCGTTATTTTGAACCAAATATTTAATTTTTAAGTGCAATTTAATGTCATTTGGGCTTAATTTTACATTACACTGACATTTTGAACAATTTCAATATGAAACAATTGAGTTTGTTGTGGTAAAATTATCTCTAATAGAATTTTGGTATCAATTGTTCAAAATGACGTTGAAACGGAAAAATTATGATTAAAAATACAAAAATAAAGAAATAAACAAAAATACTACCAAAGCGTATGTTTTATCACCACAAATCTATTTTTGTATATTCCAATTGTTTAAGGTTTTTCGGGTTAACTAGACAATGTTTCCCCACGAAACATAAAAATGCACGTAAAAATTTAAAATTTTGGTCGAAGTTACGGTAAAATAGACAAAATTTTGTGTATACTTGTCTATTTACCGTTATTTCGAACCAAATTTTAAATTTCACGTGCATTTTTATATTGCGTGGGGTAAAATATTGGATTTGACCTACATTTGTACAATTAAAAAAAATAAAATTTAATTGTGGGTGACAAAGCACACGCTTTGAAGTAATTTTGCATAGGCATATTTTTTTTTGTGTCATTTGCGAACCAATTATTTAATTTTTAAGTGCCATTTAATGTCATTTGGGTAAAATTCTCCATTTAACCGACATTTTGAATAATTTCAATTTGAAACAATTGAGTTGTAATGATTAATCTTACTGTGGTAGATTTTTTGTATTTATTGTATCAAAATGACGTGTTAATGGACCAATAATGAAAATATAACACAAAAGAAATATAAATTAGGAAACATTACTACCGAATCGTGTGTTTTTATCACTAAAACTCAATTTTTTTATATTTCAATTGTCCAAAATGTTGGTTAAAACGGACCATTAAACCCCGCGCAACAAAAAAATGCAGCGTAATATTTAATCTTTTGGTCCATTTAACGGTAAAACAGATTCAGTTTTCTGTAAACTTTTCTATAAACCGTTATTTCGAACCAAATTTTAAATTTTTACGTGCATTTTTATATTGCGTGGGGTTAAATTGTGCATTTACCCACATTTGAATAATTTTAATATCAAAAATTGAGTTGGGCTGACAATCATACGCTTTAGGTCGTAATTTTTGCTAATTAATATTTTTTTGTGTTTTTGTTCATTATTTGTCCATTTTGAACGTCATTTTGAACGATATGTACCAAAATCTTATCAAAACAAAGGGTAAATGAAGAAGTTTACCCCAAATTACAATAAATTGCACCTAAAAATTAAATATTTTTAATCAAAAAAACGGTAAAAATAGGCAAGTTGACACATATAATTGTCGTTTTTACCGTTGATTTGAACCAAATGTTTAATTTTTAAGTGCAATTTAATGTCATTTAGGCTAAAAATCTTCATTTAGCCAACATTTTGCACAATTTCAATATGAAACAATATGGTTGTGGTGATTAAACACACTTTGGTAGAATTTTGGTATTAATTGTTCAAAATGACGTTCAAATGGACAAATAATTAAAAAAAACACAAACAATATATAAATAAGCAAAAATTACTTCCATAGCGTGTGTTTTATCACCACAACTCAATTTTGTTATATTTCAAATGTCCTAAATGTGGTTAAAATTGACCATTTAACCCGGCGCAACATAAAAATGCACGTTTAAAATTTAATATTTGGTCGAAATAACGGTTAAAAAGATAAACTTTGTGTAAACTTTTCTATTTACCGTTAATTCGAACCAAATTTCAAATTTTAACTTGCATTTTTATATTGCGTGGGGTTAAATTGTGCATTTTACCCACATTTCAACAATTTATATATCAAAAAATTGAGCTGAGCTGACAAATCAATACGCTTTAGTAGTAAGTTTTGCTAATTAATATTTTTTTTGTGTTTCTGTTCACTATTTGTCCATTTGAACGTCATTCCAAACGATTTGTACCAAAATCTTAACAAAACAATGGGTTAATGAAGAATTTCACCCCAAATTACAATAAATTGCACCAACAAAAATGGCGCAACTGAAAGAAAAAACCCACCCCGCCAATAAATATTGTGGGCGTGAACTGTTACCCCAAAAATTCAGTCTATAATGAAATCAGTAAATAACAAAGAGTATAAAGTAACAGCGCTTAACAATGACGTTTGGAAAATTAATACTCTGGACTCAGAATCCTATAGAACATTATCTATGAAACTGAATGCTGAAAAGTATTAGTGGTTTACATATGAAGACACACAGGCTCGACCTATAAAAGTTATGGCAAGAGGTTTGCATCACACTTGCTCAACTCAAGCAATAATGGAAGACTTACAAAATAAAGGCCTTTAAATACTAGATGCTGTGAATATTCGTTAAAAAAGAGAGAACAGAAAACCAGGAAGGAATCTCAACGCTCAGAAAAAGGGGACTCCCTCTTTTTATGTTGGTATTTGATAACAAAGAGAATGTTCAAAACATTGATGGTATGAAATCAATTCTTTACATGAAGGTCAAAATTGAACCAATGAGGAGAACCAATACACGCATACCCCAATGCAAGAAATGTCAGGGATTTTATCACACCCAAAGATATTGCAGCTGGGATCCGAGATGTTTAAAATGCTCAGGCAAACATATTACCCAGGCATGTACTATATCGAGAGATGTGCCAGCTAAGTGTATAAATTGTAAAGGGTCAACATCCGGCCAATTATCGAGGCTGTGAGGGTTGCTACAAAAATTAAGAGATACATCACGAAAACTACCACAAAATCATGAAATTCGAAGGATTCAAACCTCAAATCAGATGGATCAAAATACACAACCAAGCACCGCAGGGCAAAGAAGAACATTTGCTCAGGGTAGTGAAAGGCTCAGGTTCAACCAAATATATGGACTATGAAAATAACCGAATTATAGAAAACATTATGATCAGCATTGAAGCTATAAACAAAGCGACTAGATGACCAAAGTAATCTGACCAACATGATCTTTGATCAACTCAAGAAAATGCAACTCCCACAACGCAATCCGATAAAAAATGTTAAGTAAGAACTCAACTTTCAGAATAGCAATCTGGAATGCGAATGGGCTTATGCAACACATTCCAGAAATAGAAATATTTTCAAATACAAAAAAAAAGTCGACATTTTCCTAATATCCGAAAGCCATTTTGTTAAATCTTCATTTGTTAAAATCCGGGGTTATATCTTATATCATTCCATTCATCCAGCGGAAAGAGCAAGAGGTGGCTCGGCATTACTAATAAAAGAAAATATAAAACACTATGTAGAAACAAAAATCGAAGAAGAATCAATGCAAGTCACTACTGTAAGGATTCACATTAAATACCGACAGCTTACTGTCCCTGCAATATACTATCCTCCCGGCATAACTTGAAAAGGGAGGACTACATTAAACTATTTAAATCCCTAGGACGTGATTTTATTATTGCAGGTGACTTTAATGCGAAAAACACCTATTGGGGATCTAGACTTACGACGTCAAAGGGTAAAGAATTGCTTCAAGCAGGTCAGACATCAAAATGTGAATTTTATTCTGGTGGTTCCCCAACATACTGGCCAAGTGACGAAGCTAAGTTACCGGACTTATAGACTTTTACGTAGCAAGAGGTATATCTCAGAACTACATTCACATTGAAAACAGCAACTCTCTAGTATCGGATCACTCACCCGGTTATCATGACAGTCAGTGAAACGGTAATTCAAAGGGAAAGTGCACCCAGATTAACAAATTCAAAAACAAACTGGGATCTCTTTCGTAAATTAATGGAGGAGAAAAATCAATCTCCAGGTACCGATAAGAAATTCTCGACAGTTGGAGAAAACGAATTGGAACAACTCAATGAAGTAATTCACTATGCTGCGTTGGAAAGTACCCCCACTTTACAAAATAAGAAGACGCTAAACGTATCCTACCCAATGAAAATTAGAGAGTTGGTCAGAGAAAAGTGACGGGCTCATAAAACCTGGCAAATTAATCGAACACCGGAGAATAAAACAATTCTTAACAATCTATGTAACAGTCTTAAATCCCTCTTAAGAGAAGTTAAAAATGAAACAATCAACAGATATTTAGTAGCCTAGCTGACGAAAAAAATTCTCGATTATTCACTGTGGAAGGCGACGAAGGGACTTAAAAGACCAAAAATGCAAGTACCTCCACTTAAAAAGGTTGATGGGACCTGGGCAAGAGGGTCACAAAGAGAAGGCTGATTTGTTTGCGGAGTATCTCCAGGAAACCTTCCAACCGCTACCAAGACAAACTGCCAATGAAAATATAATGCCCAATTCAGAAGCTGGATGAGTTTGATATACAACCAGTAACTCTCAAAGAACTAAAAGAAGAAGTGAAAAGTACATGAATATTAAGAAAGCCCAATGCAACCTTTCGGTTAAAATATGTTCCGCATCAATGGAAAGTAGCAGAAGTAATCATGATACCAAAACCTGATAAACCCCCTAAAGATAAAAATCATACAGGCCAATTTCTCTGCAGCCAATTATGTCAAAACTTTTTGAAAAATTATTACTAAAGCGACTTAAACCAATAATTGAGGACCGATTCTAGTGGTCTGGAATACAAACTGCATAGAGATCTGCCGATACAATACAAGCTTAACGAGACAAAATCCACACATATTAACTTTTCATATCAAAAGGCTTACCATCTACCTATCGAATTAACTCGCGACACGTGCCATATGCAAATACAGCTAAATATCTTGGCATGACCCTCGACGCAAGCTCAAGTGGAGAGAGCCTGTCAAAAAGAAAAAAGAAGAATTTAACATAAAGTTCAGAAAAATGAATTGGCTCATAGGTTGAGGCTCTGAGCTTACAATTCATATAAACTGCTGCTATATTGCAAATTCTGAAACCGATATACAACTCTGGGGATGTACCAAGCAAACAAACGCCAAAACGATACAGACGTTTCAAAACAAGGTTCTTCGTAGCATTGTCAATGCTCCGTGGTACTAACGAAATGAAGACCTACACAGGGACCTTCGGATGGAATACATCAAAGATGAAATAAAAAAGCATGCCACAAACATGAAATAAGGCCTCCAGCAACATGGAAACCCCTTTATTCGTCATATGATAGATAACCCTATTGTTGAAAGAAGACTCAAAGAACGAGGCCACTTGACATAGTGAACTTACCGAATTCAAATTAGTAAATTAGGTTTAATTAATTATGGGACTAACCAGTGGGTTACATACCAACAAAAGTGCAGTATAATAGAAACATAAAAATTTGTATTTGAAAGAAAAAATTGCTAGATGAGCGCAGTCTCAGTCGTAATAAAATAAAGCAAAAAAAAAAACAAAATATTTCAATTGTCCAAAATGGTGGTAAAATGGATCATTAAACCCCGCGCAACATAACAATGCTCGTTAAAATTTAATATTTTGTTCACAATAACGGTAGAATAGAAAAGTTTTGTGTAAACTTGTCTATTTACCGTTATTTCGAACCAAATTTTAAATTTTTACGTGCATTAACATGTTGCGTGGGGGTAAAATTGAGCCTTTGACCCATATTTTAAACAATTTAAAAAAAAAGATCGAATTGTGGTGACAAACCACATGCTTTAGTAGTAATTTTTGCTAATTGATATTTTTTTTTGTGTTTTTGTTCATTATTTGTCCAATTGAACGTCATTTTGACGACATGTACCAAAATCTTAACAAAATAATGGAGAATGGAAAATTTCACCCGAAATGAAATAAAATTGTACCAAAAATTAAATATTTTAATCAAAATAACGGTAAATCGACAAGTTGACACGAGACGTGTTGCTTTAATCGTTATTTTGAACGAAATATTTAATTTTTAAGTGCAATTTATTAACGTTTGGGGTGAAATTCTCCAATTAAACCGACATTTTGAACAATTTAAATATGTCAAAATTGAGTTGTGGTGATAAAACACATTTCGATAGAATTTTGGTATTTATTGTTCAAAATAACGTTAAAATGGACAAATAATGTTATATTACTTTGTTGCAATATAAAAAGTTCTTTAAACTATTTTGTTGCAATATAAAATAAATGCTTATTGCCTAAAAGAAATATATATTTTATGTGGGCTGAGCGCGTGTAACAGGGTTACACTACAAAATGGAGAATTTCACAACAAATGACATTAAATTGTACTTAAAAATTATATATTTGGTTCAAAATAACACAAAAAAATATAAATAAGTAAAAATTACTATCAAAGCGTGTGTTTTGTCACCACAATTCAAGTTTTTTATATTTTAATTGTTCAAAATGTGGAAAAACTGCACAATTTAACCCCACGCAATATAAAATGCACGTTTAAATATAAAATTTTATTCGGAATAACGGTCAATAAACAAGTTTAAACAAAACTTGTCTATTTAACCGTTATTTCGAACAAAATATTAAATTTTTATAAAATTTTAATTTATAAAATTAAATATTTGGTTCAAAATAACGGTTAAAACGACAAAATTTGTGACAACTTGTCTATTTTCCTTTTTTTCGATTAAAATATTTAGTTTTTAGGTGCAATTTTATGTCATTCGGGGTAAAATTCTCCATTTTCCCATTGTTTTGTTCAGATTTTGGTACATATCGTTCAAAACGACGTTCAAATGGACAAATAATGCACAAAAAACAAAAAAAAATTAATTAGCAAAAGTTACTACTAAAGCGTGTGTTTTGTCACCAAAACTCACTTTTCTGATATTTTAATTGTTCAAAATGTAAAAAAAATGAACCATTTAACCCCACGCAATATTAAAATGCATGTTTAAATCTAAAATTTGGTTCTAAAATAACGGTAAATAGACAAGTTTACACAAAAATTGTCTATTTAACCGTTATTTGGAACAAACATTAAAATTTTTTACCTGCATTTTAATGTTGCGCGGGGTTAAATGGTCCAGTTTACCCACATTTTGAACAATTGAAATATAAAAAAATTGAGTTGTGGTGATAAAACACACGCTTTGGTAGTAATTTTAACTAATTTATATTTTTTTGTGATTTTATTCATTATTTGTCCATTTGAACGTCATTTGGAACAATTAATACCAAAATCTGAAAAAAGTAATGGAGAAATGGAGAATTTCACCCCAAATGACATTAAAATGAACCTTAAAACTTAATATTTTAATCGAAATAACGGTAAATTGACAAATTGACACAAAACTTGTCGTTTTAACCGTTATTTTGAACCAAATATTTAATTTATAAATTAAAATTTTATAAAAATTTAATATTTTATTCGAAATAACGGTTAAATAGACAAGTTTTGTTTAAACTTGTTTATTTACCGTTATAATGTGTAAAATTTAAAATTTTAACGTGCAATTTTATTGCGTAGGGTAAAATTGTGCAATTTTTCCACATTTTTGAACAATTTAAATATAAAAAATTGAATTGTGGTGACAAAACACACGCTTTGGTAATAATTTTTGCTAATTTCTATTTTTTTTTGTTAATTTTAACCAAATATATAATTTTTAGTGCAATATAATGTCATTTGGGGTGAATTTTCCATTACACAGTGTTACTCTGTAACACGCGCTCAGCCCACAGAAAATATTTATAATTTTGTGGCAATAAGCATATATTTATATTGCAACAAAGTTTAATAAAGAACTATCATATAACAAAAAATTAAAATAGTCAAATAAAAAAATATCATAAGGCAAACATGTTAACTTAGCGATAATAGTCCATCGATTGCATTTTTATGTAGCGACGTTAAACGTAGAATTAAAGGAAGGACAATTTTGAATAAAGGTCAAAATTAAGTTGTTAGTCGAGATAGAATGTTTTATTAAAACATTCCCAAGATTGATTCCCAAGTAAATAGCATGGTATTGAATCGCTACACCACCACAACCTAAACCGAAATTTTGAACAATTTCAATATAAAACAATTAAGTTGTGGTGATAAAACACATTTTGATAGAATTTTGGTACTCATTGTCCGAAATGACCTTCAAATGGACAAATAATGAAAAAAAGCACAAACAAATATAAATAAGCAAAAATTATTACCAAAGCGTGTGTTTTATCAGCACAAATCCATTTTTTTTATATTTCAATGGTCCAAAATGTAGGTAAAATGGACCATTTAACCCCAAACGACATAAAAATGCACGTTAAAATTTAATATTGTGTTCGAAATAACGGTAAAACAGACAAGTTTAGTGTAAACTTGTCTATTTACCGTTAATTCGAACCAAATTTTAAATTTTCACGTGCATTTTCATATTGCGTGGGGTTACATTGTGCATTTTACCCACATTTTGAACAATTAAAATATCAAAAAATTGAGTTGTGGTGACAAAACATACGCTTTAGTAGAAATTTTTGCTAATAATATTTTTTAATGTGTTTTTTCTTCATTATAAGTCTATTTTAACGTCATTTTGAACGAAATATACCAGAATCTTAACAAAATATTGGGTCAATGGAGAGTTTCACCCCTAATGACATCAAACAGCACCTAAAAACTAAATATTGTAATCGAAATAACGGCAAATAGACAAGTTGACACAAGTTGTCGTTTTTACCGTTATTTTGAACCAAATATTTAATTTTTCAGTGCAAATGAATGTCATTTGGGCTAAAATTCTCCATTTTAAAGACATTTTGAACAATTTTAATATGAAACATTTGAGTTGTGGTGATTAAACACACTTTATTTAAATAATGAATAAAACCACAAAAAAATATAAATAAGCAAAAACTACTACCAAAGCGTGCGTGTTATCACCACTTATTAATTTTTTTATATTTCAATTGTCCAAAATGTTTGTAAAATGGAACATTTAACCCCGCGGAACATAACAATGCACGTTAAAATTCAATATTTTGTTCGAAATAACGGTAAAATAGAGAAGTTTAGTGTAAACTTGTCTATTTATCGTTATTTCGGACCAAATTTAAAATTTTTACGTGCATTTTAATATAGCGTGGGGTAAAATTTTGCCTTTGACCCATATTTTTAACAATTAAAACATCAAAAATTCGAATTGAGGTGACAAAACTCACGCTTTAGTATTTATTTTTGCTAATTGATATTTTTTATGTGTAAATGTGCATTATTTGTCCATTTGAACGTCATTTTGAACGACATGTACCAAAACCTTAACAAAAATAATGGGTTAGTGGAGAATTTCATCCGAAATGATATAAAATTGTACCTAAAAATTAAATATTTTAATCGAAATTACGGTAAATCGACAAGTTGACACGAGACGTTTCGCTTTTACCGTTATTTTTCACCAAATATTTAATTTTTAGTATTGCTGGTTTTAAAGATTTTCAATTGCAGTTTTTCCAACCTTTTTCTCATTTGAATTAAATAAAATACTTAATTCTTAGAACGAACATATAACTCTGGTCCTTAGACCATTATCAAATGTTTTACACAATCAGAAACTATAAATAGTATATAATAAAATTATAAATTAAAACATAAATATAATATAAACTTGAAAAGAAAGAAAATTGGAAGCCAATAAATCACTTGTGAAAAGAAAATTGGAAGCCAATTAATCACTTACTATAAGCGTTCAAAATAAAATACATAGAATTAATTTGCAAGTAATGTTTTCATATCAGAAGCTTATTGTTTCTTATTTTGAAACACTTAAAAAATAAATAATAAAGTCTATATATAAATATGTAATATATATATATATATATATAATATATATTATATATATATATATATTATATATATATATATATATATATATATATATATATATATATATATATATATATATATAAATATATATAAATATATATATATATATATATATATTTATATATATATATATATATATATATATATATATATATATATATATATTATATATAAATATATATATATATATATATATATATATATATATATATATATATATATATATATATATATATATATATATATATATATATATAAATATATATATATATATATATATATATATATATATATATATATATATATATATATATATATATATATATATATATTATATATATATATATATATATATTAAATTTCTTTATTAAAATTGATATATAACTTCACAAGTTAAAATGAAATAAAGTCACAAATTGAAAAAATCATGTATACACAAAATAAAACTCAATTTACCTCGAAATTTAAATTTATTACATTTATATATTTCAATAATCGTTCAACTGTCGGTTATTCAACGTTTAATTACTCAATGTGCTCAATTACTTTATTGGCAAAAATATTAACCAAGACTTGAATCTTTACAATCTAATATTGGTTAAATTCTTATCTTGTCATGTATTTCTCCAACACATATTTCTCCAAAATTTAACTCTGTTGCCATCTACCTTAATCCAAAATTCAATTATACCAATTAATAGATACTAGACTAACGATCAGCTGTGCAATCCAATATTTATAATGTCAAAATGTCATAATAAGAATAATTATTATGAATTGTCATAGATTGGATGCTTGTATCTAAAGTTATGTTTATTTAAATAAATTATTATGTTGTAAAATGTTTATTGTATGTGTGTAACATAAACTTGTATATTGTGTTCATGTTTTCTGTGTCCGTTTTTAAGTTCATGTTGTTGTTATCTTTAAGAATGTGTATGCTTTCTAGGAAGATTCTTTTCTTATAATTTGTTTCATGTTATAAAATTTTGGATTTTGTAAAATTAGGAATATGTTTAGCGATCTGTATATGTGGTGAAAGTGCCGTGTCTTTTTTGTCTAAACGTATATCACTTTGATGTCGTTGGAGTCTAGTCTTAAGTGAATTTGACGTTTGACCAATATATTTCATGTTACAGGAACATGGAACGGAATAAATTATTTGTGTACGTTGTTCTTTTGGTATTTTATCTTTCATGTTAGTGAATTTTTCTTGTAGTTTGTTTTTGATGTTAAAGGCAATTCTATTAATTCCAATTGACTTTAAAATTTGACTAATTTTGAAAGATAAATCAGGCATATAAGTTATGACTGTATTGATGGGTGTAGAATTATTATTATTAGTGTCTATGATTGTATTATCTGATTGTGGTTGTGGATTGTCTTGTTTATAAATAATTTCACGAATCAATCTTTTAATCATCTTTATAGGAAAATTGTTGAGTGAAAGATGTTTTACTATGTTTTAATGTTATCCTCTCTTTATTGTCTTTCACTTACCGTCAGTATTTTTTTAATGAAACTTTTAGCAACATTTAATTTCATATAATGGGGATGGTTTGAGTAAAAGTTTAAAATTCTTTTCGATGAAGTTGGTTTGGAAAACCAATTAGTGAATATTGATGTTCCATCTCTGACCAACGTTAATTCTTAAATCTTTAATTTATTGTCTGTTTCCAATTCAATCATAAATTTTATGTTATTATTAAATATCTCAAAACATTTTTAAGTGGATTCAATGTGATCTTCTGGTAAAATTAACAATATATCATCTACGTACTTTAAAATTAATGATGGTTGAACTAAATTATTTTGTAAGGTGTGTTTAAATAATTTCTCCATAACAATATCTGCTAAAATGGGAGACAATGGGTTTCCCATAGCCAATCCAGATATTTGCATAAAATATTCATCATTAAAAGTAAAGTAGTTATGTTTCGTTAGTATTATTTTAAGTAATTCAATAAAATCTGTTTTTCTAATGTTCGTCCAAGGTTCAATTTCTGACCAACGATCATTTATCTCATCGAGTACAACATTGATTGGTGTATTAGTAAAAAGACTCACTACGTCAAACAATACTAAAACATTGTTGACATTACTTTTGCAATTTTTAACTCTTGACACTACTTCATAAGAATTTTTAACGTTTTATTTGCTTTCATAAGTTAACACATTCAGAATTCCACTCAGGTGTTTCAAGGTTTCATATGTTAAACATCCAATATTTGAGACTATAGGTCTAAGAGGAATACCCGTTTTGTGTTACTTTGGTAGTCCGGAAATTCTTGGTGTAATAGACAACCATGTTTTAATTTTATTATAATGTCTTGGGTTATCTGACCAGTTGTATATAATAATTTTATGTTATATTCAAATTTTTTCTGACTCTTGGAATTTTAGTTAAATTCCTATAAGCACTTCCATGTGACAAAAGTTCATACATCTTACTAATATACTCATCTTTAAACATAATTACCGTTTTTTTACTTTTGTCACTATTAAGAATGAATATTTAAGAATTTTTATGTCTATATAATTTTAACAAATTCATAGCTGTAATTATGAATCTGTCTTGGTCATTTTGAAGTCTATTACTTTTCATGTAATTGAGTACTTCATTAAGTAAATTAAATCTGTATTCATTGATTAGGATATCATCAGTAAACTTAAATAGTGTATACTCACTACTAAAACATTTTTCCCGTTTATAACATTTTATGACCCCAAAAAAAAAATTTTCAACCAAACATGTCATGATCACTGTAATTTATTCGATTATAAATTTTTCTACCGGGTAACTCTTAAAATCATTACCAAATCAATTGTTACGTATTGAAATTTTTCAAAATTTCGGTTAACTGAAAAATTTTAGCCCAAATAACATTAAATTGCTCTTAAAAATTAAATATTTGGTTCAAAATAACACAAAAAAAATTAATAAGCAAAAATTACTACCAAAGCGTGTGTTTTGTCACCACAAATCAATTTTTTTTATATTTAAATTGTTCAAAATGTGGGTAAAATGCACAATTTAACCACACGCAACATAAAATTCCACGTTAGAATTATAAATTTGGTTCAAAATAACGATTAATAGACAAGTTTACACAAAACTTGTCTGTTTTACCGATATTTCGAACAAAATATTTAATTTTTACGTTCAATTTTATGTTGCGCGGGGTTTTATGGTCCATTTTACTCTCATTATGGACAATTGAAATATAAAAAAATTGAGTTGTGGTGATAAAACACACGCTTTGGTAGTAATTTTTGCTTATTTTATTATATATATATGTTTCATATATTATATATATTATACATTTTTTTTGTGTATTTATTCATTATTTGTCCATTTGATCGTCATTTTGAACAATTAATACCAAAATTCTACCAAAGTAAGTTTTATCACCACAACTCAATTGTTTCAAATTGAATTTGTTCAAAAGGTCGGTTCAATGGAGAATTTAAGCCCAAATGACACTAAATTGCCCTTTAAAATTTAATATTAGGTTCAAAATAACACAACAAAGAATATTTACCGATATTTCCAACAAAATGTTAAGTGTTACGTGCATTTTAATGTTTATTGGGGTTAAATGGTCCATTTTACTCACATTTTGGACAATTTTAATATTAAAAAATTGAGTTGTGGTGATAAAACACACGCTATGGTAGTAATTTTTGCAAATTTAAATTTGTTTTGTGTTTTTATTCATAATTTGTCCATTTCAACGTCATTTTGAACAATTTATACAAAAATTCTACCAAAGGTAATTTTATCGCCACAACTCAATTGTTTCATATTTAAGTTGTTCAAAATGTCGGTTAAATTGAGAATTTCACCCCAAATGACATTTAAATGCACTTAAAAATTAAATATTGGGTTCAAAATAACGATAAAAAAGACAAATTTTGTGTCAAGTTGTCAATTTACCGTTATTTCGATAAGAATATTTAATTTGAAGGTGAAATTTTATGTCATTTGGGGTAAAATTCTCCATTATTTTGTTAAGATTTTGGTACATATCGTTCAAAATGACGATCAAATGGACAAATAATGAACACAAACACAAAAAAATATCAATTAGCAAAAATTACTACTAAAGCATGTTTTTTGTCACCACAACTCAATATTTTGATATTTAAATAGTTCAAAATGTAAGTAAATGCACCATTAAACCTCACGCATTATTAAAATGCACGTTAATATTAAAAATTAGGTTGGAAAATATGGTTAATAGACATGTTAACACAAAACTTGTCTGTTTTTCGGTTATTTCGAACAAAATATTAAATTTTAACGTGCATTTTTATGTTGCTTGGTGTTAAATGGTCCGTTTTACCCACATTTTGGACAATTGAAATATAATAAAATTGAGTTGTGGTGATAAAACACACGCTTTGGTGGTGATTATTGCTTTTTTGTTTGTATTTTTTTTTCATTATTTGTCCATTTGAACGTCATTTTAAACAATTATTATTAAAATTCTACCAAAGTTAATTTAATCACTTCAACTCAATTGTTTCATATTGAAATTGTTCAAAATGTCGGTTAAATGAACGATTTTAGCCCAAATGACATAAAATTGCAATTAAAAACTAAACATTTGGTTCAAAATAACACAAAAAAAAAATAAATAAGCAAAAATTACTACCAAAGAGTTTGTTTTCTCACCACAATTCAATTTTTTTAAATTTAAATTGTTAAAAATGTGGGTAAAATGCACAATTTAACACCACGCTACATTTAATTCCACGTAAGAATTTAAAATTTGGTTCGAAATAACGGTAAATAGACAAGGTAACACAAAACTTGTCTGTTTTAATGTTATTTCGGACAAAATATTAAATTTCTACGTGCATTTTTATGTTGCGTGGGGTTAAATGGTCCATTTTACCCACATTTTGGACAACTGAAATATAAAAATTGAGTTGTGGTGATATAACACACGCTTTGGTAGTAATTTTTGCTAATTTTTGTTTCGTTTTTTTTTCATTTTTTTTATCCATTTGAACGTCATTTTGAACAATTAAAACTAAATCTCTTCAAAATGTGTTTTATCACCACATCTCAATTAATCAATTAAAAATTGTTCAAAATGTCGGTTAAATGGAAAATTTTAGCCCAAATGAAATTAAATTGCCCTTAAAAAAAATATTTGGTTCAAAATAACACAAAAAAAATATTAATAAGCAAAAATTACTACCAAAGCGTGTGTTTTGTCACCAAAACTCAATTTTTATTTATTTGTATAGTTTAAAATGTGGGTTAAATGCACAATTTAATACCCACTCAACATCAAAGTGCACACAAAAATTTAAAATTTGGTTCGAAATAACGGTAAATAGAAATATTTACACAAAACTTGTCTGTTTAACCGTTATTGCGAACAAAATATTAAATTTTTACGTGCATTATCTTGTCGCGCTGGGTTAGATAGTCCATTTTACTCACATTTTGGACACTTGAAATATTAAAAAAATTTAGTTGTGTTTATTAAACACATGCTATGGTTGTAATTTTTGCTGATTAATATTTTTTATGTGTTTAAATTCATAATTTGTCCATTTGAACGTCATTTTTAACAATAAATACCAAAATTCTACCAAAGTGTGTTTTATCACCACAACTCAATTGTTTCATTTTGAAATTGTTCAAATTGTGGGTTAAATGGACAATTTCAACCCAAATGACATTTACTTGCACTTAAAAATTAAACAGTTGATTCAAAATAACACTAAAAAAATATAAATAAGCAAAAAATACTACCAAAGCGTGTATTTGTCACCACAATTCAATTTTTTAGTATTTAAATTGTTCAAAATGTGGGTGATATGCACAATTTAATCCCACGCAATATAAAAACGAACATAAAAATTTTAAATTTGGTTCGAAATAACGGCAAATAGACAATTGAACGTCATTTGGAACAATTAATACCAAAATTCTACCAAAGTTAATTATATCACCACAACTCAATTGTTTCACATTAAAATTGTTCAAAATGTCGGTTAAATGGAGAATTTTACCTCAAATTAAATTAAATTGCTCTTAAAAATTAAATATTTGGTTTTAAATAACGGTATAACCGAGAAATTTGGTATCAACTAGCCTTTTTACCGTTATTTCAAAAATAATATTTAATTTTTAGGTGCATTTGTATGTCATTTGGGGTAAAATTCTCCATTTACTTACTTAAAATTGTTTTTATATTTTGGTACATATCGTTCAAAACGACCATCAAATGGAACAATAATGAACACAAAACACAAAAAAATATTAATTGGCAAAACTAACTCCTAAAGCGTGTGTTTTGTCACCTCACCTCAATTTTTAAATATTAAAAATGTTCCAAATGGGAGTAAAACGGACCATTTAACCCCGCGCAATATAAAAATGCACGAAAAAATTTAATATTTGGTTCGAAATTACGGTTAAACGGACATGTTTTGGGAAACGAACGGACATGTTTTGTCAAAATAACGGTATTTCCGTTATTTCGAACCAAACTTTAAATTTTTTCGTGTATTTTAATATTTGGTGGGGTTAAATTTTTGGACAATTGAAATATAAAAAAATTGAGTTGTGGTGATAAAACACACGATTTGGTAGTTATTTTTGCTAATTTATATTTTTTTGGTGTTATTATTCATTATTTGTCCATTTGAACGTCACTTTGAACAATTACTACCAAAATTCTACCAAAGTGTGTTTTATCATTACAACTCAATTGTTCAAAATGTCGGTCAAATTGAGAATTTCAGCCTAAAATGACATTAAATTGCCCTAAAAAATTAAATATATGGTTCAAAATAACACAAAAAAAAATATTAATAAGAATAAATTACTACCAAAGCGTGTGTTTTGTCACCACAATTCAAACTTTTAGAATTTGAATTGTTCAAAATGTGGGTTTAATGCACAATTTAACCCTACGCAACATGAAAATGCACGTAAAATTTTATAATTTGGTTCGAAATAACGGCAAATAGACAAATTTAAGCAAAACTTGTCTATTGTACCGTTATTTTGAACAAAATATTTAATTTTAAGGTGCATTTTTATGTTGCGTTGGGTTAAATTGTCCATTTTTAACAATTTTGAACAATTTGAATATACAAAATAGATTTGTGGTGATAAAACACACGCTTTGGTAGAATTTTTGCTAATTAATTTTTTGTTTGTATTTTGATTCATTATTTGTCCATTTGAACGTCATTTGAATGATAAGTTACAAAATTCTACCAAAATTACTTGAATTACCACAACTCAATTGTTTCATATTTAAAATTTTCAAAATGTCGGTTAAATGGAGAATCTACCCCAAATGACATTAGATTACACTTGAAAATTTAAAATTTGGTTCAAAATAAAGGTTTAAATGACATGTTTTGTGTCATCTTGTCTATTTACCGTTATTTCGATTAGAATAATTAATTTTTAGGTGCAATTTTTTGTCATTTCGGGTGAAATTTTCCATTTTCCCATTATTTTGAAAAGATTTTGGTACATATCGTTCAAAATGGCGTTCGAATGGACAAATAATAAACAAAAAAACCAAAAAAAATATTAATTAGCAAAATTAACTACTAAAGCGTGTGTTTTGTCACAACAACTTTTTTTATATTATTTTTTTATTTACAAAGTTTTTTTATATTTTAATTGTTCAAAATAAGGGTGAAATGCACAACTTTACCCCAAACAATATAAAATGCACGTTAAAATTTTAAAAATTGTGTTCGAAATAACGGTACATAGACAAGTTTACCCAAAATAATCTGTTTTTACCGTTATTTCGAACAAAATATTTATTTTTGTGATGCATTTTATTGTTTTGCGGGGTAAAATGGTCCATTTTACCCACATTTTGGACAGTTGAAATATAAAAAATTGAGTTGTGGTGATAAAGCACACGCTTTGGTAGTAATTTTTAATTATTTTTTGTGTTGTTTTGTACCAAATATTTAATTTTTAAGTGCATTCAAATGTCATTTGGGGTGCCATTTTCCATTAAACTGACATTTTGAACAATTTCATTATGAAACAATTGAGTTGTGGTGATAAATATAAAGTTGGTAAAATTTTGGTATTTATTGTTCAAAATGACGTTCAAATGGACAAATAATGAATAAAAACACAAAAACAAAATATAAATTAGCAAAAATTACTACCAAAGCGTGTGTTTTATCACCACAACTCAATTCATCTATATTCCAATTGTTCAGAATTTGAATTAAATGGACAATATAACCCCACGCAACATAAAAATGCACCTAAAAATTTAATATTTTGTTCGAAAAAACGGTCAAAATGACAAGTTTTGTGTGAACTTGTCTATTTACCGTTATTTCGAACCAAATTTTAAATTTTAACGTGCATTTTAATAGTACGTAGAGTTTAATTGTGCATTTTACCCACATTTTTAACAATTTAAATATCAAAAACTTGAGTTGAGGTGACAAAACCCACGCTTTAGTAGTAATTTTTTCTAATTAATATTTTTTTTTGTGTTTTTGTTCATCATTTGTCCATTTCAACGTCATTTTGAACGACATGTACCAAAATCTTAACAAAGTAATGGGTAAGTGGAGAATTTCACCCGAAATGACATAAAATTGCACCTAAAAATTAAATATTCTAATGGAAATAACGTTTAATACAGAAATTGACACTAAACTTGTCATTTTAACGGTTATTTTGAACCAAATATTTTATTTTGAAGTGCAATTTAATTTCATTTGGGGTGAAATTCTCCATTTAACTGACATTTTGAATTTTTTTTATATGAAACAATTGAGTTGTGGTGATAAAATTAACTTTGGTAGAATTTTGGTATTAATTGTTTAACATGACGTTCAAATGGACAAATAATGAATAAAAACACAAAAAAAAATATAATTAGCCAAAATTACTACAAAAGCGTGTGTTTTATCACCTTTTCTTAATTTTTTTATTTCAATTGTCCGAAATGTGGGTTAAATGGACCATTCAACCCCGCGAAACATAAAAATGCACGTAAACATTTAATATTTTGTACGACATAACGGTAAAACCGACTAAACTTGTGTAAACTTGTCTATTACCCGTTATTTCAAATCAAGTTTTAAATTTTAAAGTGCATTTTCATATTATGAACAAAAACACAAAAAAAAATATAATTAGCCAAAATTACTACCGTAATGTGTACGCGTGTGTTTTATCACCACAACTCAATTTTTCTATATTTCAATTGTCTAAAATGTGGGTTAAATGAACCATTTAACCACGAGAAACATTAAAATGCATATGAACATTTTTTTTTGTTCAATATAACGGTAAAACAGACGAATTTTGTTTAATCTTGTGTATTTACCGTTATTTCGAACCAAATTTTAAATTTTTGCTTGCATTTTTATATTGCGTGGGGTTTAATTGTGCATTTTACCCACATATTGAACAATTTTAATATCAAAAAATTGATTTGAGGTGACAAAACACACGCTTTGTAGTAATTTTTGCTTATTACTATTTTTTTTTGTTATTTCGAACCAAAAATTTAATTTTTAAGTGCAATTTAATGTCATTTGAGGTAAAATTCTCCATTAAACCGACATTTTGAACAATTTCAAAATGACACAATTGAGTTGGGGATGACAAAACACACTTTGGTTGAATTGTGGTATTAATTGTTCAAAGTGACTTTCAAATGAACACAAAATGAATAAAAACACAAAAAAAATATAAATTAGCCAAAATTTTCTCCCAAAGCGTGTGTTTTATCACCACAACTCAATTTTTTTTAAATTTTAATTGTCCAAAATGTGGATAAAATGGACCATTTAACCTCGGGCAACATTAAAATGCACGTTCAAATTTAATATTTTGTTCGAAATAACGGTAAAACAGACAAGTTTTGTGAACACTTGTGTATTAACCATTATTTCGAACAATATTTTTAATTTTGACGTGCATTTATTAATTGCATGGGGTAAAATTGTGCATTTTTCACACATTTTGAACAATTTTAATATCAAAAAATTGATTGAGGTGACAAAACACACGTTTAAGTATTAAATTTTGCTAATTAATATTTTTTTCGTGTTTTTGTTCATTTTTTGTCCATTTTAACGTCATTCTGAACGACATGTACCAAAATCTTAAAAAAATAATGGGTAAATGGAGAATTTAATCCCAAATGACAAAAAAATGCACCAATAAATTAAATTTTTTGATCGAAATAACGGTAAAAAGACAACTTGACACAAAACTTGTGGTTTTTACCGTTATTTTGAACCGAATATTTAATTTTTAATTTCAATTAAATGTCATTTGGGGTGGAATTCTCCAAAAAACCGACATTTTGAACAATTTTAATATGAAACAATTGAGTTGTGGTGATAAAATTAACTTTGGTAGAATTTTGGTATTAATTGTTTAAAATGACGTTCAAATGGACAAATAATGAATAAAAACACAAAAAAAAATATAATTAGCCAAAATTACTACCAAAGCGTGTGTTTTATCACCATATCTCAACTTTTCTATATTTCAATTGTCCAAAATGTGGGTTAAATGAACCATTTACCACGAGAAACATAAAAATGCATGTGAACATTTTTTTTTGTTCAAAATAACGGTAAAACAGACGAATTTTGTTTAAACTTGTGTATTTACCGTTATTTCGAACCAAATTTAAAATTTTTGCGTGCATTTTTATATTGCGTGGGGTTCAGTTGTGCATTTTACCCACATTTTTAACAATTGAAATATATAAGGATTGAATTGTGGTGACAAAACACACGCTGTGGTAGTAATTTTTGCTTATTAATGTTTTTTTGTATTGTTTTGAACCAAATATTTCATTTTTAGGGGCAGTTTAATGTCATTTAGGTCGAAATTCTCCATTCAACCGACATTTTGAACAATTTCAATATATAACAATTGAGTTGTGGTAATAAAACACACTTTGGTAGAATTTTGGTATGAATTGTTCCAAATGACGTTCAAATGGACAAATAATGAATAAAAACACAAAAAAAAATATAATCTAGCAAAAATTACTACCAAAGCGTCTGTTTTATCACCAGAACTCAATTTTTATAAATTTCAATTGTTCAACATTTGGGTAAAATGGACCATTAACCCCGCGCAACTTAAAAATGCACGTAAAAATTTTATATTTTATTCGGAATAACGGTAAAACAGACAAGTTTTGTGTTAAATTGTTTATTTCACGTTATTTCGAAACCAATTTTAAACTTTTACGTGCATTTTCATATTGCGTGGGTTTGAATTGTGCATTTTACCAAAATTTTGAACAATTTCAATATAAAAAAAATGAATCGTGGTGAAAAAACACACGCTTTGGTAGTAATTTTTTGATATCTAATAATTTTTTTGTGTTATTTTGTACCAAATATTTCATTTTAAAGTGAAATTTAATGTCATTTGAGATGAAATTCTCCATTAAACCGACATTTTGAACAGTTTTAAAATATAACAATTGAGTTGTGGTGATAAAACAAACTTTGGTAGAATTTTGGTATTATTTGTTCAAAATGACGTTCAAATGGACAAATAATGAATAAAAAATCCAAAAAAATTATAAATTAGCAAAAATTACTTCCAAATCGTGTGTTTTATCACCACAACTATATTTTCGTATGTTCCAATTGTTCAGAATTTGGGTAAATTTGACGATATAACACCACGCAACATAAAATTGCACGTAAAACTTTAATATTTTGTTCGAAATAACGGCAAAACAGACAAGTTTTGTGTTAACTTGTCTATTTACAGTTATTTTGAACGAAATTTTAAATCGAATTTACGGTAAATAGACAAATTGACACAAAACTTGAGGTTTTGTTCCGTTATTTTGAACCAAATATTTAATTTTTAAGTGCAATTTTATGTCGTTTGGGGTGAAATTTTCCATCAACCGACATTTTGAACCATTTAAATATAAAACAATTGAGTTGTGGTGATAAAATCAACTTTCCTAGAATAAGAGTATAAATTATTCAAAATGACAATCAAATATGAATGACGTTAAAATTTTTATTCAATAATGTATTAAAAATACAAAAAATTTATAAATTAGCAAAAAATTTTACCAAAGCGTGAGTTTTATCACCACAACTCAATTATGTTTTATTTTAATTGTCCAAAATGTGGGAAAAATGGACCATTCAACCACGGGAAACATAAGAATGCACGTTAACATTTTCTATTTTGTTCGAAATAACGGTAAGACCAACAAGTTTTGTGTTAACTTGTGTATTTACCGTTATTTCGAACCAAATTTTTTTATTTTTGCGTGTATTTTTATATTGCGCGGGTTAAATTTTGCATTTTACTCACATTTTAAACAATTTAAATATATAAGGATTGAATTGTGGTGACAAAACACAAGCTGTGGTAGTAATATTTCCTTCTATATGTTTTTTTTTGTGTTGTTTTGAACCAAATATTACATTTTTAAGGGCAGTTTAATGTCCTTTTGGGGTGAAATTCTCCATTAAACCGACATTTTGAACAATTTCAATACAAAACAATTGAGTTGTGATAAAACACACTTTGGTTGAATTTTGGTATTAATTGTTCAAAATGACGTTCAAATGGAAAAATAATGAATAAAAACACAAAAAAAAATATAAATTAGCAAAAACTACTACAAAAGCGTGTGTTTTATCACCACAACTCAATTGTTTTATATTTTTATTGTCCAAAATATGGATCAAATGGACCATTTAACCCTGCGCAACATTAAAATGCACGTAAAAAATTAATATTTTGTTCGAAATAACGGTAAAACAGACAAGTTTTGTGTAAACTTGTCTATTTACCGTTATTTCGAACCAAATTTATATTTTAACGTGCATTTTGATATTGCGTGGGGTTGAATTGTGCATTTTACCCACATTTTGAACAATTTAAGTCCAAAAAATTGAGTTGTGGTGACAAAACACACGTTTTAGTAGTATTTTTGCAAATTAATATTTTTTTGTGTTTTTGTTCATTATTTGTCCATTTGAACGTCGTTTTGAACGAAATATACCAAAATCTTAACAAAATTATGGTAAAATCAAGAATTTTACCACAAATGACATAAAATTGCATATTGTCATTTTGAACGATATTTACCGAACTTCTAACAAAATAATGGAAAAATAGAGAATTTTACCACAAATGAAATAAAATTGCACTTTAAAATTAAATATTTAAATCAAAATTACGGTAAATAGACAAGTTGACACAAATATTGTCGTTTTAACCGTTATTTTGAACCGAATATTTAAATTTTTAGTTTAGTTTAATGTCATTTGGGGTAAAATTCTCTATTTTACCGACATTTTGAACCATTTTAATATGAAACAATTGAGTTGTGGTGATAAAATTAACTTTGGTAGAATTATGGTATTAATTGTTTAAAATGACGTTCAAAGGGACAACTAATGAATAAAAACACAAAAAAAAAATATATTTAGCCAAAATAATTATACTACCAAAGCGTGTGTTTTATCGCCACAACTCAATTTTTTTATATTTCAATTGTCCACAATGTGGGTAAAATGGACCATTAACCACGCGCTACATAAAAATGCACGTTAAAATTTAAAATTTTGTTCGAAATAACGGTAAAACAGAAAAGTTTTGTGTTAATTTGTCTATTTACCGTTATTTCGAACCGAATTTTAAATTTTTAAAATTTGGTTCGAAATATCGGTAAATAGCGTGCATGTATATTGCGTGGGGTTCAATTGTTCATTTTACCTACATTTTTACCAATTTAGATATAAAAAGATTGAATTGTGGTGACACACCACAAGATTAAGTAGTAATTTTTGCTTATAAATATTTTTTTTAAGTTATTTTGAACCAAATATTTCTTTTTTAAGTTAAACTTAATGTCAGTTAGGGTGAAATTTTCTATTTTACCGACATTTTGAACAATTTAAATATGAAACAACTGAAATGTGGTGATGAAACACACTTTGGTAGAATTTTGGTATTAATTATTCAAAATGACGTTCAACTTTATAAATAAGGAATAAAAACACAAAAAATTATTAATTAGCAATAATTACTACCAAAGCGTGTGTTTTATCATCACAACTCAATTTTTTTATATTTCAATTATTCCACATTTGGGAAAAATGGACAATTTAACCCCGCGAAACATAAAAATGCACGTTAAAATGTAATATTTTGTTCGAAATAATGGTAAAAAAGACAAGTTTTGTGTAAAATTTTCTAGTTCCCGCATTTTCGAACCAAATTTCAAATTGTTACATGCATTTGCATATTTCGTAAAGTTTAACTGTGCATTTTAACCAAAATTTAGAACAATTTCCATATAAAAAAATTGAATTGTGGTGACAAAACACACGCTTTGGCAGACATTTTTCAAATAAATTTTTATTTTTTGTGTTATTTTGTACCAAATATTTAATTTTGAAGTGCAATTGAATGTAATTTGGGCTGAAATTCTCTATTAAACCGACATTTTGAAAAATTTAAAATAAAAAATTGAGTTTTGGTGAAAAAACACACTTTGGTAGAATTTTGGTATTTATTATTCAGAATGACGTTCAAATGGACAAATAATGAATAAAAACACTAAAAATTTATAAATTAGCAAAAATTACTACCAAAGCGTGTTTTTTTCACCACAACTTTTTTTTTGTATATTCCTTTTGTTCAGAACTTGGGGAAAATGGACAATATAACCGCACGCAACATAAAAAGGCACGTAAAAATTTTATATTTTGTTCGAAATAACGGTCAAACCGACAAGATTTGTGTTAACTTGTCTATTCACCATTATTTCGAACCAAATTTGAATTTTTAAGTGCATATTGCGTGAAGTGGTGCATTTTCCCACATTTTGAATAATTTAAATATCAAAAATTAAGTAATGGTGACTAAACACACGCTTTAGAAGTTTGTTTTGCTAATTAATATTTTTTTTGTGTTTTTGTTCATTAGTTGTCCAGTTGAACGTCATTTTGAACGACATATTCCAAAATCTAAACAAGACAATGGGTAAATGGAGAAATGTATCCGAAATGACATTAAATTGCTCCTAAAAAATTAAATATTTTAATCGAAAAAACGGTAAAAAGCCAAGTTAACACAAAACTTGTCGTTTTAACCGTTATTAAGAACCAAACATTTGATTTTTAAGTGCAATTCAATATCCTTTAGGGTAAAATTCTCCATTTAAGCGACATTTTGAACAATTTAAATATGAAATAATTGAGTTGTGGTGATTAATCACACTTTGGTAGATATTTGGTATTAATTGTTCAAAATGACGTTCAATTGGACCTATAATGAATTAAAACGCAAAACTAATATAAATTAGCAAAAATTTCTACCAAAGCGTGTGTTTTATCACCAGAAATCTATTTTTGAACATTTCAATTGTCCAAAATGTGGGTAAAATGGTCCACTTTACCCCGCGCAACATCAAAATGCACGTAAAAATTTATTATTTTGTTCGACATAACGGTCAAACAGACAAGTTTTGTGTAAACTTGTCTATTTTCCGTTTTTTCGAACCCAATTTTAAATTTTAACGTGCATTTTTATATTGCGTGGGGTTATTGTGCATTAAACCCAAAAATGAACAACTTTAATATAAGAAGATTGATTTGTGGTAACAAAACACACGCTTTGATAGAAATTTTTGCTAATAAATATTTTTTTGTGTTATTTTGAACCAAATATATTATTTTAAAGGGCAATAAAATATCATTTGGGAAAAAATTCTCCATTTAACTGACATTTTGAACAATTTCAATATGAAACAATTGATTAAACACAGGTTGTGGTGAAAAAACACACTTTGGTAGAATTTGGTAATTATTGTTCAAAACGACGTTCAAATGGACAAGTTATTAATAAAAACACAAGAAAAATAGAAATTAGCAAAAATTCGTACCAAAGCGTGTGTATTATTTTTAATATTTATCGCCACATCACAATTTTTTATGTTTCAATTCTCCAAAATGTTGGTAAAATGAAACATTTAACCCCGCGAAACATAAAAATGCACGTAAAATTTATTGTTTTGTTCAAAATAACGGTTAAACAGACGAGTTTTGTGTAAACTTGTGTATTAACCGTTAATTCGGACAAAATTTTAAATTTTTACCGTTCTTTTTTATATTGCGTGGGGAAAAATTGTGCATTTTACTCCAATTTTGAACAATTTAAATATAAAGAAATTGAATTGTGGTGACAAAACACACGCTTTGGTAGTAATTTGTGCTTATTTATATTAAAAATTTGTGTTATTTTGTTCCAAATATTTAATTTTTAAGTGCAATTAATGTCATTTGGGCTGAAATTCTCTATTTAACCGACATTTGGAAAATTTTTAAAATGAAACAATTGAGTGGTGGAGATTAAACACACTTTGGTTAAATTATGGTTTTAATTGTTCAAAATGATGCTCAAATGGAAAAATAATGAATAAAAAAACAAAAAAAATATTAAGTTGCAAAAATTACTACCAAGGCATGTGTTTTATCACCACAACTCAATTTTTTTATATTTCAATTGTTCAAAATGTGGGTGAAATTGACAATTTACTCCGCGCAACATTTGAATGCGCGTAAAAATTTAATATTTTGTTCGAAATAACGGTAAAACAGAAATGTTTAGTTTTAAATTGTCTATTTACCGTTATTTTGAACCAAATTTTAAATGTTTACGTGCTTTTTATATTGCGTGGGGTTAAACTGTGCATTTTACCCACATTTTGAACAATTTTAAATATCCAAAAATTGATTTGAGGTGACAAAACACACGCTTTCTTAGTAATTTTTGCTTATAAATATTTTTTTGTGTTATTTCGAACACAATATCTAACTTTTTAGTGCAATTGAATGTCATTTGGGCTGAAATTCTCCATTAAACCGACATTTTGAACAATTTCAATATGTAACAATTTAATTTTGGTGATTAAACACACTTTGGTAGAATTTTGGTGATTTTTGTTCAAAATGACGATCAAATGGACAAATAATGAATTAAAACATAACCAAAAATAAAAATTAGCAAAAATTACTACCAAAACGTGTGTTTTATCACCACAATTCTTTTTTTGTTTATTCCAATTAACGATAAATTGTCCATTTATCGTTAATTTGTCCATTTAAACCACATTTTGAACAATTTCAATATAAAAAAATTGAATTGTGGTGACAAAACACACGCTTTGGTAGAAATTTTTGCTAAAGATTATTTTTTTGGTGTTATTTTGAACTAAATATTAAATTTTTAAGTGCAATTTAATGTCATTTGGGGTGAAATTCTCCATTTAACCGACATAAAGAACAATTTCAATATGAAACAATTGAGTTGGGATGATAAACACACTTTGGTAGAATTTTGGTATTAATTGTTCAAAATGACGTGCAAAAGGACAAATTATGAATAAAAACACAAAAAAAAATTTAATTAGCCAAAATTACTAAAAAAGCATGTGTTTTATCACCACAACTCAATTGTTTTATATTTCAATTATCCAAAATGTGGGTAAAATGGAAAATAGAACCCCGCGTTACATAAAAATGCACGTAAATATTTAATATTTTGTTCGAAATAACGGTTAAACAGACAAGTTTTGTGTAAACTTGTCTATTTGCCGTTATTTCGAACCAAATTTTACATTTTTGCGTTCATTTTTATATTGCCTGGGGTACAATTGTGCATTTTACCCACATTTTAAACAATTGAAATATATATGGTTTGAATTGTGGTGACAAAACACAAGCTTTGGTAGTAATTTTTGCTAATTAATGTTTTTTTTGTGTTTCTTTGAACCAAATATTTAATTTTTAAGGGCAATTTAATGTCATTTGGGGTAAAATTCTCCATTTCAATATGAAACAATTAAGTTGTGGTGATAAAACACACTTTGGTAGAATTTTGGTATAAATTGTTCAAAATGACGGTCAAATGGACATATAATGAATAAAAAAAATTGAGTTGTGGTGACAAAACACACGCTTTAATAGTATTTTTGCTAATTAATATTTTTTGTGTTTTTGTTCAATATTTGTCCATTTGAACGTCATTTTGAACGATATGTACCAAAATCTAAACAAAACAATGAAAAAATAGAGAATTTTACCACAAATGACATTAAATTGCATATCGTCATTTTGAACGACATGTACCAAAATCTTAACCAATTAATGGAAAAATAGAGAGTTTTACCAAAAATGACATTAAATCGCACCTACAAATTAAATATTATAATCAAAATAACGGTAAATAGACAAGATGACACAAACTTGCCGTTTTTACCATTATTTTGAATCAATTATTTATTTTTTCAGTTCAGTTTAATGTCATTTGGGGTGAAATTCTCTAGTTAACCGACATTTTGAACAATTTTTATATGAAAAAATTGAGTTTGTGGTGATCAAATTAAATTAAGTAGAAATTTGGTATTAATTGTTTAAAATGACGTTCAAGTGGACAAATAATGAATAAAAACACAAAAAAAAATTTAATTAGCCAAAATTACTAAAAATGCATGTGTTTTATCACCACAACTCAATTTTTTTAGATTTCAATTGTACAAAATGTGGGTAAAAATGGACAATTAACCCCGCGCAATATAATAATGCACGTAAAAATTTAAAATTTTGTTCGAAATAACGGTTAAAACAGACAAGTTTTGAGTAAACTTGTCTATTTACCGTTATTTCGAACCAAATTTTAATTTTTACGTGCATTTTAATATTGCGTGGGGTTAAATTGTGCATTTTTGCCACATTTTGAACAATTTAAATACCAAAAAATTGAGTTGTGGTGACAAAACACACGCTTTAATAGTATTTTTGCTAATTAATATTTTTGTGTTTTTGTTCAATATTTGTCCATTTGAACGTCATTTTGAACGATATGTACCAAAATCTAAACAAAACAATGAAAAAATAGAGAATTTTACCACAAATGACATTAAATTGCATATCGTCATTTTGAACGACATGTACCAAAATCTTAACCAATTAATGGAAAAATAGAGAGTTTAACCAAAAATGACATTAAATCGCACCTACAAATTAAATATTATAATCAAAATAACGGTAAATAGACAAGATGACACAAACTTGTCGTTTTTACCATTATTTTGAATCAAATATTTAATTTTTAAGTGCAATTTAATGTCATTTGGGGTGAAATTCTCTAGTTAACCGACATTTGAACAATTTTTATATGATAAAATTGAGTTGTGGTGATCAAATTAAATTTAGAAGAAAATTTGGTATTAATTGTTTAAAATGACGTTCAAAAGGACAAATAATGAATAAAAACACAAAAAAAAAATTTAATTAGCCAAAATTACTAAAAAAGAATGTGATTTTATCACCACAACGCAATTTTTTTAGATCTCAATTGTACAAAATGTGGGTAAAATGGACAATTAACCCCGCGCAATATAATAATGCACGTAAAAATTAAATATTTTGTTCGAAATAACGGTTAAACAGAAAAGTTTAGTAAACATGGTCTATTTACCGTTATTTTGAACTAAATTTGAAATTATTAAGTGCTTTTAAATTTTGCGTGGGGTTAAATTGTGCAATTTTTCCACATTTTGAACAATTTAAATATCAAAAAATTGATTTGAGGTGACAAAACACACGCTTTCTTTGTAAGTTTTGCTAATTAATATTTTTTTTGTGTTATTTCGAACCAAATATCTAATTTTTAAATGCAATTTAATGTCATTTGGGCTAAAATTTTCCATTAAACCGACATTTTGAACAATTTCAATATGTAACAATTTAATTTTGGTGATAAAACACACTTTGTAGAATTTTTTCTAATTTTTGTTCAAAATGACGATCAAATGGACAAATAATGAATTAAAACATAACCAAAAATAAAAATTAGCAAAAACTACTACCAAAGCGTGTGTTTTATCACCACAATTCTATTTTTGTTTATTCCAATTAACGATAAATAGACAAGTTAATACAAAACTGATCTGTTATAGCCGCTATTTCGAACAAAATATTCAATTTTTACGTGCATTTACATATTTCGTGGGGTTATTTTGTCCATTTAACCCACATTATGAACAATTTCAATATAAAAAAATTGAATTGAGGTGACAAAACACACGCTTTGGTAGAAATTTTTGCTTATGATTATTTTTTTGGTGTAATTTTGAACTAAATATTAAATTTTTAAGTGCAATTTAATGTCATTTGAGGTGAAATTCTCCATTTAACCGACATAAAGAACAATTTCAATATGAAACAATTGAGTTGGGATGATAAAACACACTTTGGTAGAATTTTGGTATTAATTGTTCAAAATGACGTTCAAAAGGACAAATAATGAATAAAAACGCAAAAAAATACAAATTAGCAAAAATTACTACCATTGCGTGTGTTTTATCACCACAACTCAATTTTTTTATATTTCAATTGTCCAAAATATGGGTTAAATGGAAAAAAAACCCCGCACGCTAAAATTTAATATTTTTTTCGAAATAACGGTTAAACAGACAAGTTTTGTGTAAACTTGTTTATATGCCGTTATTTCGAACCAAATCTTAAATTTTTGCGTTCATTTTTATATTGCGTGGGGTTCAATTGTGCATTTTACCCACATTTTAAACTATTTAAATATATAAGGATTGAATTGTGGTGATAAGACACAAGCTTTGGTAGTAATTTTTGCTTATTAATGTTTTATTCGTGTTGTTTTGAACCAAATATTTCATTTTTAAGGGCAATTTAATGTCATTTGGGGTGAAATTCTCCATTTAACCGACCTTTTAAACAATTTCAATATGAAACAATTAAGTTGTGATGATAAAACACACTTTGGTAGAATTTTGGTATGAATTGTTCCAAATGACGTTCAAATGGACAAATAATGAATAAAAACACAAAAAAAAAATATAAATTAGCAAAAATTACTACCAAAGCGTTTGTTTTATCACCAGAACTCAATTTTGATATATTTCAATTGTTCAACATTTGGGTAAGATGGACAATATTACCCAACGCAACATTAAAATACACGTAAAAAATTAATATTTTGTTCGAAATAACGGTTAAACAGTCAAGTTTAGTGTAAAACTGTCTATTAATCGTTATTTCGTACCAGATTTTAAATTTTTCGTGCATTTTTATATTGCGTGAGGTTTATTTGTGCATGTTACTCAAATTTTAAACCATTTCAATTAAAAAACATTGAAATGTGGGTGACAAAACACAAACTTTGGTAGTAATTTTTTGTAATTTATATTTATTTTTGTGTTATTTTGTACCAAATATTTAATTTTCAAGTGCAATTTAATGTCATTTGGGGTGAAATTCTCAATTTGACCGACATTTTGAACAATTTTAAAATGAAACAATTGAGTTGTGGTGATCAAACACACTTTGGTAGAATTTTGGTATTAATTGTTCCAAATGACGTTCAAATGGACAAATAATGAATTAAAACACAAAAAAAATATAAATTAGCAAAAATTACTACCAAAGCGTGTGTTTTATCACCACAACTCAATTTTTATATATTTTTATTGTCCAAAATGTGGGTCAAATGGACCATTTAACCCCGTGCAACATTAAAAGGTACGTTAAAATTTAATATTTTGTTCGAAATAACGGTAAAACAGACAAGTTTTGTGCAAACATGTCTATTTACCGTTATTTCGAACCAAATTTTTATTTTTACGTTGTAACATGACCATAGGTCATGGTGCTAAGAATTCGCGTGGAAAACTTTAACAGAGAAATTGTCTATTCGCGGACTTCGGAACGGTCTAATTTTAGCCGGCTTGAGCTCAGGGTAAGGGAGTGGGATTTTCCGAAGTATGAATAGACCTGGTTGAGACCGTAAGGGTAAAAATCTTAAATGGGAGAAGCGAAAGAGAAGATAGATGACCAGCCCCCATAGATAACCATAAATTCCACTTACCTACTTAGCACGCCATCCTCGTGCTTCCACGTTTTATTTTTATTATCAAAAACACTTCACTCATTTGTATATTCACCAGGAAAGAGAGAGTGAGAGAAATCACACAAAAAAAACAGAAAAACTTAATCTTAAAATTACACTATATTTAAAGAAACCAAAAAAAAAATTAAAAAAAAACACCAAATTTTAGCTTAAGACTACCCACCACCCATCGAATTTTATTATGTTCACTTAAATAAAATATCCATATTCTACACTTTAAATAAAATATCCTAATTCTACACTATGTAATAATCGTACAATTATTGTTTGTTTAATAGTTTGTTAGAGAATCACTTGGCCACTTTTTCGGATATTTTTTTTATGTTATGATTTTTCTTTAAAAAAAAAACACTTTCCGCGGACGGTGTACGTGAACTTTACTATTTTTTTAACAATTATATTTCTATATGGATTATTATCAATATATTAATATATCGCATACATATCATTTATTCTTATTAATGTTGTCTTATTATTAAGTTGATTTTTATTAATTTGGTCTTATTATTATGTACTATTCACCATTATTATATTATCATCATAGATTATGATTATTATCTCTTATCTGTATACGTTTTTATTTCATTTTTCTTTTATTTTATCTTTTTCAGTTTTTTTTCTCTTGTCGGTAAGCACTCTCGTTCCCGACCGAAAACTTTCTGCCATTTCTTCTTTCTTTTCACCTTACTCCCCGCGGTGATGGTTTTGGGCCAAAATACCGAAAAATCTGTGTTCTGTTTTAATTGGTTTCTCGAAATTTTTAGCCCTAATTCGAAGCTTTACAATGGTTTGTAGACGATTTCAAGATATCCAATTACAATAATAGTGATTCGGTTCGAATCTTCGATAACGTATCGGTTTTACTTTATTGGGAATGTTGAAACACAGAGAGCAGCAAGTATGACTTAGTTTAACAAAAAAAATTTCAATATCAACTACTAAATTTTCGAAAGATAAATCTTCAAATTTCATTTCCATGACAATCAAAATTAACAAAATATTTATTCCAGATTTATCTTTTACATTATATGGATGACAATGACTAAAAATAGATTTTTTCCTTGTTTTATTTTTTTTTATTTTCGGTTTCCTCATTTTATCCCAGGTTTCTTTATGTTTACTATCTTGAGTAAATTCTCTCGCTACAAATCGTGGTGATGTATCCACTGATCCCTGAGGTTTCATTATGCTGGGCCTAACAAAACAATTCAACGGTTGAATAAAAAAAAGTGATTTTAAAAGATAGATCATACTTATATGTTATTCTGGTTTATGGAATTCAAATGACCAATTTTTAAAATCATATGCGCACTTCTTTAAAATGAAAGATGCCTAGTGATCTTCCAGCATCGTCGACTACCTCACAAGAAACGTTTCCGATAAGTCGTGAAATTGAAGCTTTGAGGAACTTCGGTGCCAATTTCGCCGAATAGAAATCAGTAGCTTTGCTCTGTGTGAAATTTCTGACAAAGACTTTTTGTCCCACGTAGAATTTTGGTGGTCGACTTCTCAAATTATAGAGTGCATGCGATTTTATTTGTGCTTTAAATAAATTTTCTTTGACCTGTTCAGAAATAATTTGTAATTCGTCGAGCTTTTCTTCAGGTTGCATATTATTTCCTGAGGTTGTAAAAACATCTCGAAGCAATTCATACACTGATCCGTGCATGATGGGATGCTGTCCGAAAACAAGTAGATGAGGGGCATACCCGGAGGATTCGTGGATGGTTCCGCGTATTGCCTTGGCAACGGCGTCAAGATTTGTATCCCACATTTTGTGGTCATCCCTGATATACGAGCGGATGCCCGCCAGTATTGTCCGATTGACTCGCTCTGATGAGTTACTTTGAGGTGAATATTTTGCCGTAAGTACATGCTGAACCCCGTATTTCTTGAACAACCTTTTGACTAAGGTGGAGGTAAATTGACGCCCATTGTCCGTCACAAGGCTCTCTGGAACGCCAAACAGAAAAAAAATACTTTTTTCAAGAAACATGACAACCTCCTCGGCAGTTGCTTGCCGCACAGCTCGCGTGATCACGAATTTGGAATAGTGGTCTACTGCAATGAGGATGGCTGTATTTCCTGCTTTCGTTCGAGGATACGGTCCCAGAAAATCGACATAAACCGTCTGCCATGGCCGAAATGTCATCGGGAATGAACTTAGTGGGGGTCTTAGCTGGTGATTTGGTGCCTTGCTGCATTTGCATAAATCACAGGAGGATATAAAATTACGAATGTCCTTCGTCATGCATGGTCAAAAGTAATATCGTTTAACCAATTCTGTGGTTTCAGCGATACCCAAATGAGCTGCAGTTGGGGATGTGTGGGCCGGTTGTATTAACGCGTTCCGAAGAGTTTCTGGTACAATTAACTTCCAACTGGACACATCAAACTTCCCATCAGGGTTCAACGGATGAACATTGAGGAACAATTTCCCGTTAATTACCTTCAGATTTGAGGGTTTCGAAGAAGATTCGACTTGATTTACTTGTTTTAAATAATCGGAGTCCTTAAAATGCACGGAATCAAGATTCACATGGACAGGATCCTCACCGTCGCAGAGAGCAACTTGAGTTTTTACTAATTCGCCAGAGAGTTCGTCCATATATACTCGAGAGAGTGCGTCAGGAACACAATTCTGTGTCCCCTTTCTGTACTCAATCTCAAAATTGAACCCCTGCAACTTCAAGCTCCATCTCGCCAATCTACTGGTGAGGTCCTTCTGCGACATCAACCATGTAAGACTCGCGTGATCGGTTTTCCCTGTGAAAGGTAAACCTTCCACATATGACCAAAATATTTAAATGGCCAATACCGCATTCAAGCATTCTAGCTCTGTCACACTGTAGTTTTGTTGAGCTCCGTTGAGCTTGTGAGACATGAACTCTATGGGCGTGTCTTAGCCATCCTCCGTCTTTTGAAACAGAGCGGCTCCGACTCCCGTTGAACTAGCGTCACACTGTATGTAAAAGTGTTTATTGAAATCAGCCGTGTTCAGCACAGGGGCGGTGGTAAGGGCTGATTTCAATAAATCAAAATTGTTTTGGGCTGATTCGGACCAAATAAATTTTTGGTTCTTTTTCAATAAGTTCGTCAGTGGCGTTGAAATTGACGAATATTGGTCGAGAAAGCGTCTATACCAGCCACAAATACCCAGAAACCTCCTTACCTGACGTACCGTTTTTGGCACCGAGTAATCCGCAATTGCTTTCACCTTATCCGGATTGGGGCGTAAAGTACCCCCACCAAATACATAACCAAGATACTCGATCTCCCTCAGTAAAAATTTACTTTTGTCTACATTAATAGTAAGCCCTGCAGCAGCTAACCGAGATGCTTAATCGGTTAGAAGTGACAGGTGCTCCTCAAATGTTGGCGTTGTAATGAGCAGATCATCGAGGTATACGAATACTCGATCATGCAGATGGTGTGAGATAACTTTATGCATCAATCGGCACAAGGTTTGCGGCGCATTGCAAAGTCCGAATGGCATAACAGTAAAATGGTATAGCGGGTGTCCTGGCACAGTGAAAGCTGTCTTCTCCATAGACTCTGAATCTAAGGGAATCTGCCAGAATGCATCCTTTAAGTCGAGACTAGACATGAACTGAGATTTGTCTAGTCGACTTAGTAAACCATCGATTAAAGGTAAGGGGTAGGCATCTTTCCTTGTAACGCAATTCAATTTACGGGCGTCTAAGCAAAGTCGAACCTTCCCGTTAGATTTTCTGACTAGGGCCATTGGGGAACACCAGGGACTTGTACTCTCTTGGATAACACCTAGAGACAACATGCGATTTAATTCTGCATACATCTCTTTTTAGACTGCGGGTGACACAGCGAAGAACCGCTGTTTAATGGGACTTGCATCACCAGTGTCGATTCGGTGTGTAGCCAGAGATGTTCGACCAAGCCCTAGCTCTGCAGAACTCGGGAACTGGTTTATTATTTCTTGAACTCGCTTAAGCTGAGGACTTGTTAGATTGTAAACTTTTAGGTGTGTGTTTGATCGCGTATTTGATTGTTTACCTGTCATCTTCTCAATCTGTATTGGTCTCAGACCAAATAAGGTCCAAAAGTCATATCCTAAATATAACTCCTGCTGTAGCTCGGGAACTAAGAAGAGCTGCATGGGCAAAGTTTTTCCGCTATAGGCTATTTCTACGTTCACGTAGCCTAGCACTGACTGTCTGGTTCCGTCAGCCGTTTGAACAGAAGCACTTAGGGGATATAATTTTAAACCGTGCCTTTTAATAAAATCAAGACAACCTTTCCCTAAGGCACTAATTGAGGCACCGCTATCTAGCAATCCGCAAATGTCAGTTTCACATATAGTGATGGTGGCATACGGGTGATTGTCAATGGGAAAAGCTGAGTTCACGGAGGAAAAATTAGCTTTTGCTTATTTGTGACGTAATTTCCTCTTATGACGAAAATATTTAATTGACCGAGATTTATGACGAGAGGCCGAAGAAAGATAATTATTAGAAGTTAAGTTATTGGTTGGTAAAATTGAAACAGGTTGTGTGTTTATTTGTGGTGGCGTAACCGAGCGTAAAATTCGGGGTCGGTATTCGTTGCCGCCTCCACAATATTTTGTCTGGGAGGGGGAAGAGTTGTCTGTTGGAAATAAGGATTCCCAGTGATCCTCATTTCCGTCTGCGAGTTTACCGATCTCCAGTTACAATTTACACATCCTGTAGTGTTGTTTTGCATAGGATGGCCACAATTCGAACAGAACCGGGAGTTACTCCTTTTGGCTATCGGTGGTTGGATATTCTGCGGGACGAAGATCTGCTGGGTAGTAATGCCTGCTTGGACTGGGACTGGACGAGCAATGAGATGATCTGGATGAGCATACAAATTTGCCTCGGGTGAATGGGCGATAATTTCATGTACAACCCGGGATAATCCAGGACCCATAGCTACTTCTGGGTTATATCCCATGCCCTTCCACGCTTCCTCAATGGACACGCATCGATTTACCATCAAGGGTACAGAAGCAAAAACTTCTCCTGCAACAGCCACACGAAGTCCGGGGCGCATGTTTTTTTTTAAATGTCCGTGAGTTCGGTTTCAGTCAACGGAGTTCGCAGAGGCTGCGCTAGACTTAGTAACTGATAATAGAAATCGACGAACGATTCTTTTATCTTTTGTTTACGTTGGTCCAAAGAATTGTTAATATCCGAATCACTTCGACGATCTTGAAATCGGTGCAAAAATCCGTCTTTTAACTGATTCCATCCACAATGCGGATGCTGCTCGAGTATGAGCCAAAAGTGTTCACGAGCGATACCCTCCAATAATGGACCAATGTTGTAAACAAGTGATATCATACCTTGTCTGCTGAGGTACTGGAATCATCTGAATAGTCATTGGTAGTGGCGTTTGGACTGGATTCACGTTCTGTGGATGCTAGTAATTAGGAAACGGCATCCGATTATAATTGTCTGGCCAAGGGATAGGGTAGTTTATGCCCCTTGATGGCTGTTTGCCAGATGGAGCCATTTGGGATGGGTCCGAAGCAATCGGTTTGAATGCATCCTGTGACATTATGGGCACTTGTGTTACTGAAATTTAGCTTGATTATGGGGTGATGCATTGGTTTGAAAATGGACATGTTGAGGTAAAACCGAAGGAGCAAGAAGTTTTAGATTGTCTAATTGATGTTGCCTTGGATGTCGATTTTCATTCCCGATTTCCCGTTGCTTAGAATTGAGCGCATAAGATGGACCTTGTCGAGCACTCGATACATCTGCTGCGTACTTAGATTTAATGGTTGGTGACACTTCTTTTCTCCCGGCTGGAGGTTGGCGACTTGAATCACGTTCAGACTGAGACTGCTGATCTTCGTCATCCGAGGAACGATTGGCTTTCTTACCTGAGTCATCTTGGAGATGAATGGAATTAAGTTTATCCAAAGACTTATCAAGATTCGGGGTTGTCTCTTTTAAATTAGCCACCAGCTTCAGCAAAGACTGACAAGAAGTCATTAACGTTCCAACCGAACGAGCAACACTTTTGGAGGCTGAAATTCGTGATATTCGCTGCTGGACGTGGAAAAGACGTGAAGTTAAACACGAGAGGTTTTCAAGAACTTGATCAGGTTCAGACGCTATTCTTGTTTTTAGTTCTGCATGGATCGCTTTCAACTTATCGCAGCAAGAAGCCGTTTCTCGCTGAGGAGTTTTTAGGCCTCGCAGGTGAGCACGAGTTGGTAATTCGGTAAGGTCCGCACTTTCCTTATCAAAATGGTTCTGTAATTCCACAAAGAGAGAAGCCATAGGTCCTTTAAGTCCTCTAACTTCGCATTCAATTGCCAACTCGTCCGATTCCAACTCTTGGCAATTTATTAACGTTTCCATTTTAAAACAAAGCGGTTACTAAAATAAACTATAATTGGATATGATTTCAAAAAGGTTCGGATGAATTTTATAAAATAAAATTAATTGTAATAAAAATAATAGGACCACGATGAAATCCTCAGTGGAAAGTAGGTATCAACAAGTAGAAAAAATATACTAGAAGTTCAAAATTAGAAATATGACGCGTTTATGCAAAACTACAAATATGATAGATTTAAATGATTCTTTAATTATTTATGTGAAAACCACGTTGAAAATAATTAGTTAAATAGCTAAAAAAAATTGGAAATTAGTTATATTGGTTATGTAAGCGGGGTGAGATGAGATAAGCGGGTGCGGTTAGTTCAGCTACTGATCCTTGGTACGACTGGGGCTGGTATCTGTAAAAAATTTTAAATTTAGGAAAGGACATGAGAGTGGATTAGAAAGAGGTTCAAAAGGAATACGGAATAAGTTACTAAACTTTCAAATTATACACCAAAATCAACAAACTTAATTAGAATAAGGTGTGGTTGAAAGCCGAGGTACGAAAATCGGTATATATTTTTGCTTCTGTGCTAACATGGTGGTCACACAAGGAGTAGAATACCCACGCGAACGTGCAAAAATATACTTTACGTATCATGTCAGGGTTGATGATGTAAGAACTCACACTGGAATCAACATAATACAATAGAGCTTGTGTGATTACGTCATCAATTCCGATCAGAATAAAAAAAAATTTAACTAATTTGTAATAAACGGAAAGTCACGTGTTGTCCGACAATGGATCAACCACGGATGAGACCGCATTGTGCAAGTGTTAAAAAAAATGAAATAAAAATGCAAATTATTAACAAAGGAATAGGGATAAGGAAAGAAATGGATGGATAGGAAATAGCCTATACGTTCTTGGGCGCCACTGTAACATGACCATAGGTCATGGTGCTAAGAATTCGCGTGGAAAACTTTAACAGAGAAATTGTCTATTCAGGGACTTCGGAACGGTCTAATTTTAGCCGGCTTGAGCTCAGGGTAAGGGAGTGGGATTTTCCGAAGTATGAATAGACCTGGTTGAGACCGTAAGGGGAAAAATCTTAAATGGGAGAAGGGAAAGAGAAGATAGATGACCAGCCCCCATAGATAACCATAAATTCCACTTACTTCATCTCATTCACCCGCCGCCAGGTTCCGCTACTCAGCACGCCATTCTCGTGCTTCCACGTTTTATTTTTATTATCAAACACACTTCACTAATTTGTATATTCACCAGGAAAGAGAGAGAGAGAGAAATCACACAAAAAAAAACAGAAAAACTAAATCTCAAAATTATACTATATTTAAAGAAACCAAAAAAAAAATTTAAAAAAAAACAACAAATTTTAGCTTAAGACTACCCACCACCCATCGAATTTTATTATGTTCATGTATTAACTATAAATAAAATATCCTAATTCTACACTATGTAATAATCGTACAATTATTGTTTGTTTAATAGTTTGTTAGAGAATCACTTGGCCACTTTTACGGATTTTTTTTTTATGTTATAATTTTTCTTTAAAAAACAACACTTTCCGCGGACGGTGTACGTGAACTTTACTATTTTTTTAACAATTATATTTCTATATGGATTATTATCAATATATTAATATATCGCATACATATCATTTATACTTATTAATTCTGTCTTATTATTAAGTTGATTATTATTAATTTGGTCTTATTATTATGTACTTTTCACCATTATTATATTATCATCATAGATTATGATTATTATCTCTTATCTGTATACGTTTTTATTTCATTTTTCTTTTATTTTATCTTTTTCAGTTTTTTTTTCTCTTGTCGGTAAGCACTCTCGTTCCCAACCAAAAACTTTCTGCCTTTTCTTCTTTCTTTTCACCTTACTCCCCGCGGTGATGGTTTTGGGCCAAAACACCGAAAAATCTGCGTTCTGTTTTAATTGGTTTCTCGAAACTTTTAGCCCTAATTCGAAGCTTAACAATGGTTTGTAGACGATTTCAAGATATCCCATTACAATAATAGTGATTCGGTTCGAATCTTCGATAACGTATCGGTTTTACTTTATTGTGAATGTTGAAACACAGAGAGCAGCAAGTATGACTTAGTTTAACAAAAAAAATTTCAATATCAACTACTAAATTTTCGAACGATAAATCTTCAAATGTCATTTCCATGACAATCAAAATAAACAAAATATTTATTCCAGATTTATCTTTTACATTATATGGATGACAATGACTAAAAATAGAATGACCAAAAAATTCAGTTGTGGTGACAAAACACACGCTTTAGAAGTATTTTTGCTAATTAATATTTTTTGTGTTTTTGATCAATAGTTGTCCATTTGAACGTCACTTTGAACGATATGTACCAAAATCTAAACAAAACAATGAAAAAATAGAGAATTATACCACAAATGACATAAAATTGCATATCGTCATTTTAAACGATATGTACCAAAATCTAACCAAATTAATGGAAAAATATAGAATTTTACCACAAATGACATTAAATCTCACCTACAAATTAAATATTTTAATCAAACTAACGGTAAATAGACAAGATGACACAAACTTCTCGTTATAACCGTTATTTTGAACCAAATATTTTATTTTTCAGTTCAGTTTAATGTCATTTTGGGTGAAATTCTCTATTTTACCGACATTTTGAACAATTTTAATATGAAACAATTGAGTTGTGGTGATCAAATTAACTTTGGTAGAATTTTGGTATTAATTGTTTGAAATGACGTTCAAATGGACAAATAATGAATACAAACACAAAAAAAAATTTATAAGCCAAAATTACTAACAAAGCATGTGTTTTATCACCACAACTGAATTTTTTTATATTTCAATTGTCCAAAATGTGGGTAAAATGGACCATTTTACCCAACGCAACATTTTATTGCACGTAAAAATTTAATATTTTGTTCGAAATAACGTTTAAACAGAAAAGTAAAGTGTAAACTTGTCTATTAACCGTTATTTCGAAACAAATTTTAAATTTTAACGTTCATTTTTATATTGCGTGGGGTTTAATTGTGCATTTTGCCAAATTTTGAACAATTTAAATGTCAAAAAATTGATTTGAGGTGACAAAACACAGACTTTGGTAGTAATTTTTGCTAATTAATATTTTTTTTTTTTTATTTCGAACCAAATATTTTATTTTTAAGTGCAATTTAATGTCATTTGGGCTGAAATTTTCCATTAAACCGACATTTTGAACCATTTTAAATATTAAACAATTGAGTTGTGGTGATAAAACACATTTTGGTAGAATTTTGGTAAGAATTGTTCAAAATGACGTTCAAATGGACATATAATGAATAAAAACACAAAAAAATATAAATTAGCAGAAATTTATACCAAAGCGTGTGTTTTATCATTAGAACTCAATTTTTTTATATTTTAATTGTCCAAAATGTGGGTAAAATGGGCCATTTACCCCGCGCAACTACAAAATAAACAACAAAATTTAATATTTTGTTTGAAAAAATGGTAAAACAGACAAGTTTGGTGTAAAATTGTGTATTAACCGTTATTTAATAATTTAATTTCAATATAAAAAAATTGAATTATGATGACAAAACACACGCTGTTGTAGTAATTTTTGCTAAAAAATATTAATTTTTGGTGTTATTTTGTACCAAATATTTAATTTTTAAGTGCAATTTAATGTCATTTGGGCCAAAATTCTCCATTTGACCGACATTTTGAACAATTTTTAAATGAAACAATTGAGTTGTGGCGATAAAACACACTTTGGTAGAATTTTGGTATTTATTGTTCAAAATGACGTTCAAATGGTCAAAAATTGAATAAAAACACAAACAAAATATACATTAGCAAAAATTACTACCCAAAGCGTGTGTTTTATCACCACAACTCAATTTTTTATATTTTTTTTGTCCAAAATGTGGGTAAAATGGACCATTTAACCCCACGCAACATAAAAATGCACTTAAAAATTTAATATTTTGTTCGAAATAACGGTAAGCAGGCAAGTTATGTGTAAACTTGTGTAATTACAGTTATTTCGAACCAAATTTTAAATTTTGACGTGCATTTATAAATCGCATGGGTATAAATTGTGAATTTTTCTCACATTTTGAACAATTTTAATATCAAAAAGTTTATTTGAGGTGACAAAACACACGCTTTAGTAGTAATTTTTGCTAATTTATATTTTTTTTTGTGTTTTTGATCATTTGTTGTCCATTTGAACGTCATTTTGAACGATATGTACCAAAATCTTAATAAAATAATTGGTAAATGGAGAATTTCACCCCAAATGACTTAGAATTGCACCTTAAAATTAAATATTTTAATCGAGATAACGGTAAATAGACAAGTTGACACAAAACTTGTGGTTTTAACCGTTATATTTAACCGAATTTTTAATATTTAAGTTCAATTTATTGTCATTTGGGGTGAAATTCTCCATTGAACCAACATTTTGAACAATTTTAATATGAAACAATTGAGATGTGGTGATAAAATTAACTTTGGTAGAATTTTGGTATTAATTGTTCAAAATGACGTTCAAATGGACATATAATGAATAAAAACACAAAAAAAATATATAAATTAGCAAAAATTACTACCACAGCGTGTGTTTTATCACCACAACTCTATTTTATTATATTTCAATTGTCCAAAATGTGGGTAAAATGGACTTGTTACCCCGCGCAACAGTTATAACGGTAAAACAGACAAGTTTTGTGTAAAGTTGTCTATTTGTTGTTATTTCGAACCAAATTTTTAATTTTTGCGTGCATTTAAAATTTGCGTGGGGTTAAATTGTGCATTTTACCAACATTTTTAACAATTGAAATATATAAGGGTTAAATGGTGGTGATAAAACACACGCTTTGAAAATAATTTTTGCTTATTTGTGTTTTTTTTTTTTTGTTGTTTTGAACCAAATATTTAATTTTTAAGTGCAATTTAATGTCATTTGGGGTGAATATCTCCATTTAACCGACATTTTGAACAATTTCAATATAAATCAATTGAGTTGTGGTAACAAAACACACTTTTGTAGAATTTTGGTAATAATTGTTCAAAATTACGTAAAAATGGACAAATAATGAATAAAAACACAAAAAACATATAAACTAGCAAAAATTACTACCAAAGCGTGTGTTTTATCACCAGAACTCAATTTTTATATATTTCAATTGTCTAAAATGTGAGTCAAATGGGCCATTACCCCGCGCAACTTAAAACTGCACGTCAACATTTAATATTTTGCTCGAAATAACGGTAAAAAAAGACCACTTTTGTGTAAAATTGTCTATTAACCGTTATTTCAAACCAAATTAAAAATTTTTCGTGCATGTGTAAATTGGGTGAGGTTAAATTGTGCATTTTACTCAAATTATGAAAAATTTCAATATGAAAAAATTGAATTGTGGTGACAAAACACACGCTTTGGTAGTAATTGTTGCTAATTAAAATTTATTATTTGTGTTATTTTGTACCAAATATTAAATTTTTCAGTTAATTTTTCATTTGGGCTAAAATTCTCCGTTTGACCGACATTTTGAACAATTTTAAAATGAAACAATAAAGTTGTGGTGACAGATTACACTTTGGTAGAATTTTGGTAATAATTGGTTTAAAATGACGTTTAAATGGACAAATAATGAATTAAAACACAAAAAAAATTTTAATTAGTAAAAATTACTACCAAAGCATTTGTTTTATCACTACTACTCAATTTTTTTATATTTTAATTGTCCAAAGTGTAGGTAAAATGGACCATTTAACCCCGCGCAACATAAAAATGCACGTAAAAATTTAATATTTGGTTCGAAATAACGGTAAAATAGACAAGTTAAGTGAAAACTTGTGTATTAACCGTTATTTCGAACCAAATTTTAAATTTTGACGTGCATTTTTATATTGCATGGGGTTAAATTGTGCATTTTTCCCACATTTTGAACATTTTCAATATCAAAAAATTTATTTGAGGTGACAAAACACACGTTTTAGTAGTAATTTTTGCTTATTAATATTTTTTTTGTGTTTTTGTTCATGCTCTGTCCATTTGAACGTCATTTTGAACGATATGTACCAAAATCTTAACAAAATAATGGTTAAATGGAGAATTTCACCCGAAATGACATAAAATTGCAACTTAAAATTAAATATTTTGATCGAATTTACAAAAAATAGACAAATTGACACAAAACTTTTCCTTACGTTTTCACCGTTATTTTGAACCAAAAATTTAATTTTTAAGTGCAATTTTATGTCATTTGGGGTGAAATTTTCCATTATACCGACATTTTGAACAATTTAAATTAAAAACAATTGAGTTGTGATGATAAAATTAACTTTGGTAGAATTTAAGTAAAAATTATTCAAAATGACAATCAAATATGAATGACGTTAAAATTTTTAATTCAAAATGAATAAAAAATACAAAAAAATATAAATTAGCAAAAAATACTACTAAAGCGTTTGTTTTATAACCACAACTCTATTTGTGTGTATTTCGATTGTTCAAAATTTGGGTAAGATGGACAATATTACCCAACGCATTATTAGAATGTTCTTAAAATTTAATTTATTGTTCGAAATAACGGTAAAACCGACAAGTTTTGTGTAAACTTGTCTTTTTATCGTTATTTCATACCAGATTTTTAATTTTTCGTGCATTTGTATATTGCGTGAGGTTTAATTGTGCATTTAACCCAAATTTTGAACAATTTCAATTAAAAAATTGAATTGTGGTGAAAAATCACACGCTTTGGTTGTAATTTTTGCTAAATTATATCTATTTTTTGTGTTATTTTGTACCAAATATAAAATTTTTAAGTGTAATTTAATGTCATTTAGGCTAAAATCCTCCATTTGACCGACATTTTGATCAATTTAAAAATGAAACAATTGAGTTGTGGTGATTTTAAAACACATTATGGTAGAATTTCGGTATTAATTGTTCAAAATGAAGTTCAAATGGGCAAATAATGAATTAAAACACAAAAAAAATATAAATTAGCAAAAATTACTACCCAAGCGTGTGTTTTTTCACCACAACTGAATTTTTTTTATATTTTAATTGTCAAAAATGTGGGTAAAATGGACCATTTAACCCCGCGCAACATAAAAATGCACGTAGAAATTTAATATTTTGTTCACAATAACGGTAAAACAGACAAGTTTTTTGTAAATTCGTCTATTTACCGTTATTTCAAACCAAATTTATATTTTAACGTGCATTTTTATATTGCGTGGGGTTAAATTGTGCATTTTTCCCACATTTTGAACAATTTAAGTCCAAAAAATTGAGTTGTGGTGACAAAACACACGCTTTAGTAGTATTTTTGCAAATTAATATTTTTTTGTGTTTTTGTTCATTATTTGTCCATTTGAACGTCATTTTGAACGATTTGTTCCCAAATCTTAACAAAATTATGGATAAATAATGAATTTTATCACAAATGACATAAAATTGCATATTGTCATTTTGAACGATATGTACCAAAATCTTAACAAATTAATGGAAAAATATAGAATTATACCACAAATGACATTAAATCTCACCTACAAATTAAATATTTTAATCAAACTAACGGTAAATAGACAAGTTGAAACCAATCTTGTCGTTTTAATCGTTATTTTGACCCGAATATTTAATTTTTCAGTTCAGTTTAATGTCATTTGGGGTGAAATTCTCCATGAAACCGACATTTTGAACCATTTTAATATGAAACAATTGAGTTGTGGTGATAAAATATACTTTGGTAGAATTTTTGTATTAATTGTTTAAAATGACGTTCAAATGGACAAATAATGAATAAAAACCCCAAAAAAATATAATTAGCCAAAATTACTACCAAAGCGTAAGTTTTATCGTCACAACTCAATTTTTTTTATATTTCAATTGTCCACAATGTGAATAAAATGGACCATTTAACCCGCGCAACATAAAATTGGACGTTAAAATTCAATATTTTGTTCGAAATAACGGTAAAACAGATAAGTTTTGTGTAAATTTGTCTATTAACCGTTATTTCGAACCAAATTTTAAATATTTGCGTGGGTTTATGTTGCGTGGGGTTAAATTGTGCATTTTACCCACATTTTGAACAAATTGAATATAAAAAGATTGAATTGTTGTGACACACCACACGATTTAGTAGTAATTTTTGCTAATAAATATTTTTTTTTGTGTTATTTTGAACCAAATATTTCTTTTTTAAGCGAAATTTAATGTCATTTGGGGTAAAGTTTTCTATTTTACCAACATTTTGAACAATTTTAATATGAAACAATTGAGATGTGGTGATAAAACACACTTTGGTAGAATTTTGGAATTAATTATTCAAAATTACGTTTAACTAGACAAATAAGGAATAAAAATACAAAAACATATAAATTAGCAATAATTTTTGCCAAAGCGTGTGTTTTATCATCACAACTCAATTATTTTATATTTTTTTTGTCCAAAATAGGGGTAAAATGGACAATTTAACCCCACGAATCATAAAAATGCACGTAAAAATTTAATATTTAGTTCGAAATAACGGTAAAAATGACAAGTTTTGTGTAAAATTGTCTATTACCCGTAATTTCGAACCAAATTTTCAATTGTAACATGCATTTGCTTATTTTGTGGGGTTAAATTGTGCATTTTATCAAAATTTCGAACAATTTTCATACCAAAAAAGTGAATTGTGGTGACAAAACACACGCTTTGGCAGAAATTTTGGCAAATAAATTTTTATTTTTTGTGTTATTTTGTACCAAATATTTAATTTTTAAGTGCAATTTAATGTAATTTGGGCTAAAATTCTCCATTAAACCGACATTTTGATTGATTTTTAAATGAAACAATTGAGTTATGGTGAAAAAACACACTTTGGTAGAATTTTGGTATTAATTATTCAAAATGACGTTCAAATGGACAAATATTGAATAAAAAAACTAAAATTTATAAATTAGCAAAAATTACTACAAAAGCGTGTGTTTTTTTACCACAACTCGATTTTTATAAATTCCTATTGTTCAGAATTTGGGTTTAATTGACAATATAACCCCACGCAACATAAAAATGCACGTGAAAATTTAATATTTTGTTCGAAATAACGGTCAAACCGACAAGTTTTGTGTAAACTTGTCTATTTACAGTTATTTTGACCCAAATTATAAATTTTACCGTGCATTTTCATTTTGCGTGGGGTTAAATTGTGCATTTTTCCCACATTTTGAACAATTTAAATATCAAAAAATTGAGTTGTGGTGACAAAACCCACGCTTAAGTAGTAGTTTTTGTTAATTAATATTTTTTTTTATGTTGCTGTTCATTATTGAACTATTAGAACATCATTAAGAACGACATGTACCAAAATTTTTACAAAGAAATGGGTTAATGGAAAATAACACCCAAAATGAAATTAAATTTTACCTAAAAATTAAATATTCTTATCGAAATACCAGGAAATGGACAAGTTGAAATAAAACTTGTCGTTTTTCCGGGTATTTTAAACTAAATATTTAATTTTTAATTGCAATTAAATGTCATTTGGGGTGAAATTCTCCATGTTACCGACATTTTGAACAATATCAATATGAAACAATTGAGTTGTGGTGATAAAATTTACTTTGGTAGAATTTTGGTAATAATTGTTCAAAATGACGTTCAAATATGAATGACGTTAAAATTGACGTTAAATAAACTTGTTGGTTTTACCGTTATTTCGAACAAAATATTAAATTTTTACGTGCATTTTTTAGTTGCGCGGGGTTAAATGGTCAATTTTATCCACATTTTGGACAATTGAAATATACAAAAAATTGAATTGTGGTGATAAAACACACGCTTTGGTAGTAATTTTTGCAATTTTTTTTCTGTTATTTGTCATTGTTTGAGGTGACAAAACACACGCTTTTGTAGTAATTTTTGCAAATTAATATTTTTTTTTTTGGTTTTTGTTCATTGATTGTCCATTTGAACGTTATTTTGGACGACATGTACAAGTTTTGTGTAAACTTGTCTATTTACCGTTATTTCGAACCAAACTTTTAATTTTGACATGCTTTTTATATTGCATGGGGTAAATTTGTGCGTTTAACTCAAATTTAGAACACTTTTAATTTAAAGAAATTGAATTGTGGTGACACAACACACGCTTTGGTATTACTTTTTGCTTATGAGTATTTAATTTTTGTGTTATTTTGAACCAAATATTTAATTTTCAAGTGCAATTTAATGTCATTTGGGGTGAAGTTCTCCAATTAACCGACATTTTGAACAATTTCAATATGAAACAATTGAAATGTGGTGATAAAACACACGCTGGAACTGTTTTTGTATTAATTATTCAAAATGAAGTTCAAATTGACAAATAATGAATAAAAACAGAAATAAAATATAAATTAGTAAAAATTATTATCAAAAAGTGATATTTAACCCCAGAACTCAATTTTTTTATATTTCATGTGTCCAAAATGTCGGTAAAATGGACTATTTAACCCTGCGCAACATGAAATTGCACGTAAAAATTTAATATCTTATTCAAAATAACGGTAAAACAGACAAGTTTTGTCTAATCTTTTCTTTTACCGTTATTTCGAACCAAATTTTAAATTTTTGTATTGCGGAGGGTAAAAATTTGCAGTTTACCCATTATTTTAACAACTTTAATATAAAAAACTTGAATTCTGTTGACAAAACACACGCTTCGGAAGTAATTCTTGCACATTAATATTTTTTTTTATGTTATTTTGATCCAAATATTTCATTTTTAAGTGCAATAAAATGTCATTTGGGGTAAAATTCTCCATTTTACCGACATTTTGAACAATTTCAATATGAGACAATAAAGTTGTAGTGATAAAAGACACTTTGATAGAATTTTGGTATAATTTGTTCCAAAGAACGTTCAAATGGACAAATAATGAATAAAAACACAAAATAATATTAATTAGCAAAAATTACTACCAAAGCATGTATTTAATCACAACAACTTAAATTTTATATATATCTGTTGTCCACAATTTGAGTAAAATAAACCATTTAAGCCCGCGCAACGTGAAAATGCACGTAAAAAAAAAAATTTTGTTTCGAAATAACGGTAAAACAGGCAAGTTTTGTAAAAGTTGACTATTAATCGTTATTTCGTACCAATTTAAATTTTAAAGTGCATTTTTATATTGCGTGGGGTGAAATTAAGAATTAAACTTAGAAATTGAACAATTTTAATATCAAAAAATTGATTTGAGGTGACAAGACACACGCTTTAGTAGTAATTTTTGCTAATTAAAATTTTTTTTTGTGTTATTGTTAACCAAATATGTAATTTTTAAGTAAAATTTAATTTCATTTGGGCTGAAATTCTCCATTTAACCTACATGTTGAACAATTCCTATATAAACAATTGAATTGTGGTGATAAATCACACTTTGGTAGAATTTTGGTATTGATTGTTAAAAATGACGTTCAAATGGACCAACAATGAATAAAAAAAGAAAAAAAAATGCTAAAATTACTACCAAAGCGTGTGTTTTATCACCACAACTCAATTTTTTGTATATCTAAATTGTCCAAAATGTGGGGCAAAATTGAACATTTAACCTCGCGCAATTAAAAAATGCACGTAAAAATTTAATATTTTGTTCGAAATAACGGTAAAACCGACTAGTTTAGTGTCAACTTGTCTATTTACCGTTATTTCGAACCAAATTTTAAATTTTTACGTGCATTTAAATATTGCATGGGGTTAAATTGTGCATTGTTTGCATATTTTAAACAATTCATATATAAAAAGTTTGAATTTCGTTGACAAAACACACGCTTTGGTAGTAATTTTTGCTTATAAATGTTTTTTTTTTCTGTTATTTTGAACCAAATATTTCTTTTTTAAGTGAAATTAAATGTCATTTGGGGTGAAATTCGTTATTAAACCGACAATTTGAACAATTTAAATATGAAAAAATTGAGATATGGTGATAAAACACACGTTTTAGTAGAATTTTGGTATTTATCGTTTAAAATGACGTTCAAATGGATAAATAACGAATAAAAACAAAAAAAAAATAAATTAGCAACAATTACTACCAAAGCGTGTGTTTTATCACCACAACTAAAATTTTTTATATTTCAATTGTCCAAAATGCGGGTAAAATGAACCATTTTTCCTCGCGCAACATCAAAATTCACATAAAAATTTAATTTTTTATTCGAAATTACGGTAAATCCGAAAAGTTTTGGGTTAACTGGTCTATTTACCGTTATTTCGAACCAAATTTAAAATTTATACGTGCATTTTTATATTGCGTAGGGTTAAATTGTGCATTTAACACACATTTTAAACCATTTAAATATTCAAAAATTGAGTTGAGGTGACAAAACACACGCTTTTGTAGTAATTTTTTCCAAATTAATTTTTTTTTCTTTGTTTTTGTTCATTAATTGTCCATTTGAATAAGTATATAATTATTGTGTTATTTTGTTTCAAATATTAAATTTTTAAGTGCAATTTTATGTCATTTGGGGTGAAATTCTCCATTGAACCGACATTTTGAACAATTTCAAAATGAAACAATTGAATTGTGGTGATAACATTAACTTTGATAGAATTTTGGTATGAATTGTTAAAAATGACGTTCAAATGGACAAATAATAAATAAAAACAGAAACAATATAAATTAGCAAAAATTACTACCAAAGCGTGTGTTTTATCACCAAAACTTAATTTTTTTTTGTTTAAATTGTCCAAAACGTCGGTAAAATGGACCATTTAACCCCGCGCAACATAAAAATGCACGTAAAAATTAAATATTTTGTGCGACTTAACGGTAAAACGAACAAGTATTGTGAAAACTTGACTATTTACCGTTATTTCGAACCAAATTTTAAATTTAAACGTGCATTTTTATATTGCGTGGGGTTCAATTGTGCATTTTACTCACATTTTGAACAATTTAAATATCAAAAACAATTTTTTTAAATTTAAATTGTTGAAGTGACAAAACCCACGCTTTAGTAGTAATTTTTGCAAATTAAATTTTTTTTTGTGTTTTTGTTCATTATTTGTCCATTTGAACGTCATTTTGAACGACATGTATCAAAATCTTAACAAAATAATGGGTAAATGGAGAATTTCATCCTAAATAAAATAAAATTGCACCTAAAAATAAAATATTTTTCAATCAAAATAACAGTGAATAGACAAGTTGACACAAAACTTGTCGTTTTTACCGTTATTTTGAACCAAATATTAAATTTTTAGTGCAATTTAATGTCATTTGGGGTGAAATTCACCATTTCAGCGACATTTTGAACAATTTAAATATGAAACAATTTGGATGTGGTGATAAATTATCTTAAGTAGAATTTTGGTATTACTTGTTCAAAATGACGTTCAAATTTTTAATCAATAATGAATAAAAAATACAGAAAATATATAAATTAGCAAAAATTTCTACCAAAACGTGTATTTTATCACCACAACTCCATTTTTGTATAATCCCATTGTTCAAAATTTGGGTAAAATGGACAATATTACCCCACGCAACATAAAAATGCACGTAAAAATTTAATATTTTGTTCGAAATAACGGTAAAACAGACAAGTTTTGTTGAACTTGACTATAAATCGTTATTTCGAACCAATTTTAAATTTAAAAACGCATTTTTATATTGCGTGGGGTTAAATTGTGCATTTAACCCACATTTTGAACAATTTAAATATCAAAAACAATTTTTTTTAAATTTAAATTGTTGAAGTGACAAAACCCACGCTTTAGTAGAAATTTTTGCAAATTAAATTTTTTTTTGTGTTTTTGTTCATTATTTGTCCATTTGAAAGTCATTTTGAACGACGTGTACCAAAATCTTAAAATAACAATGGGTAAATGGAGAATTTTCCCCTTAATAAAATAAAATTGCACCTCAAAATTAAATATTAAAATCGAAATAACGGTGAATAGACAAGTTGACACAAAACTTGTCGTTTTAACCGTTATTTTAAACCAAATATTAAATTTTTTAGTGCAATTTAATGTCATTTGGGGGTGTTATTCTGCATTTCAGCGACATTTTGAACAATTTAAATATGAAACAATTTGGATAAGGTGATAAAATTTACTTTGGTAGAATTTTGGTATGTATTGTTTAAAATGACGTTCGAACATATATTACGTTCAAATTTTTATTCAATAATGAAAAAAAAATATTGAAAATATATAAATTACCAAAAATAACTACCAAAACGTGTATTTTATCACCACAACTCCATTTTTGTATAATCCAATTGTTTCAAATTTGGGCCAAATGGACCATATTACCCCACGCAACATAAAAATGCACGTAAAAATTTGATATTTTGTTCACAATAACGGTAAAACAGACAAGTTTTGTTGAAATTGACTATTTATCGTTATTTCGAACCCAATTTTAAGTTTTAAAGTGCATTTTTATATTGCTTGGGTTTTATTGTGCAGCTTATCCACATTTTGAACAATGAAAATATAAAAAAATTGAATTGTGGAGACAAAACACACGCTTTGGTATGAATTTTTGCTTAGTGATATTTTTTTTGTGTTATTTTGAACCAAACATTTAATTTTTAAGTGCAATTTAATGTCATTTGGGGAGAAACTCTCAATTTTACTGACTTTTTGAACAATTTCAATATGAAACACAAGATTAAACACAGGTTGTGGTGATTAAACACCCTTCGGTAGAATTTTGGTATTAATTGTTCAAAATGACGTTAAAATGGACAAAACATGAATAAAAACACAAGAAAAATATAAATTAGGAAAAATTTCCACCAAAGCGTGTGTTTTATCACCACAACTCAATTTATTTATATTTCAATTCTCCAAAATGTGGGTAAAATAAACCATTCAACCACGCGAAACATAAAAATGCATGTTTAAATTTAATATTTTATTCGAAATAACGATAAAACAGACAAGTTTTCTGGAAACTTGTCTATTCACCGTTATTTTCAACAAATTTTAAAATTGTAACGTGCATTTTTATTTTGCGTGGGGTAAAATTGTGCATTTTCCTAACGCTTAATACAATTTTAATATTATAAGATTGAATTGTGGTGACAAAACACACGTTTTGGTAGTAATTTTTGCTTATAAATATTTTTTTTTGTGTTATTTTGAACCAAATATTTAATTTTTAACTGCCATTTAATGTCATTTGGGGTGAAAATCTCCATTTAACCGACATTTTGAACAATTTCAATATGAAACAATTGAGTTGTGCGGATTAAACAGACGTTAAATTTGTTTTGGTATTAATTGTTCAAAATGAAGTTCAAATTGACAAATAATGAATAAAAACAGAAAAAAATATAAATAAGTAAAAATTACTATCAAAGCATGAGTTTTATCACCAGAACTTAATTTTTTTATATTTCATTTGTCCAAAATGTGGGTAAAATGGACCATTTAACCCCGCGCAACATAAAAATGCACGTAAAAATTTAAAATCTTGTTCGAAATAACGGTTAAACAGACAAGTTTTGTGTAATCTTTTCTATTTAACGTTATTTCGAACCAAATATTTAATTTTTATATTGCGGAGGGTTAAAATTTGCATTTTATCCATTTTTTGAACAATTTAAATATGAAAAAATTGAATTCTGGTGACAAAAAACACGCTATGGTAGTAATTTTTGCTTATTAATATTTTTTTTTGCGTTATTTTGGTCCAAATATTTCATTTTTAAGTGCAATTAAATGTCATTTGGGGTAAAATTCTCCATTTAACCAACATTGTTAACCATTTCAATATGAGACAATTAAGTTGTGGTGATAATACACACTTTGGTAGAATTTTGGTAATTTTAGTTCCAAAGAACGTTCAAATGGACAAAAAATTAATAAAAACACAAAAAAATATAAATTAGCAAAACTTACTTCCAAAGCGTGTGTTTAATCCCCATAACTCCAATTTAATATATTTCTATTGTCCACAATGAGAATGCACGAAAAAAATTAAAATTTTGTTTCGAAATAACGGTAAAACAGACAAGTTTTGTTAAAATTGACTGAAGTGCATTTTTATATTGCGTGGGGTAAAATTAAGAATTAAACCCACAAATTAATAATTTAAATATCAAAAAATTGATTTGAGGTGACCAAACACACGCTTTAGTAGTAAATTTTGCTTATTAATATTTTTTTTAGTGTTATTTTTACCAAATTTGTTATTTTTAAGTGCAATTTAATTTAATTTGGGCTGAAATTCTCCATTAAACCGACATTTTGAACAATTTCAATATAAACAATTGAATTGTGGTGACAAAATTAACTTTGGTAGAATTTTTGTATTTATTGTTCAAATGGACAAACAATGAATAAAAACAGAAAAAAAATTAGAAAAATTACTACCAAAGCGTGTGTTTTATTACCACAACTCAATTTTTTGTAGATTTCAATTGTCCAAAATGTGGGTAAACTTAACTATTTAACCCCGCGCAAGTAAAAAATGCACGTAAAAATTTAATATTTTGTTCGAAATAACGGTAAAACCGACAAGTTTGGTGTTTACTTGTCTATTTATGTGGGTAAGTTGTGGTATTTACCCACATTTTAAACAATTTTAATATTAAAAAAATTGAATTGTGGTGACAAAACACACGCTTTGGTAGTAATTTTTGATAATTAATATTTGTTTTTGTGTTATTTTGAATCAAATTCTTCATTTTTAAGTGCAATTAAATGTCATTTGGGCTGAAATTCTCCATTTAACCGACATTTTGAACAATTTAAATATGAAACAATTGAATTGTGGTGACAAAATTAACTTTGGTAGAATTTTTGTATTTATTGTTCAAATGGACAAACAATGAATAAAAACAGAAAAAAAATGGCAAAAGTTACTACCAAAGCGTGTGTTTTATCACCACAACTAAATTTTTTGTAGATTTCAAATGTCCAAAATGTGGGTTAAATTGACCATTTAACCCCGCGCAAGTAAAAAATGCACGTAAAAATTTAATATTTTGTTCGAAATAACGGTAAAACCGACAAGTTTTGTGTCAACTTGTCTATTTACTGTTATTTCGAACCAAATTTGAAATATGTACGTGCATTTTTATTTTGAGTGGGGCATTTAAGCTGTGGTATTAACCCACATTTTGAACAATTTTAATATTAAAAAAATTGAATTTTGGTGACAAAACACATGCTTTGGTAGTGATTTTTCCTAATTAATATTTGTTTTTGTGCTATTTTGAACCAAATATTTCATTTTTAAGTGCAATTAAATGTCATTTGGGCTGAAATTCTCCATTTAACCGACATTTTGAACAATTAAAATCAAAAAAAATTGAATTGTGGTGATAAGTCGCACTTTGGAAGATTTTTTGTATTATTTGTTCAAAATGACGTTCAAATGGACAAATAGTGATTGAACAGAAGAAAAAAACTAGCAAAAATTACTACCAAAGCGTGTGTTTTATCACCACAACTCAATTTTTTTATGTTTCAATAATCCAAAATGTGGGTTAAATGGACGATTTAACCCCACGCAACATAAAAATGCACGTAAAACTTTAATTTTTGGTTCAAAATAACGGTAAAACCGACAAGTTTAGTGTTTTCTTGTCTATTTACCGTTATTTCGAACCAAATTTTAAATTTTTATTTGCATTGAAATATTGCGTGGTGTTAAATTGTGCATTTAACCACCAATTTGAACAATTTAAATATCATAAAATTGATTTAAGGCGACAAAACACACTCTTTAGTAGTAATTTTTGCTAATTAATATTTATTTTGTGTTTTTGTTCATTATTTGTCCATTTGATCGTCATTTTGAACGACATGTACCAAAATCTCATCAAAATAAAGGGTAAATGGGGAATTTCACTCCAAATGACATTAAATTGCACCTTAAAATTAAAAATTCTAATCGAAATAACGGTCAATAGAGAAGTTGACACAAAATTGGTCAATTTAACGGTTGTTTTGAACCAAATATTTTATTTTTAAGTACAATTTAATGTCATTTGGGGTGAAATTCTCCAATAAACCGACATTTTGAACAATTTAAGTATAAAACAATTGAGTTGTGGTGATAAAAGTAACTTTAGTAGAATTTTGGTAGTTTTTGTTCAAAATGACAATCAAATATTAATAACGTTCATATTTTTATTCAATAATGAATATTTAATACAAAAAATAAATTAATTAGCAAAAATTTCTACCAATCACCGCAACTCTATTTTTGTATATTCCAATGGTTAAATTCTGGAGAAAATGGACGATTTAACCCCACGAAAAACAAAAATTCACGTGAGAGTTTAATATTTTGTTCGAAATAACGGAAAAACAGACTAGTTTTGTGTGAACTTGTCTATTTATCGTTAGTTCGTACCATATTTTTAAATTTTACGTGCATTTTTATATTGCGTGGGGTTAAATTTTACCCACATTTCGACCAATTTAAATTTAAAAAAATTAAATTGTGGTGACAAAACACACGCTTTGGAAATAATTTTTGATTATTATTATTTTTTTTTTTGTTATTTTGAACCAAATATTTAATTTTTTATGAATAAAAACACCAAAAAATATAAATTAGCAAACATTACTACCAAAGCGTGTGTTTTATCACCACAACTCAATTTCTTTATATTTCAATTGTCCAACATTTGGGTAAAATAGACAATTTAACCCCGCAAAACATAAAAATGCACGTAAAATTTTAATATTTTGTTCAAAATAGCGGTAAAACAGACAAGTTTTGTGTAAACTTGTCTATTTACAGTTATTTCAAACCAAATTTTAAATTTTTACTTGCATTTTTATATTGCGTGGCGTAAAATTGTGCATTTAACCCACATTTCGAACAATTTAAATATCAAAAAATTGAGTTGTGGTGACAAAACCCACGCTTCAGTAGTAATTTTTGCTTATTAATATTTTTTTTGTTTTTTTGTTCATTATTTGTCCATTTGAACGTCATTTAGAATGACATGTACCAAAATCTTAACAAAGTAATAGGAAAATGGAGAATGACACCCGAAACAACATAATAAATTGCAATTTTTAATTAATTATTCTAATCGAAATAATGGTAAATAGAGAAGTTGACACAAAACTTGTCGTTTAAACGGTTATTTAAAACCAAATATTTAATTTTTTAGTGCAATTTAATGTCATTTGGGGTGAAATTTTCCATTTAACCGAAATTTTAAAAAATTTTAATATGAAACAATTAAGTTGTGGTGATAAAATTTACTTTGGTAGAATTTTTGGTATAAATTGTTCAAAATGACGTTCAAATGGACAAATAATGATTGAACAGAAGAAATAAAAAACTAGCAAAAATTACTACCAAAGCGTGTGTTTTATCACCACAACTCAATTTTTTTATATTTCAATAATCCAAAATGTGGGTTAAATGGACGATTTAACCCCACGCAACTTAAAAATTCACGTAAAACTTTAATTGTTGGTTCAAAATAACGGTAAAACCGACAAGTTTAGTGTTTTCTTGTCTATTTACCGTTATTTCGAACCAAATTTTAAATTTTTATTTGCATTGAAATATTGCGTGGTGTTAAATTGTGCATTTAACCACCAATTTGAACAATTTAAATATCATAAAATTGATTTAAGGCGACAAAACACACTCTTTAGTAGTAATTTTTGCTAATTAATATTTATTCTGTGTTTTTGTTCATTATTTGTCCATTTGATCGTCATTTTGAACGAAATGTACCAAAATCTCATCAAAATAAAGGGTAAATGGGGAATTTCACTCCAAATGACATTAAATTGCACCTTAAAAATAAAAATTCTAATCGAAATAACGGTCAATAGAGAAGTTGACACAAAATTGGTCAATTTAACGGTTGTTTGGAACCAAATATTTTATTTTTAAGTACAATTTAATGTCATTAGGGGTGAAATTCTCCAATAAACCGACATTTTGAACAATTTAAGTATAAAACAATTGAGTTGTGGTGATAAAAGTAACTTTAGTAGAATTTTGGTAGTTTTTGTTCAAAATGACAATCAAATATTAATAACGTTCATATTTTTATTCAATAATGAATATTTAATACAAAAAATAAATTAATTAGCAAAAATTTCTACCAATCACCGCAACTCTATTTTTGTATATTCCAATGGTTAAATTCTGGAGAAAATGGACGATTTAACCCCACGAAAAACAAAAATTCACGTGAGAGTTTAATATTTTGTTCGAAATAACGGAAAAACAGACTAGTTTTGTGTGAACTTGTCTATTTATCGTAAGTTCGTACCATATTTTTAAATTTTACGTGCATTTTTATATTGCGTGGGGTTAAATTTTACCCACATTTCGACCAATTTAAATTTAAAAAAATTAAATTGTGGTGACAAAACACACGCTTTGGAAATAATTTTTGATTATTATTATTTTTTTTTTGGTATTTTGAACCAAATATTTAATTTTTTATGAATAAAAACACCAAAAAATATAAATTAGCAAAAATTACTACCAAAGCGTGTGTTTTATCACCACAACTCAATTTCTTTATATTTCAATTGTCCAACATGTGGGTAGAATAGACCATTCAACGCCGCCAAACATAAAAATTCACGTAAAATTTTAATATTTTGTTCTAAATAACGGTAAAACAGACAAGTTTTGTGTAAACTTGTCTATTTACAGTTATTTCGAACCAAATTTTAAATTTTTACTTGCATTTTTATATTGCGTGGGGTAAAATTGTGCATTTTACCCACACTTTGAACAATTTAAATATCAAAAAATTGAGTTGTGGTGACAAAACCCACGCTTCAGTAGTAATTTTTGTAAATTAATATTTTTTTTGTTTATTTGTTCATTATTTGTCCATTTGAACGTCATTTAGAATGACATGTACCAAAATCTTAACAAAGTAATAGGAAAATGGAGAATGACACCCGAAACAACATAATAAATTGCAACTTTTAATTAATTATTCTAATCGAAATAACGGTAAATAGAGAAGTTGACACAAAACTTGTCGTTTAAACGGTTATTTTAAACCAAATATTTAATTTTTTAGTGCAATTTATTGTCATTTGGGGTGAAATTCTCCATTTAACCGAAATTTTGAAAAATTTTAATATGAAACAATTAAGTTGTGGTGATAAAATTTACTTTGGTAGAATTTTTGGTATAAATTGTTCAAAATGACGTTCAAATGGACAAATAATGATTGAACAGAAGAAATAAAAAACTAGCAAAAATTACTACCAAAGCGTGTGTTTTATCACCACAACTCAATTTTTTTATATTTCAATAATCCAAAATGTGGGTTAAATGGACGATTTAACCCCACGCAACTTAAAAATTCACGTAAAACTTTAATTTTTGGTACAAAATAACGGTAAAACCGACAAGTTTAGTGTTAACTTGTCTATTAAGCGTTATTTCGAACCAAATTTTAAATTTTTATATGCATTTAAATATTGCAAGGGGTTAAACTGTGCATTTAACCACCAATTTAAAAAATTTAAATATCATAAAATTGATCTAAGGCGACAAAACACACGCTATAATAGTAATTTTTGCTAATTAATATTTATTTTGTGTTTTTGTTCATTATTTGTCCATTTGATCGTCATTTTGAATGACATGTACCAAAATCTCATCAAAATGTCGGTTAAATGGAGAAATTCACTCCAAATGACATTAAATTGCACCTTAAAATTAAAAATTCTAATCGAAATAACGGTCAATAGAGAAGTTGACAGAAAATTGGTCAATTTAACGGTTATTTTGAACCAAATATTTTATTTTTAAGTACAATTTAATGTCATTTGGGGTGAAATTCTCCAATAAACCGACATTTTGAACAATTAAAGTTTAAAGCAATTGAGTTGTGGTGATAAAAGTAACTTTGGTAGAATTTTGGTATTACTTGTTCAAAATGACAATCAAATATGAATAACGTTCAAATTTTTATTCAATCATGAATATTTAATACAAAAAATATATAAATTTGCAAAAATTACTACCAAAGCGTGTGTCTTATCACCACAACTCTATTTTTGTATATTCCAATGGTTCAAATTTCGGATAAAATGGACAATTTAACCCCACGAAAAGAAAAATGCACGTGAAAGTTTAATATTTTGTTCGAAATAACGGAAATACAGACAAGTTTTGTGTGAACTTTTCTATTTATCGTTATTTCGTACTATATTATTAAATTTTACGTGCATTTTTATATTGCGTGGGGTTAAATTGTGTATTTTACCCACATTTCGACCAATTTAAATTTAAAAAAATTGAATTGTGGTGACAAAACACACGCTTTGGTAGAAATTTTTGCTTATTATTATATTTTTTTGTTATTTTGAACCAAATATTTAATTTTTAAGTGCAACTTAATGCCGTTTGGGCTGAAATTTTCCATTAAACCGACATTTTGGACAACTTCAATATGAAACAATTGAGTTGTGGTGATAAAATTAACTTTGGTAGAACTTTGGTATAAATTGTTCAAAATGACTTTCAAATGGACAAATAATGAATAAAAATACAAAATATATATAAATAAGCAAAAGTTACTACAAAGCGTGTGTTAAGTAACTACAACTCTATTTTGTATATTCCAATTGTTCAAAATTTGGGTAAAATGAACAATTTAACCCAACGCAACAAAAAAATACAAGTAAAAATTTAATATTTTGTTCAAAATAACGGTAAAACAGACAAGTTAAATGTTATTTTGTCTATTTACCGTTATTTCGCACCAAGTTTTAAATTTTACGTGCATTTTAATAATGCGTGGGGTTATATTGTGCATTAAACCCCCATTTTGAACAATTAAGATATCAAAAAATTGAATTGTGGTGACAAAACACACGCTTTGGTAGTACATATTGCTTATTTTTTATTTATTATTTGTGTTATTGCGTACTAAATATTTAAATTTTAAGTTCAATTAAACGTCGTTTGGGCTGAAATTCTCAATTTAACTGACATTTTGAACAATTTCAATATGAAACAATTGAGTTGTGGTGATAAAACACACTTTGGTGGAATATGGGTATCTTTTGTTCAAAATGACGTTCAAATGGACAAATAATGAATAAAAACACAAAAAAAAATATAAATTAGCAAAATTTACTACGAAAGCGTGTGTTTTATCACCACAACTAAATTTTGTTATAAATCAATGATCCAAAATTTGGGTTAAATGGACCATTAAGCCCCGTTCATAATTAAAATGCACGTAAAATTTAAAACGTGGTTCGAAATAACGGTAAAACAGACTTAAATCAACTTTGGTAGAATTTTGGTATTAATTGTTCAAAATGACGTTCAAATGAACAAATAATGAAAAATATACAAACAAAATATAAATAAGCAATCATTTCTAACAAAGCGTGTGTTTTGTCACCACAAATTTTTTTTGTATATTCAAATTGTTCAAAATTAAGGTAAAATGGACAATAAAACCCCACGCAACATAAATATGCGCGTAAAAATTTAATAATTAGTTCACAGTAACGGTAAAACAGACAAGTTTTGTTGAACTTGACTATTTATCGTTATTTCGAACCAAATTTAAAATTTTAAAGTGCATTTTTATATTGCGTGGGGTTAAATTGTGCAGTAAACCCACATTTTGAACAATTTAAATGTAAAAAAATTGAATTGTGGTAACAAAACACACGCTTTGGTAGGAATTTTAGCTAATAAATATTTTTTTTGTAATATTTTGAACCAAATATTTAATTTTCAAGTGCAATTTTATGTCAATTGTGCAGAAATTCTCCAATTCACTGACATTTTGAACAATTTAAATATGAAAGAATTGAGTTGAAGTGATAAAATTAACTTTGGTAGAATTTTGATATTAATTGTTCAAAATGACGTTCAAATGTACAAATAATGAAAAACAATACAAACAAAAAATAAATAAGCAATAATTACTACCAAAGCGTGTGTCTTATCACCACAACTCAATTTTTTATATTTCAATTGTCCAAAATGTGGGTTTTAGGGACCATTTACCCAACTCAACATAAAAATGCACGTAAAAATTTAATTTTTTGTTCGAAATAATGGTAAAACAGACAAGTTTTGTTTAAACTGGTTAATTTACCGTTATTTCGAACCAAATTTTAATTTTTAACGTCCATTTCTATATTGCGTGGGGTTTAATTGTGCATTTTACCCACATTTGAACAATTGAAATATCAAAAAATTGAGTTGTGGTGACAAAACACATGATAAAGTAGTAATTTTAGCTAATAAATATTTTTTTTGTGTTTTTGTACATTATTTGTCCATTTGAACGTCATTTTGAACGACATGTACCAAAATCTTAACAAAATAATGGGTAAATGGAAAATTTTACCCCAAAGTGACATAAAATTGCACCTTTAAATGAAATATTCTAATCGTAATAACGGTAAATAGACAAGTTGAAACAAAACTTGTCGTTCTAACCGGTATTTTGAACCATATATTTAATTTTTAAATGCAATTTTATGTCATTTGGGGTGAAATTCTCCATTTAACTGACATTTTGAACAATTTCAATATAAAACAATTGAGTTACGGTTATAAAACACACTTTGGTAGAATTTTGGTATTAATTGTTTAAGTGGACAAATAATAAATAGAAATACAAAAATAATACAAATAAGCAAAAATGACTACCAAAACGTGTTTTCAACACCACAAATCTTTTCAATTGTTCAAAATTTTGGGTAAAATGGACAATATAACCCCACGCAACATAGAAATGTACGTAAAAATTTAATCTTTTGTTCGAAAAAATTGTAAAACAGACAAGTTTTGTGTAAACTTGTCAATTGTTCGTTATTTTGAACCACATTTTAAATTTTTACGTGAAGTTTAATATTGCGTAGGCTTAAATTGTGCATTTAATTTACATTTGGAACAATTTTAATATTAACAAATTGAGTTGTGGTGACAAAACAAACGCTTTGGTAGTAATTCTTGCTAATTAATATTCTTTTGTGTTTTCATTATTTGTCCATTTGAACGTCATTTTGAACGATATGTACCAAAATCTTAACAAATTAAAAGGTTAATGGAAAATTTCACCCCAAATGACATCAAATTGCAACCCTTAAATTAAATATTCTAATCGAAATAACGGTAAATGGACCAGTTGACACAAAACTTGTCGTTTTTACCGTTATTTTGCACCAAATATTTAATTTTTAAGTGCAATTTATTGTCATTTGGGGTAAAATTCTCCATTAAACCGACATTTTGAACAATTTTAATATGAAACAATTGAGTTGTGGTGATAAACTTAACTTTGTTAGAATTTTGGTGTTAATTGTTCCAAAAGACGTTCAAATGGACAAATAATTAATAAAAACACAAAAAAATATAAATTAGCAAAAAATACTACCAAAACGTGTGTTTTATCACAACAATTCAATTTTTCTATGTTTCAATTGTCCTAAATGTGGGTTGAATGGACCATTAAACCTAACTCAACCTTAAAATGCACGTAAAATTAAATATTTTTTTCGAAATAAAGGTAAAACAGACAAAATTTGTTAAAACTTGTCTATTTACCATTATTTCGAACAAAATTTTAAATTTTAACGTGCATTTTTATATTGCGTGGGGTTAAATGATGCATTTAACCTACAACTTGTACAATTTAAATATCAAAAAATTGAGTTCTGGTGACAAAACACATGATTTAGTAGTAATTTTTGGTAAATTATTTATTTTTTTGTGTTTTTGTACTTTTTTTGTCCATTCGAACGTCATTTTGAACGACATGTTCCAAAATCTAAACAAAATAATGGGTTAATAGAAAATTTTACCCCAAATGACATACAATTGCACCCTTAAATTAAATATACTATTCGAAATAACGGTAAATAGACAAGTTGAAACAAAACTTGTCGTTCTAACCGTTATTTTGAACCAAATATTTAAATTTTAAGTTCAATTTTATGTCATTTGGGGTGAAATTCTCCATTTAACTGACATTTTGAACAATCTCAATATAAAACAATTAAGTTACGGTGATAAAGCACACTTTGGTAGAATTTTGGTATTAATTGTTTAAGTGGACAAATAATAAAAAGAAATACAAAAATAATACAAATAAGCAAAAATGACTACCAAAACGTGTTTTCATCACCACAAATCTTTTCAATTGTTCAAAATTTGGGTAAAATGGACAATATAATCCCACGCAACATCAAAATGCACGTACAAATTTAATATTTTGTTCGAAATAATGGTAAAACAGACAAGTTTTGTGTAAACTTGTCAATTATTCGTTATTTTGAACAAAATTTTAAATTTTTACGTGAATTTTAATGTTGCGTAGGGTTAAGTTGTGCATTTTACCCACATTTTGAACTATTGTTATATCAACAAATTGAGTTGTGGTGACAAAACAAACGCTTTGATATTAATTTAAGCTAATTAATATTTTTTTTGTGTTTTTGTTCATTATTTGTCCATTTGAACGTCATTTTGAACGATATGTACCAAAATCTTAACAAAATAATGTGTAAATGGAGAATTTCATCCAAAATGACATCAAATTGCACCCTAAAATTAAATATTCTAATCGAAATAACGGAAAATAGACAAGTTGACACAAAACTGGTCGTTTATACCGTTATTTTGCACGAAATATTAAATTTTTAAGTTCAATTAACTGTCATTTGGGGTAAAATTCTCCATTAAACCGACATTTTGAACAATTTTAATATGAAACAATTGAGTTGTGGTGCTAAAATCAACTTTGGTATTAATTGTTCAAAATGACGTTCAAATGAACAAATAATGAAAAATATACAAACAAAATATAAATTAGCAATAATAACTAACAAAGCGTGCGTTTTGTCACCACAAATTTATTTTGTATATTCCAATTGTTCAAAATTAAGTTAAAATGGACAATTAAACCCCACGCAACATAAATATGCGCGTAAAAATTTAATTATTTGTTCACAATAGCCGTGTTTTAATATTTGCTCTGGAAAGCGGCTCCGGATAGCGATGCGGAAAAAGCATTTTTCTCTATTTAAAATACAATTTAATGAGCTATTTATGTGTAAACACAATTTATTTAACAGCAAACTATAATATATCATTCAATTAGATATCAAAATTTGTAAAAATAAATATTTAGCTCCACCTTTTTGTATAGATTACTATCAGGAGCCGCTATCCAGAGCAGCTAGTATTTGATGGGAAATTTACAAAAAATATGGGTAATTTAATGTTCATCCCTAAAAACGAAAAATTTCTTTGGATTTAATGTCAAAATTGGCTTTTTTTACGTAATTATTTTTTGATTAACAGTGACACTGGCGGATAATAGAGTAAGTTTGAATAGAAATTTCCCTAGCCCCGGATAGCAAGCTCTGGATAGTGCGAATATTAAAACACAGCTAATAACGGTAAAACAGACAAGTTTTGTGTCAATTTGTCTATTAACCGTTTATCGAACCAATTTTTAATTTTAAGTGCATTTTGATATTGCGAAGGGTATAATTGTGCAGTAAGACCACAATTGAACAATTTAAATATAAAAACATTGAATTGTGGTGACAAAACACACGTTTTGATAGTAATTTTTGCTAATAAATATTTTTTTTGTGTTATTTTGAACCAAATATTTAATTTTCAAGTGCAATAAAATGTCATTTGGGCTGAAATTCTCCAATTAATTGATATTTTGAACAATTTTAATATGAAACAATTGAGTTGAAGTGATAAAATTAACTTTGGTAGAATTTTGGTATTAATTGTTCAAAATGACGTTCAAATGGACAAATAATGAAAAAAAAAACAAACAAAAAAAATTAATAAGCAATAATTACTGCCAAAGCGTGTGTTTTATCACCACAACTCAACTTTTTTATATTTCAATTCTCCAAAATGTGGGTAAAAAGGACCATTGAACCCCACGCAACATAAAAATGCACGTAAAAATTCAATATTTTGTTCGAAAAAGTGGTAAAACAGAAAAGTTTGGTGTAACTTGTCAATTGTTCATTATTTCGAACAAAATTTGAAATTTTTACGTGTAATTTAATGTTGCGTAGGGTTAAATTGTGCATTTTACCCAAATTTTAAACAATTTTAATATCAACAAATTGAGTTGTGGTGACAAAACAAACGGTTTGGTAGTAATTTTTCCTAATTAATATTGTTTTGTGTTTTTGTTCATTATTTGTCCATTAAAATGTCATTTTGAACGACATATACTAAAATCTTTACAAGATTATGGGAAAATGGAGAATGTCAACCGAAATCACATTAAACTGCACCTAAAAATTATCATAACCTAATCAAAATAAAAATATATATAATAATCTTATCGAAGTTAGGGTAAATGGACAAGTTGACACAAAACTGGTCGTTTTAACCGTTATTTTGAACCAAATATTTAATTTTTAAGTGCAATTAATTATCATTTGGGGTAAAATTCTCCATTCAATTGACATTTTGAACAATTTTAATATGAAACAATTGAGTTGTGGTGATAAAATTAACTTTGGTAGAATTTTGGTATTTATTGTTCAAAATCACATTCAAATGAACAAATAATGAAATAATATACAAACAAAATATAAATTAGCAATAATAACTACCAAAACGTGTGTTTTGTCACCACCAATATATTTTGTATGTTCCAATTGTTCAAAATTTGGGTAATATGGACCATATAACCCCACGCAACATGAAAATTCATGTAACAATTTTATATTTTGTTCGAAATAACGGTAAAACAAACAAGTTTTAAGTGAACTTGTATTTTACCGTTTCTCGAACCAATTTAAAAACTTTTCGTGCATTTTGATATTGCGAGAGGTAAAATAATGTATTTTACCCAGAATTGAACAATTCAAAAATAAAAAATTTGAATTGTGGTGACAAAACACACGCTTTGGTAGAAATTTTTGCTTATTAATATTTTTTTTTGTGTTATTTTGAACCAAATATTTAATTTTTAAGTGCAATTTAAGGTCATTTGGGCTGAAATTCTCCATTAACCCGACATTTTGAACAATTTCAATATGAAACAATTGAGTTCTGGTGATAAAACACACTTTGGTAGAATTTTGGTATTTAAAATGACGTTCAAATAGAAAAATAATGAATAAAAACACAAAAAACAATATAAATTAGCAAAAATTACTACCAAAGCATGTGTTTAATCACCGCAACTTTTTTTTTTTATATATCAATTGTCTTAAATGTGGGTAAAATGGACCATTTCACCCCGCGCAACATTAAAATGCACGTAAAAATTTAATATTTTGTTCGAAATAACGGTAAAACACAAATTTTTGTGTAAACTTGTCTATTTACCGTTATTTCGAACCAAATTTTAAATTTTAACGTGTATTTTGATATTGCGTGAGGTTGATTTGTGCATTTACTCCTCATTTTGAACAATTTTAATAATAAAAATTGAATTTTGGTGAAAAAACAGACGCTTTGGTAGTTATTTTTGCTTATTTATATTTTGTTTGTGTTATTTTGAACGAAATATTTAATTTTTAAGCGCAATTTAATGTCATTTGAGCTGAAATTCTCCATTTAACCGACATTTTGAACAGTTTTTATATGAAACATTTGAGTTGTGGTAATAAAACACACTTTGGTAGAATTTTGTGATTTATTGTTCAAAATGACATTCAACTGGACAAATAATGAATAAAAACACAAAAAAAATATTAATTTGCAAAAATTTCTACCAAAGCGTGTGTTTTATCACAACTCAATTTTTTATATATTTTAATTGTCCAAAATGTGGGATAAATTGACCACTTTATCCCACGCAACATAAAAATGCACGTAAAAATTTAATATTTTGTTTGAAATGAAAGTAAAACTGACAAGCTTAGTGAAAACTTGTCAATTCTACGTTTTTTCGAACCAAATTATAAATTTTTACGTCCATTTTTTTAATGCGAAGGGTAAAATTGTGCATTTTTCCCACATTTTAAACAAATCAAATATAAAACAATTGAATTGTGGTGACAAAACACACGCTTTGTTTGAAATTTTTGCTAATTAATATTTTTTTTTGTGTTATTTTGAACAAAATATTTAATTTTTAAGTGCAATTTAGTGTCATTTGGGCTAAAATTCTCCATTACTGACATTTTTAACAATTTTAATTTGAAACAATTGAGTTGTTGTGGTAAAACACACTTTGGTAGAATTTTGGTATTGGTATAAAATTTTGGTAATGACGATTAAATGGATAAATAATTAATTAAAACACAAAAAAAAATATAAATTAGCAAAAACTACTACCAAAGCGTGTTTTTTATCACCACAACTCTACTTTTTTATTTTAATTGTCCAAAATGTGGGTTAAATGAACAATTTAACCTCACGCAATATAAAACTGCACGTAAAATTTTATAATTTGGTTCAAAATAACGGTAAAACAGACAAGTTTTGTAAAAACTTTTCTATTAACCGTTATTTCGAACCAAATTTTTAATTTTTACGTGCATTTTTATATCGCTAGGGTTATGTTGTGCATTTTACCCACATCTTAAACAATTAAAATATAAAACAATATAATTGTGGTGACATAGCACACGCTTTGGTAGAAGTTTTTGCTAATTAATATTTTTTTTTGTGTTATTTTGAACCAAATATTTAATTTTTAAGTGAAATTTAATGTCATTTTCCGCTGAAATTTTCCATTTAACCGACATTCTGAACTGTTTTTATATGAACCATTGAAATGTAGTGATTAAACACACTTTGGTAGAGTTTTGGTATTAATTGTTCAAAATGACGTTCCAATGTATAAATAATGAAAAAAAAAACCCAAAAAATATATTGATTAGCAAAAATTTCTACCAAAGCGTGTGTTTAATCACCACAACTCCATTTTTTTAAATTTTAATTGTTCAAAATGTGGGTAAAATGGACGATTTAATCCCGCAAAACATAAAAATGCACGAAAAAATTTAAAATTTGGTTTGAAGTAACGGTAAATAGACAAGTTAACACCAAATTTTTCTGTTTTACCGTTATTTTGAACAAAATATTAAATTTTTACGTGCATGTTTATGTTTCGCGGGTTTGAATGGTCCATTTTACCCACATTTTGAACAATTTAAGTATCAAAAAATTGAGTGATGGTGACAAAACACACGCTTTAGTAGTTTTACTGCTAATCAATATTTGTTTTGTGTTTTTTTATCATAATTTGTCCATTTGAACGTCATTTTGAACGACATATTCAAATATCTTCACAAAATAATGGGTCAATGTATAATTTCATCCGAAATGACATAAAACTGCACCTTAAGATTAATAATTTGAATCGAAATAGCGGTAAATAGAAAAGTTGAGACCAAACTTGTCATTTTAACCGTTACTTTGAACCAAATATTTATTTTTGAAGTGCAATCTAATGTCATTTTGGGTGTATTTCTCAATTTAACCGACATGTTTGAACAATCTTAATATAAAACAATTGAGTTTTGGTGATAAAACTAAGTTTGGTAGAATTTTGGTATTTATTTTTCAATATGACTTCCAAACGGACAAATAATAAATAAAAATTCAAAAATTATATAAATTAGTTAACATTTCTATCATAGCGTGTGTTTTATCACCAAAAATCTATTTTTGTATAATAAAATTCTTTAAAATTTCAGTTAAATGGTCAAAATAACCCACGCAACACAAAAATGCACGTAAAATTTTATATTTTGTTCGAAATAACGTTAAAATACCAAGTGTAGTTAAAGCTTGTCTATTTGCCGTTATTTCGAACCAAATTTTAAATTTTTAAGTGCATTTTGATATTGCATGGGATTAAATTGTGCATTTCACCCACTTTTTGAACAAAATTTATATCAAAAAATTAAGTTGTGGTGACACGCTTTGGTAGTAATTTTTACTAATTAATATTTTTTGGTGTTTTTTTTCATTATTTGTCCATTTGAACGTCATTTTGAACTACATATACCAAAATCTAAACAAGATAATGGGTAAATGGAGAATATCACCCGAAATGACATAAAACTGCACCTTAAAATAAAATATTTTAATCGAAATAACGGTTAATAGACAAGTGGACACAAAACTTGTCATTTGACCCGTTATTTTGAACCAAATATTTAATTTTTAAGTGCAATTAAATGTCATTTGGGGTGTTTTTCTCTACTTTACCGACATTTTGAACAATTTACATATGAAACAATTGAGTTGTGGTGATTAAATAAACTTTGGTATAAATGGTTCAAAATGACGTTCAAATCGACAAATAATAAATTAAAATTCAAAAATAATATAAGAAGCAAAAATCACTACCAAAGCGTGTGTTTTATCACCACAAATCTATTTTTGTATATTCAAATTGTTCACAATTTAGGTTAAATGGACAATGTAACAAAAGCAAGATCAAATTGCACGTGAAAATTTAATATTTTGTTCGAAATAACGGAACAATAGACAAGTGTTGTTTAAACTTGTCTATTAACCGTTATTTCGAACCAAATTTAAAATTTTTACGAACGTTAATATATTGCGTGGGGTAAAATTGTACAGTTGACCCACATTTTGAACAACTTTACTACTATAAAAATGAATAGAGGTGACAAAACACACGCTTTATAAGTAATTTTTGCTTATTTATATTTTTTTTGTGTTATTTTGAACCAACTATTTAATTTTTTAGTGCAATTTAATGTTATTTTGGGTGAAATTCTCCAATAAACCGACATTTTGAACTATTTTAATATGGAACAATTGAGTTGTGGTGATAAACACACTTTGATAGAATTTTGGTATTATTTGTTCAAAATGACGTTCAAATGGACAATTAATGAATAAAAACACAAAAATAATATAATTTAGCAAAAATTACTACCAAAGCGTGTGTTTTATCACCACAACTAAATTTTTTTATATTTTACTTGTCCAAAATGTGGGTAAAATAGAACATTTCACCCGCGCAGCATCAAAATACACGTAAAAATTTAATATTTTGTTCGAAATAACGGTGAAACAGACAAGTTTTGCGTAAACTTGTCTATATACCGTTATTTTGAACCAAATTTTAAATTTTTAATTGCATTTTATTTTCCGTGGGGTTCAGTTGTGCATTTTACCCACATTTTGAACAATTTTAATATAAAAAAAATGAATTGTAGTGACAAAACACACGCTTTGGTAGTAATTTTTGCTTATAAATATTTTTTCTGTGTTATTTTGAACCAAAAATTCAACTTTAAAGGGCAATTTAATGTCATTTGGGCTGAAATTCTCCATTAAACCGACATTTTGAACAATTTTTATATGAACAATTGAGTTGTGGTGAAAAAACACACTTTTGTAGAGTTTTGGTATTAATTGTTCAAAATGACGTTCAAATGTATAAAAAATGAAAAAAAACACAAAAAATATATAAATTAGCAGAACTAACTACCAAAGCGTGTGTTTTACAATCACAACTCAATTTTTTTATATTTCAATTGGCCAAAATTTGAAAGAAATGGACCATTTAACCCCGCGAAACATCAAAATGCACGTAAAAATTTGATATTTTTTTCGAAATAAAGGTAAAACCGACAAGTTTTGTGTAAACTTGTCTAATTACCGTTATTTCGAACCACATTTTAAACTTTTACGTGCATTTATTATTGCGTGGGGTTAAGTTGTTCATTTTACTCACATTTTGGACAATTAAAATATCAAAAAATTGAGTTGTGGTGACAAAACACACGCTTTGGTAGTATTTTTGCTTATTTTTATATTTTATTGTGTTTTTGTTCATTATTTGTCCATTTGATCGCCATTTTGAACGACATGTACAAAATCTTCACAGAATAATGTGTAAATGGATAATTTCATCCAAATGACATAAAGTTGCACCTGAAAAATTATTGTTTTAATAGAAATAACGGTAAATAGACAAGTTAACACACAACGTGTAGTTTTTACCGTTATGTTGAACCAAATATTAAATTTTTAAGTGCAATTTAATGTCATTTAATGTGTAATTCTCCATTTAACCGACATTTTTAACAATTTAAATATGAAACAATTGAGATGTGGTGATAAAATTAAGTTTGGTAGTATTTTGGTATTAATTAATCAAAATTACGGTCAAATGGACAAATAATGAATAGAAATACAAACAAATAATAAATAAGCAAAAATTACTACCAAAGCGTGTATTTTATCACCACAAATCTATTTTGTATATTCCAAAATTTGGGAAAAATGGACAATATTACCTCACACAACATAAAAATGAGGTTAAAAATTTTATATTTTTTGCGAAATAACGGTAAAACAGAAAATTTTTGTTTGAACTTATCCATTTACCGTTATTTCCAACCAAATTTTAAATTTTAACGTGCATTTTGATATTGCGTGGGGTTAAATTGTGCATTTTACCCACATTTTGAACAATTTAAATATTCAAAACTTGAATTGTGGTGACAAAACACACGCTTTGGTAGTATTTATTCTTATTTATATTTTTTTTGTGTAATTTTGGACCAATTATTTAATTTTTAAATACAATTAAATGTCATTTGGGGTTTAATTCTCCATTAAACCGACATTTTGAAAGATTTTAATATGTAACAATTGAGTTGTGGTGATAAAACTCACTTTGGTAGAGAAATTGTATTAATTAATCAAAATGAGACTCACTTTTTTAGAGCAATTGTATTAATTTTTCAAAAGGTTCAAATGGACAAATAATGAATAGAAACACAAAAAAATATAATTTAGCAAAAATTACTACCAAAGCGTGTGTTTAATCACCACTACTCTATTTTTTTATATATCAATTGTCTCAAATGTGGTGTAACATGACTCTTCGTCATGTTTGCAGAATAATTATACGGTTATTTTTAGGCGGTCATCTGTGGCCGGCTAGAGCTCACGGTTGGGGTGTGGGGAATTCTAAAAATACCGAATAATCCTTGTTAGACCGCTAAAATAAAAAAATTGGGAACAAGAGGAAAAAAAACGATGTTAGAAAGAAAAAAAAATTAAAAACTTCATCAACACCTCACGCTACTAGAATTTCCATACTTACATTAATCCCATCCCAGTACGCGTTGCCTTTTATGCCATTATTCAACAATTAAATAATTAAAATAAGTATGTATAATAAAATAAGTATGGATGAAATAATTTTATTATCAACACTTAAGAAAAATGAAAAACTCAACTTAAAACTACCCATATACCGAAAATTTATAAGGCAAAAAAATAGAATAAGATTATATTATTAAAGAACTAAAATTAAATTATATTTAATATACTTTACAAAAAAAAAAACTTAACTAGGTTGTCGCGGATCCGAACTATCAATAACGCCGTGTGAGGGAAATATGGTGGCGTCGATTTTGATTATTATTATCTGTTTATAATTATTATAATATATGATTATATCTATATATATATATATATATTTAGGATTATAAGATTATGTTTATGATTATAATTATGACTATGATTTTATAGTTTATATTTTTGATTACAATTTTCACGTGATAACATTTTCTTGTATTTGTTCTTTAGAATTTTTGTTTTTATCTATTTTTCTATCTTTTAGTATCTTTAACATCACTAATCATTCTTTTATTCTTTAAACATAGTCACATTCACATACACTTCAACTATTTATATTATTTTTAACTTATATATTATTAATATTTTTATTTATTATATTTATTTATTTTTAATTATTTTAATCATCTCGATCTTGTGTCCGTGATCATCTTCATCACTCCTCGTTATTGTCAAAAAAAAAAAAACTTCACCCACCAATTTCCGGCCACCTCAATCACTTATTTTCCCCACCTTTCCCATAATCTAATTACCATAATAATTTACGTTTTTTTTTCTATATTGCAATACTTTAATATAATCATTACAGTAATCGTTCTTAATATTAGTATTAGTAACAATGACTAGTCTATTTAATTCCATTCATACTTTACTCATATTATATAACAAAGAACGCGATCGTCAATTTTCCATTTGGAAGAATTGATGGAACGACATTTCGTTACATTCGTGGGGACGTTCCCATTGATCCCTGAGGTCTCATACAGCCTGGCAATCTACTTTACCATATCAGTAAAACAAATTAGTTAGTTCACTAAGTAATGATAAAAATTTAAACTTGACATATGAGGATTAACGCTTAAGAAAAATTAAGTTTTAATATCCTTAAAATGGTAAATTCCAAGAACTTTTTCCTGACTATCTACCACTTCACAAGACACATTTCAATAAGACGCTTAATTTTTCCTTTGATAAATTTTGGAGCCAATTTAGCGGAATAAAATGTACCTGCATCACTCTGAGAAAAATTCTTTACATAAATGTGTTGACCTACAGAGAATTTTGGTGGTCTACTTCTCAAATTATATGGAGAATGAGCTTTAATTTGTGCTTTAATGAAATTTTTCTTAACTTTCTCAGATAATAGATATAATTCGTCGGGTTTATACTCAGGTAAGATATAATTTCCAGTTAACGTATAGGTATTACGTAATATTTCATATAACGAGCCATGCATTATAGGATGTTGTCCAAAAACTAGGAGATGAGGAGCAAAACCTGTGGATTTGTGAATTAACACACGAAACGCTTGCGTTACAGCTTCAAGATTATGATCCCACGTTTTATGATCTTCATTTATATATGCCCGTATCGAGGCTAATACGGTTCGGTTAACCCTTTCGGAAGCGTTACTCTGCGGAGAATACTTGGCACGATGGTTTCGGGAACACCAAACATCAGAAATATGTTGTTTTCTAAAAATTTTGCAACTGCCATACCTGTAGCATTTCGTACGGCTCGAGTTATTACAAATTTAGAATAATGATCGACTGCTATAAGAATATATGTATTTCCTGCATATGTCCTTGGGTAAGGCCCCAAAAAATCTAAATACACTCTTTGCCATGGTCTGAAAGTAACAGGTAGAGAACTAAGAGGTGGTCGTAAAATGTAGTTGGGAGCTTTAATACACTTACACATACTGCATGAAGCAATAAATTTTTGTATATCTTTTATCATACCAGGCCAAAAGAAATATCTTTTTACCAGTTCTATTGTTTTATAAGATCCTAAATGAGCTGATGTGGGAGGACAATGAGTAGATCTAATTAAATTAAAACGAAGACCTTCTGGAACTACCAACTTCCAATCTGGCGTATCACTTACTTCATCTACATTGCCTGAACTTTTATTAATGTACAATTTGCCATTTATTATTTTCATATTGCTTTTCCTTGAAGAAGATTCGATGTATTTGATTTGGGTAATATATTCTGGACTTTGAAAACATGGTGAATTCAAATCAATATTCATCGGGTTGGATTCAACCACAGAAGATTTTTTATGGGCAGTTTTTGCTGGTATTAATTCATCCATGAATACTCGAGACAAAGCATCTGGAACACAGTTTTGAGAACCCTTTCTGTATTCGATATCAAAATCAAACCCCTGTAAATTAAGGCTCCACCTTGCTAATCTACCTGCCAAATCCTTTTGGGACATAAGCCAGGTTAGGCTAGCATGGTCTGTTATAACCGTAAATGGTAACCCTTCGACGTATGCCCGGAACTTTTTAATAGCTAAAACAGCTGCCAAGCACTCCAATTCTGTGACGCTATACTGTCGTTGCGCTGAATTAAGTTTATGTGACATATATTCGATTGGCTTGTCTTGACCATCATTGGTTTTCTGAAACAATACTGCACCAACTCCAGTAGAGCTGGCGTCGCATTGAATAAAAAAACGTTTCTCAAAATCAGCAGTATTGAGAAATGGAGCCGTAATAAGAGCTAATTTAAGTTTTTTGAACGCATTTTGAGATGTTTCGGACCAGATAAACTTTTGATTCTTCTTTAACATGTTAGTAAAAGGCGCAGAGATGGTCGAATACTGGTCAATAAATCGCCTGTACCATCCACAAATTCCCAAAAACCTCCTCAATTGACGTACCGTTTTAGGCATCGGATACTCTGCAATGGCCTGCACCTTCGCTTGATTTGGACGCAAAGTGCCACCACCAACTACATGACCAAGGTAATCGATCTCCCTCAGTATAAATTTGCTTTTCTCCACATTTATAGTTAAACCTGCTGCAACTAATCGAGATGCTACATCGGATAGTAGCGACAAGTGTTCTTCAAATGTGGACGTTGTGACGAGAAGATCATCGAGATATACGATTACTCTGTCATGAAGGTGGTAAGGTATCACTCTGTGCATCAATCGACAAAGCGTTTGTGGAGCATTGCAGAGCCCAAATGGCATAGCAGTAAAGTGGTAAAGCGGTCGTCCTGGCACGGTGAAAGCAGTTTTCTCCATTGATTCAGGATCAAGTGGGATTTGCCAGAACGCATCCTTTAAGTCGATACTGGACATGTATTGTGTTTTCTCCAACCGACTCAACAAACCATCAATGAGGGGTAGTGGATATGCGTCTTTTTTAGTCACACTATTTAGTTTCCGGGCGTCGAGGCATAACCGCACCTTTCCATTTGGCTTAAGAACTCTGGTGATAGGTGAGCACCATGGACTTGTACTTTCTTTGATGACCCCTAAAGCCAACATTCGATCTAACTCCTGGTACATCTGGTGTTGGACAGCGGGCGATACTGAGAAAAGTCGTTGCTTGATAGGGGCTGCGTCTCCTGTATCTATTTTATGAGTGACCAAAGTGGTTTTTCCCAGCCCGAGTTTTGCAGAACTAGGAAAAAGATCAACGATTTGTTTGACGCTCTCTAGCTGCTCTTGGTCTAGTTGATGATATTTGGAATTCGTAATTAATGTATTATCCATATTAGTTACCTCTTCAATGACTGTAGGCTTTAGTCCATACATGTTCCAAAAATCACAACCTAAATATAATTCCTGTTGTAATTCTGGCACAACAAACAATTGAATTTCAAGACATTTATTATTATAGACCACAGGCACACACACATATCCAAGCACCGATTGTTTTGCCCCATTTGCCGTCTGTACACAAGCGGATAAAGGAAAGAGCCGTAAATTATGATTATTAATAAACTTAATACTATTTTTACCTAAAGCGCTGACAGTTGCACCACTATCAAGCAAACCACGTATGTTTGTTCCTGCTATATTAACTATTAAATAAGGACGGTTATCGGAAGGATCTTCTGTACTTGATACTGAGGCAAACATGGCTTTTGTTAATTTTTTATTAATAAGCTTCCGTAAGCGGAAGTATCTGATAGATCTAAGTTTATGCCGATTATGGGTGAGATTTACCGTACAAGGTAATGGGTTGTTTATAAAGGAATTAGAAGTTATTTCTGTTTGACCCTGTTGTACAATTCTGGGTCGGTGCTCGCTGCTGCATCTTCCATCGATCTGGGAGGCATTAAGGCGGATTGTTGGAAATGAGGATTCCCAGCGATTCCCATTCCCATCTGAAGGTTTTCCGATCACGAATGGCATCTAACAAAGAACGCTTGATTATTTTGAAAGGGTAGACCACAATTCCAACAAATTAATGGCCTACTAGTATTTGCAGGATAAGAATGATATGGTTCAGACATATTAGGTTTTGGAAAACTAATGGGAGCTGTGTGTTGTAAATTAGGTTGTGACCCATTGTACTGTCCTGACGAATTAAAATAATTAGAAGGAGGCGGATGTGATAAAGGTGTCATCTGTAACTCATGAACATTTCTCGTAAATCCCGGCCCCATGGCAAGTTCAGGGTTATACCCCATAGTTTTCCATGCCTCTTCTAAAGCATAACATCTTGTTACTATGGCGGACACCGATGAAAATACTTCCCCAGCTAATGCTACCTTTAGTCCAGGACGCATGTTTTTTCTTAAAAATTCTATCAATTCGACTTCCGTCAGCGCAACTTTTAAAGGATATGCTAGGCTGACCATATTATAATAAAAATCGACAAAAGCCTCTTTGGCTTTTTGTTTGCGGTTATCCAGAGAATTTTTAATGTCGTTATCCGAACGTCCATCTTGAAAGCGATGTATAAATCCATTTTTAAGCTCAGTCCATGAATATCGTGGATTCCGTTCAAGTAAGATCCAGTAGTGTTCTTGAGCTATACCGTGCAATATGGAACCCAGATCATGTACTAGCAGATCGGTGGAAATACCATGAGTTTCGGCCATCAATTCAATCCTGAAGAAAATTTTTTGCACGGTTATACTACTAGTGGTTCCGTCAAAAGATATATTCCACTTCTGAACATCAGCAGTTAGAGAAAAACGGCTATTTCCCAGTGTAGGACCAAAATAGCGGTCTGGCTGAGTATGAAAAACTGAGTTTGCTCCTGGTGGAATTGGATTACTACGACCGAACTGTGGCCATCCGAAATTATTATTTATAACATCTACAGATTGACGAATTTCATTGTTTAAATTAGATTGATGAGAAAAAATATTGGGTGTGTTTTGGTTCATCATCAGATAGGGCAACTGTGCAGTTGTTGAAGGTATCTGATTATCCGACCGAGAAGATATAACAGAATTAGGTACTGTGTCGTATGGAATAGGTTTGTCTGTCTTGGATGGTGTACTGGTAGACCGAGCTACAAGTTGAGGAGCATTAGAAACTGATGCTGCAAAGTCAGATTTGAATTGAGGTGGGTTTATTTGTTTCAATTTTGGAGGACTTTGTCTTGATACATTTTTACGAAATGTTACCTGTTTCGGAGCTTTTTTCGAACGAGATATGTTTAGATTATCAAACGATTGAGTTGAGCTACAAGAATCTTCGGAATTTCTTACATCTTCTTGATCTTTAGCATACTCTTCTATGTGGAGAGCATTCAGAGTTTCTAACGACTCATCGTGTGACGAAGCATTTTGCAGTTTAGGAATAAGTTCCAATAAAGACTGACATGCCGCGGTTAAGTTGGTTACTGAACTTTGAACCGTTTTAGATGTGGAAATTCGAGCTAATCGTAACAAAATATGTTGTAACCGGGAAGTTATAACAATAAAAGGTTCGGTATTTAAATCGATTCCTGCTTTGAGATTTTCTTGTAAAATAGCATGAATAGACCGTAACTTATTTGTGCAAAGAACAACTTCTCTCCGAGGTGCTTTTATTGCTTGTATATGAGCGCGAATTGGTTCCAAATTAGGTTGCATCGCTTCACTATCAAAACATGATTGCAAATCGGTTATCAGCGTTAATATTGGACCTTTTAAATTTCTAACTTCACATTCGATGTGAAACTCATCAGGTTCTAAGTCCTGACTTCTTAGTATACGTTCCATGTCGTTCTACTGCTATAGTTATTATTATATTGAAATAGAAATAAATTTAAAAAAAAACAAGCTGTACGTAACCAAAACGAATCAATGAATATATGTTAAGAAGTATTTGAACTTATTTAACGTAGTATTTGACGTTAATTAAAAAAAATAGAGAACACTTTAATTAAAACAAAAATAATAATCGTAAAGATAATTGTAAATTTAGTTCAAATATAAATTAATAATGTAACAAATTAATAAATATTGAACTAGGATGAAATTAAGTAAGTCTATAGTTAGAATTTCACTTAACTTGTAGGTGAGATGTTGATGCTTTTCTCGGTTGGGATTGAAAAAAAAGTAAAAGGAACAGAGATTCAGAGGGGTTAAAATTAAAGAACTCTCAATACTCTTGCACGCACAGTGAAATTGACAATTTAAAAATTAGAATCTACTGCGATCGAGAAAAATTTTGAGTTTTCTTTTATTTTCATAATTTATTTACAACCTTGGTTAAACACGGCAATCGACAATAATATGGATAAGTCCATGCTATAGATTGTAATAAAAATTATAAGGAGATTGAAGAAGTCTTCGATATCACACTAGAATCGACAATTAAATAGAGCTAGTGCAACGAAAGCCTTATTCAATCCAACTTTTGTTTTTGTATGGTATTTGTGAAAAGAAAATTAAATTTTGAAAAATGATCAACGTATTTATTGCCAAATGACTCTTAGAGTTAACTGGATACATTTCGCAACACGCTGATCTTTAAATTTTTAATCATAAAAAGAAAAACTAGGTAAGAAAAAGCCTTAGGAAACGTGTTTGGGCGCCACTGTAACATGACTGCTCGTCATGTTAGCAGAATAATTATACGGTTATTTTTAGGCGGTCATCTGTGGCCGGCTAGAGCTCACGGTTGGGGTGTGGGGAATTCTAAAAATACCGAATAATCCTTGTTAGACCGCTAAAATAAAAAAATTGGGAACAAGAGGAAAAAAAACGATGTTAGAAAGAAAAAAAAATTAAAAGCTTCATCAACACCTCACGCTACTAGAATTTCCATACTTACATTAATCCCATCCTAGTACGCGTTGCCTTTTATGCCATTATTCAACAATTAAATAATTAAAATAAGTATGTATAATAAAATAAGTATGGATGAAATAATTTTATTATCAACACTTAAGAAAAATGAAAAACTCAACTTAAAACTACCCATATACCGAAAATTTATAAGGAAAAAAAATTGAATAAGATTATATTATTAAAGAACTAAAATTAAATTATATTTAATATACTATACAAAAACAAAACTAAACAAGGTTGTCGCGGATCCGAACTATCAATAACGCCGTGTGAGGGAAATATGGTGGCATCGATTTTGATTATTATTATATGTTTATAATTATTATAATATATGATTATATCTATATATATATATATATTTAGGATTATAAGATTATGTTTATGATTATAATTATGACTATGATTTTATAGTTTATATTTTTGATTACAATTTTCACGTGATAACATTTTCTTGTATTTGTTCTTTAGAATTTTTGTTTTTATCTATTTTTCTATCTTTTAGTATCTTTAACATCACTAATCATTCTTTTATTCTTTAAACATAGTCACATTCACATACACTTCAACTATTTATATTATTTTTAACTTATATATTATTAATATTTTTATTTATTATATTTATTTATTTTTAATTATTTTAATCATCTCGATCTTGTGTCCGTGATCATCTTCATCACTCCTCGTTATTGTCAAAAAAAAAAAAACTTCACCCACCAATTTCCGGCCACCTCAATCACTTATTTTCCCCACCTTTCCCATAATCTAATAACCATAATAATTTACGTTTTTTTTTCTATATTGCAATACTTTAATATAATCATTACAGTAATCGTTCTTAATATTAGTATTAGTAACAATGACTAGTCTATTAAATTCCATTCATACTTTACTCATATTATATAACAAAGAACGCGATCGTCAATTTTCCATTTGGAAGAATTGATGGAACGACATTTCGTTACAGTGGTTCGTTACCCTGCGCAACATTAAAATGCACGTTAAAATTTAATATTTTGTTCGAAATAACGGTAAGACAGACCATTTTTGTGTTAACTTGTCTATTTACCGTTATTTCGAACCAAATTTTAAATTTTAACGTGTATTTTGATATTGCGTGAGGTTAATTTGTGCATTTACTCCTCATTTTGAACAATTTTAATAATAAAAATTGAATTTTGGTGAAAAAACAGACGCTTTGGTAGTTATTTTTGCTTATTTATATTTTGTTTGTGTTATTTTGAACGAAATATTTAATTTTTAAGTGCAATTTAATGTCATTTCGGCTGAAATTCTCCATTTAACCGACATTTTGAACAGTTTTTATATGAAACATTTGAGGTGAGGTAATAAAACACACTTTGGACAATTAATGAATAAAAACACAAAAATAATATAATTTAGCATAAATTACTACCAAAGCGTGTTTTTTATCACCACAACTCAATTTTTTTATATTTTACTTGTCTAAAATGTGGGTAAAATGGAACATTTCACCCCGCGCAGCATCAAAATGCACGTAAAAATTTAATATTTTGTTCGAAATAACGGTAAAACAGACAAGTTTTGCGTAAACTTGTCTATATACCGTTATTTTGAACCAAATTTTTAATTTTTACTTGCATTTTATTTTCCGTGGGGTTCAGTTGTGCATTTTACCCACATTTTGAACAATTTAAATATAAAAATTATGAATTGTAGTGACAAAACAGTAACAGTGCATTTATTATTGCGTGGGGTTAAGTTGTTCATTTTACTCACATTTTGGACAATTAAAATATCAAAAAATTGAGTTGTGGTGACAAAACACACGCTTTGGTAGTATTTTTGCTTATTTTTATATTGTATTGTGTTTTTGTTCATTATTTGTCCATTTGATCGCCATTTTGAACAACATGTACAAAATCTTCACAGAATAATGTGTAAATGGATAATTTCATCCAAATGACATAAAGTTGCACCTGAAAAATTATTGTTTTAATAGAAATAACTGTAAATAGACAAGTTTACACACAACGTGTAGTTTTTACCGTTATTTTGAACCAAATATTAAATTTTTAAGTGCAATTTAATGTGTAATTCTCCATTTAACCGACATTTTTAACAATTTAAATATGAAACAATTGAAATGTGGTGATAAAATTAAGTTTGGTAGTATTTTGGTATTAATTAATCAAAATTACGGTCAAATGGACAAACAATGAATAGAAATACAAACAAATAATAAATAAGCAAAAATTACTACCAAAGCGTGTGTTTTATCACCACAAATCTAATTTGTATATTCCAAAATTTGGGAAAAATGGACAATATAACCCCACACAACATAAAAATGAGGTTAAAAATTTAATATTTTTTGCGAAATAACGGTAAAATAGAAAATTTTTGTTTGAACTTATCCATTTACCGTTATTTCCAACCAAATTTTAAATTTTAACGTGCATTTTGATATTGCGTGGGGTTAAATTGTGCATTTTACCCACATTTTGAACAATTTAAATATTAAAAACTTGAATTGTGGTGACAAAACACACGCTTTGGTAGTATTTTTTCTTATTTATATTTTTTTTGTGTAATTTTGGACCAATTATTTAATTTTTAAATACAATTAAATGTCATTTGGGGTTTAATTCTCCATTAAACCGACATTTTGAACAATTTTAATATGTAACAATTGAGTTGTGGTGATAAAACTCACTTTGGTAGAGAAATGGTATTTATTAATCAAAATGAGACTCACTTTTTTAGAGCAATTGTTTTAATTTTTCAAAAGGTTCAAATGGACAAATAATGAATAAAAACACAAAAAAATATAATTTAGCAAAAATTACTACCAAAGCGTGTGTTTTATCAACACAACTCAATTTTTTTATATAATTGTCCAAAATAAGGATAAAATGGACCAATGAAACCCGCAAAACATAAGAATGCACGTAAAATTTAATATTTTGTTCAAAATAACGGTAAAACCGACAAGTTTTGTGTTAACTTGCCTATATACCTTTATTTCGAACAAAATATAAATAAGCAATAATAACTACCAAAGCGTGTATTTTGTCACCACAAATCTATTTTGTATTTTCCAATTGTTCAAAAATTGGGTCAAATGGACCATATAACCCCACGCAACATAAAAATGCACGTAAAAATTTATTATTTCGTTCGAAATAACGGTAAAAAAGACACGTTTTGTGTAAACTTGTCTTTTTACCGTTAGTTCGAACCAAATTTTAAATTTTTACGTGCAATTTTATATTGCGTGGCGTTAAATTGTGCATTTAACCCACATTTGAACAATTTAAAAATAATTAGTTTTAATTGTGGTGACAAAACACACGCTTTGGTGGTAATTTTTGCTTATTTACATTTTTTTTGTGTTATGTTGAACGAAATATTTTATTTTTAAGTGCAATTTAATATTTATTTGGACTGATATTCTCAATTTAAACCACATTTTAAACATTTTTTATATGAAACAATTGAGTTCTGGTGATAAAACACACTTTGGAAGAATTTTGGTATTTATTGTTCAAAATGACGTTCAAATATAATGAATAAAAACACAAAAAAAATATGAATTAGCAAAAATTACTACCAAAGCGTGTCTTTTATCACCACAACTCAATTTTTTTATATTTCAATTGTCCAAAATGTGGGTAAAATGGACCATTTAACCCCGCGCAACATTAATAAGCACGTAAAAATTCAATATTTTGTTCGAAATAACGGTTAAACAGACAAGTTTTGTGTAAACTTGTCCTTTTTTTGTTATTTCGAACCAAATTATAAATTTGTTCGTGCATTTTTATGTTGCGTAGGGTTTAATTGTGCATTTTACCCACATCTTATACAACACAAATATTAAAAGATTGAATTGTAGTGACAAAACTAACGCTTTGGTAGTAGTTTTTGCTTATAAATATTTTTTTTTGTTTTATTTTGAACCAAATATTTAATTTAGTGTCATTTGGGCTAAAATTCTTCATTTTACCGACATTTTGAACAATTTTAATATGAAACAATTGAGTTGTGGTGATAAAACACACTTTGGTAGAATTTTGGTATTAATTGTTCAAAATGACGTTCAAATGGACAAATAATGAATAAAAACACAAAAAAAATCTTAATTAGCAAAAAATACCACCAAAGCGTGTGTTTTATTTTTTATTTTACTTTTTATTTTTTTTTTATTTATAAATAAGTCTTCAAATACGACTTGACATTAAAAATGACGTTAAAGTCAGACATATAAAATAATATTAAAAATCAGGAAGAAGCAAAGTGTTGCTTCAAACTTCATTTAAGGTATCCTTGCTAGAAGTAAAATCGAACAGGTGATTTATGTGATTTAAGCTTTTGCACATCATGTTAATCGGTTCATTAGAACCATAGTTGGTTCTATGGACATCAACTTGCAAGAACTCATTTCTTCTTAGATGTCTACTGGGTACCTTAATTTGTAAATTTTCCAGTATTGATTGTGCGTCAACGTGACCTTATAAAATATTACCAACAAACGAATACTTTAAAAGCTCACGTCTATTTTCCAGAGTTGCTTTGTTGTTTGTTTTGCAGCCATCTAGATATGGTGGTTAACGTTGCAGGTTTTCATGATATGGTAATTCGTTATCATACTCCCAACCGCTTTTCCTAGTTAAATAACGGATAAACTTTTTCTGAATACCCTCAAGTTTACTGATGTTTGTATCATAACATGGACACCAAACAGTAACAGCGTTTTCCAGTTGCGAAAGTACGTATGCGAAATACAGAATCTTAATTGTCTCCAGGTCATAAATGTCTCCCGTCCATCGTTTAATAAAACCCCACATAGAATAAGATTTAGCAACACATTGTTCTATATGTTTGTTACTGCTCATATTTTCCGCAAAAATAACACCAAGGTCTTTGATCTCTGATACTCACTTTATTGGCGTATTGTTAACTTCGTAATGTTTTAAAACTGGATTTAATTTCCGGTGGAATGATAAAGTCTTACACTTATTGATGTTCAGACTAAGAAGATTTGACTCACACCATATCGCTAAAAAGTCAATGTCCTCTTGAAGTTTCTCGGCATCGCTTAAGTTCATGACAGTTCTATATATTTTGAGGTCATCAGCAAACATTAAAATTTTAGAGTGTAGAATGACTTCAGTTATTGCGTCGTAAAAATGGTAAAAATCCAATTATCACCACAACTCAATTTTTTTTATATTTCAATTGTCCAAAATGTGTGTTAAATGAACCATTTAACCCAACTCAACATAAAAATGCACGAAAAAATTTAATATTTTGTTCGAGATAACGGTAAAAAAGCCAAGTTTTGTGTAAACTTGTCTATTAACCGTTATTTCGAACCAAATTTTAAATTTTAAAGTGCATTTTTATATTTCGAACAATTTAAATATCAAAAAATTGAGTTGTGGTGACAAAACACACGCTTTAGTTATAACTGTTGCTAATAAATATTTTTTTAGTATTTTTCTACATAATTTGTCCATTTGAACGTCATTTTGAACGACATGTAACAAATTCTTAACAAAATAATGGGTAAATGGAAAATTTCACCCGAAATGACATAAAATTGCACCTAAAAATTAAATATGTTAATCGAAATAACGGTCAATTGACAAGTTGACACAAAACTTGTCATTTTAACCGGTATTTTGAACCAAATATTTGATTTTTTTGTGCAATTTAATGTCATTTGTGGTGAAAATCTCCATTAACCCGACATTTTGAACAATTTTAATATGAAACAGTTGAGTTGGGGTCATAAAATTAACTTTGGAAGAATTTTGGTATTATTTGTTCAAAATGACGTTCAAATGGACAAACAATGAATAAAAAACACAAAAAATATAAATAAGCAAAAATAACTGCCAAATCGTGTGTTTTATCACCACAACTCTATTTTTGTAAATTCCAATTGTTCAAAATTTGGGGAAACTGGACAATTTCTTTCAAAATTTATCACCACAACTCAATTTTGTTTTATCACTAGTACTCAATTGATTCCTTTTGAAATTGTTCAAAATGTCAGTTTAATTAAGAATTTCAGCCCAAACGACATTAAATTGAACTAAAAATTTAAATATCTAGTACGAAATAACACAAAAAATAAATATTAATAAGCAACAATTACTACCATAGCGTGTGTTTTGTCACCACAATTCAAAATTTTTATATTTAAATTGTTCAAAATGTGGGTAAAATGCACAATTTTACCCAACGCTTTTTAAAAATGCACGTAAAATTTAAAATTTTGTTCAAAATAACGGTAAATAGACAAGTTTAAACAAAACTTGTCTATTTTACCGTTATTTTGAACAAAATATTAAATTTTCACGTGAATTTTTATGTTGCGTGGAGTTAAATGGTCCATATCACCATAAATTAGAACAATTGGATTATACCAAAAAAAGATTTTTGGTGATAAAATACACGCTTTGGTAGAAATTTTTGCTAATTTATATTTTTTTTTATTTTAATTCATTATTTGTCCATATGAACGTCATTTTGAACAATTTATACCAAAATTCTACCAAAATTTATTTAATCACCACAACTCAATGGTTTCATTTAAAGGTTGTTCAAAATAACGGTTTAATGGAGAATTGCACCCGAAATGACATTTAATTGCACTTAAAAATTAAATATTTGGTTCAATAAAACAAAAAACGAAAAGTTTTGTGTCAATTTACCGTTAATTTGATTCAAATATTTAAATTTTTGGTGCAATTCAATGACATTTGGAGTGAAATTTTCCATTCTACCATTATTTTGTTAAGATTTTGGTACATATCTTTCAAAATGACGTTCAATTGGACAAAAAACGAATAAAAACACAAAAAAAATATTAATAAGCAAAAATTACCAAATCGTGTGTTTTTTCACCACAATTCAATTTTTCGATATTTAAATTGTTCAAAATGGGGGTCAAATGCTCAATTTATCCTCACGCAATGTAAAAATGCACGATAAAATAAAGAATTTGGTTAAATATAACGGTAAATAGACAAGTTAACACAAAACCTGTCTGTTTAACCGTTATTTCGAACAAAATTTTAAAATTTTACGTGCATTTTTATGTTGCCTGGGGTTAAATTGTTCATTTTACCAACATTTTGGACAATTAAAATATACAAAAAATTGCGTTGTGGTGATAAAACAAACGCTTTGGTAGTAATTTTTGCTAATTTTTTTTTTTGTAATTTTATTCAAAATTTGTCCATTTAAACGTATTTTATATTATACCAAAATAGATTTGTGGTATTAAAACACACGCTGTGGTAGGTTTTTTTGCTTAGTAATTTTTTTTTTGTAATTTTGTCCATTATTTGTCTATTTTAGTTTAATTTTAAACAAGGTATTCCAAAACCAAAGTTAATTTAATCACCACAACTCAATTGTTGCATATTTAAATTGTTCAAAAGGTCATTAAGAAGGATAATTTCACCCCAATTGACATTAAATTGCACTTAAAAATTAAATATTTGGTTCATATTAACCGGAAAACGACAAGTTAGGTGTCAACTTGTCTATTTACCGTTATTTTGAAAAAAATATATTTAATTTTGAGGTGCAATTTTATGTCATTTGGAGTGAAATTCTCCATTCACCCATTATTTTGTTAAGATTTTGGTACATGTCGTTCAAAATGACGTTTAAATGGACAACAAACGAAAAAAAACACAAAAAAAATATTAATTAGCAACAATAACTACCAAAGCGTATGTTTTGTCACATCAACCCAATTTTTTGATATTGAAATTGTTCAAAATATGGGTAAAATGAACAATTTTACCCCACGCAATATAAAAATGGACATAAAAATTTGAAATTTTGTTCGAAATATTGGTGAATAGACAAGTTTAAACAAAACTTGTCTATTTTACCGTTATTTTGAACAAAATATTAAATTTTTACGTGATTTTTTATGTTGTGTGGGGTTAAATGGTCCATTTTACCAAAATTTTGAACCATTTGACTATACAAAAATAGATTTGTGGTGATAAAACACACGCTTTTGTAGTAATTTTTGCTAATTTATATTTTTTTTGTATTTTAATTCAATATTTGTCCATATGAACGTCATTTTAAACAAGAAATACCAAAATTCTACCAAAGTAAGTTTTATCACCACAACTCAATTGTTTCATATTAAAATTGTTCAAAATGTCGGTGTAATGGAGAATTTCACCCCAAATGACATTAAATTGCACTTAAAAATTAAATATTTGGTTCAATATAACAAAAAACGACAAGTTTTGTGTCAATTTGTCAAATTCCTGTTATTTTGATTCATATATTTAATTTTAAGATGCAATTCAATGTCATTTGGAGTGAAATTTTCCATTCACCCATTATTTTGTTGATATTTATTACTGCGTATGGGCGATTATCAGAAATATCAGACACAATAGTTTCTAAACATGCTTATTTAAATTTTCGTCTAGAGTCCCAATAGTTCTTAATTCTATGATATTTTTTTGATTTAATGTTGAATTTATGGATTTCACAGGTAGTATTTGGCAGTGTGTGTAGTTGGGATGGATATTTTTGAATTGTAGGATAAATTATTGAGATCGCGATGTTCCCGAATTGACCGTTGTCGATGTGACCGCGTTCCTCGTTATGTTTTGTTCCCGAGTCGCTATTTGCACCGGATGGAAATGACTCGATCTGTTCACATCCGGTTGGCCTTTTGACACTTTTTGACAATAAGAACATTGTGGTTTAATTATTCCAGGTTTACCGCAACCGTAGCAGAACAAATGTTGTGGTACATGAGGACAGTCTTGATATCGATGTCCAATATCGCAACAGTTCCAACAGGTTAGATACATTTGAGAAGAGTTTCCATCACATAGGGCTCTTCGAAAATTTTATTGTGTTGGCTTATGTATAGCGTCAACTTGAGATCGGGCTATTTGACCGGCATGCAAATTTGATGATTGTGATGGAGTAGTGGAATTTGGTTTAGAAAACGAAAAGACGTCGTTCATTGGGGTTTCCAGAGAATGAACAGCTTTCTGATAATTAACTGGGAATTGTCGATTGGTACGTGTCTATAATTTTTCATATTTTTGACAGATCATACGAAACTCTTCTACCGAAGAGAATGGTAAAGTTAATGTTACTTGTTGCAATTCCGAAACTATATTTTCTCTCATTATTTCAATTAATTCACGATCAGTGAACGGATTTTCTTGGCGTCCATTTAGAGACTCCATTTCTAACAAAAAGTCAGCAATAGATTCTCGAAATCTTTGGCGTTTGACCTCAATTAATTTTCGGGGTTCATGTTCCAACTCAGTGCTGCTAAATTTCTGTAAAAGCGCTTGTTTGAGTTGAAAATATGTAGTATTGGGATATTTGCGAGCATTAACCCAGTACCATTTTTCAGCTGTCTCCTTCAAGAGTTTAGGAAGAATAGCATCAAGTGCTGACAATGGCAATTGCTCTCGTTTAGCTTGCGATTCTATTCGGAATATAAAATCATGAACGTCAAGTCCATTTGGTTGTCTAGTAAATAAAATGTTCTATTTCGGTGCATATCTTGATTGATAGACAAGAACTGCTAATGGGATGTTAGAAGCTACAGAAGGTAAATATGAGGGAATTCCCATCGAATTATCATTCCTCAAGTCTGATTGAACAAATGTAGGGTCTTTGTGACCTGGATAAATGGTTCTAGTTCCCCGATTATCCATCGATTTCTCAGGCGCGCCCATAGAGTGTGTAAAATTGACGTTTTCGCCATGATATGATGGTCAAGTTTGGAAAAGTGACCCCTCAATATTAGAAAATATCGAAGGTGCGGGTATTCCTGTATCACCTGGATTTCTTGACCAGGTGACCTGTGACGTTTTTATAGGAATTTGACTTACAGCAGTTTCTTGCGATATTGGTGGTACTTCTAAGTTTACTATGGAAGCTTTTCCTGATTGTGAAATATGTTTTTCATCGTTAAGCTCTGTATTAGCCAAACTGGTCGAGCTTGACGCTCTCGATATAGTATTACTAGGGAGATATGACCAACTTGTTGCACCCAACGTTATCTGTTCTCTGGGTTTCAATAATTTGACCCAAGCGACGAAAATGATTGATCAATTTATCAACTTCATTGTCTTGATAGAAACAGCCTTTTAATCGGTATTCTCTTTCTTTCCAATGTTTTAACCTATTTTTTAGTAACATCAACTGTTCGGGATTTATTTCATGTGTATCTTTTACATCCCCATTTAACGCTTTAAATTGAAATTGGCACAATTCAAATTCTTCTTTAATGTTAGTAGCATGAGTTTTTGTTGGAGAAATTAAAGGATCTCGATGTTCAGCTTTTAGAACTTCTAACAAATTATCTTTGTAATTATTATCAGCTAAATTAATTTGCCAAATAAGACATTCTACTTCAATTTTTTCTTAGAAAACCCAAAAGGGGTTGATTATTTTTAAATTCTTGAGTCATTTTTAGTCAGAAAGTTTTGAAATTAAGTAATTTATTTTGAATTCAACCACTAGTAATTATTCAAATGATTTTTAAATTATCTTAATAATAATAATACCAAAAAAAAATTAAATTTAAAAATTATCAATAATAAAAATTGAATTCTCCAAGTTTCAAAAAAAAATATCGTATAAGGTAAAGTAATATATATGGAAAAGAAAATATCTCAAAAAAAATAACTAAACTAGAACAAAAAAAAATTAATAATTCAAATATAAAAAAATTATATTAATTAATAATCAAATTAAATTATATTAATTATACAGAGAAATTCGTAACGAGTATTGGTTGATTTTTTTTTTTTCAAAAGTCCGGAAATGAATAATAATATATAAATAAAGATAAGATTAAATATGATAATATGTTTTTAAAATGAATCCAGAACGTGGTGATGTAAGACGTGTTATAATTTGATACGCTTTATTAAAAAAAGAAATTTGATTAACTAAAATAATTTCAAACGGTGTTTAAAAATATTTGCAACTGTGATAAACATGCGAGTCACCCTTGAGACAATGAGATGCAAAGTAGAAGCTATGAAGTCGATCATTGTTCAACAAGGTTGAATGTCTAACACCATCATCACAGTAACATGTTAAACTCAAAACATTTGGTTTATCGAGTAACCACTATATTTGAAATTTGGAAACAGTATAAACTAACTGAATAATCAACAAATTCACCAACATGTGCACTTAGATAAAAGTTATTAAACACTTTATATACTCTAATTAATCGTGTATAAAGAACCTTCAGGTCCCTGTTTCAGCGCCATTCTGTAACGGTTCCATTGATTTTCGATTGTCTAGGTGTATTGAGCCAGCCAGCGTTCAACGGTGGGGGGTTCAGTTATCGATATCAATAATAAATAGGATCGCTATAGAAATTAAGCTAGACCTTACCTCATCAAATAGACATTCACCATCAGCGCATCAAATGTACGTCTCACATGACCACTTACCTTCAAGCTTACTCAGCCATGATGAATAACATAATCCTATTTATTTTGAAAGCAAATTGCTCCAAACTATCGACTTAATGTGCGGTATACCGGATGTATATATATAATATATATATACAAATAGCTTTACACCAAGTAAATAACTTAATCTTCATACAAAATTCACAGTTCTTTTTTTTTATTTGAAACGGTACCTGATATTCTTCTTTTTTCACACTTGTATATCTCTGGTACCGTAGATTGTGTTTTCGCAGCAAACACTTAATCCAGCAAAACCGAGGGTACTTCTTTAATTCATCCACACCGCGATGGTTGGTCCTCAACAGCACCTTCTCGCTTTTTTGTTCTCTTTGGTGTTATAACTTTTCGACGCCAAGTTCCTTCCAAACGAAAATTCAATTTGCAGGAAACCGTAACTCACAAGCCCGCCATTTCGTAAGCGAACCACTCGAAAAATATTTTGATTTTATCACTAAAATGTTTCTTTTCTTTGTTTGTTGTTTGTTTTTGCAATTAAAGGAAATAAAAGATTTTTGTTTCTTTATTCATAAGTTATACTTCAAGTACTATGCGTTGCATAATAAACACAACCAGCACTTCATTATTTTCCAAACACATGGATTTTAATTAACATTTTTAGATTTTTTTAGATTCAACTATTTACATAACTATTGAGGTAATAACATATATTTGATTTTATAACAGATTTTATTTGTCAGTTCATTAACTATTTATATATATATTTTATATACACATTTTAGCCTTTAACTTTTTTATATATCAATTTTATTTTCAACTATCTCCAGTTTTATTTCTTTCATTTCTCAATTCCGACGGTCTCAAAAAAAAATTATATCTCCTATCTACAGTTTTTCCCGCCCAAAACAAAACATTTTTCCCGTTTATAATATTTTATGACCCCAAAAAAAAAATGTTCAACCAAACACGTCACGATCACTGTAATTCATTCGATTATTAATTTTTCTACCGGGTAACTCTTAAAATCATTACAAACTCAATTGATACATATTGAAATTGTTCAAAATGTCGGTTAAATGAAGAATTTTAGCCCAAATGACATTAAATTGCACTTAAAAATTAGATATTTGGTTCAAAATAACAGAAAAAAAAATATTAATAAGCAAAAATTACTACCAAAGAGTTTGTTTTGTCACCACAATTCAATTTCTTTATATTAAAATTGTTCAAACTGTGGGTAAAATGCACAATTAAACCCCAGGCAACATAAAAATCCACGTAAGAATTAAAAATTTGGTTCGAAATAACGATTAATAGACAAGTTAACACAAAACTTGTCTGTTTTACCGTTATTTCGAACAAAATATTAAATTTTTACTTGCATTTTTATGTTGCGCGAGGTTATATGGTCCATTTTACTCCCATTTTGGACAATGGAAATATAAAAAAATTGAGTTGTGGTGATAAAACACACGCTTTGGTAGTAATTTTTGCATATTTTATTATATATGTATGTTTCCTATATTAAATATTTTATATTTATATTATATATTATTTTTGTGTATTTATTCATCATTATTTGTCCAATTGATCGTCATTATTAACTCTCAATACCAAAATTCTACCAAAGTAGGTTGTATCACCACAACTCAAATGTTTCAATTTGAAATTGTTCAAAATGTCGGTTCAATGGAGAATTTTTTGCCCAAATGACATTAAATTGCTTTTTAAAATTAAATATTTGGTTCAAAATAACACAAAAAAAATAGTTTCCGTTATTTCGAACAAAATATTTAGTTTTTACTTATATTTTAATGTTGCGCGGGGTTAACTGGTCCATTTTACCCACATTTTGGACAATTTTAATATAAAAAATTGAGTTGTGGTGATAAAACACACGCTTTGTTAGTAATTTTTGCTAATTAATATTTTTTTTTTGTATTTTTATTTATTATTTGTCTATTTGAACGTCATTTTGGACAATTAATACCAAAATCCTACCAAAGTGTGTCTTATCACCACAACTCAATTGTTTCATATTTTAATGGTTCAATATGTCGGTTAAAAGAGGAATTTCATCCCAAATGACATTAAATTGCACTTAAAAATTAAATATTTGGTTCAAAATAACACAAAAAAAATATCAATTAGGAAAACTTACTACCAAATCGTGTGTTTTTTCACCACAATTCAATTTTTTGATATTTAAATTGTTCAAAATGTGGGTAAAATGCACAATTTATCCCCACGCAATGTAAATATGCACGATAAAATTAACAATTTGGTTAAAAATAACGGTAAATAGACAAGTTAGCACCAAACCTGTCTGTTTTACCGTTATTTCGAACAAAATATTAAATTTTTACGTGCATTTTTATGTTGCCTGGGGTTAAATTGTTCATTTTACCCTTATTTTGGTCAATTGAAATATACAAAAAATTGCGTTTTGGTGATAAAATACACGCTTTGGTAGTAATTTTTGCTCATTTTTTTTTTTTGAATTTTATTCATAATTTGTCCATTTAAACGTTTTTTATATTATACCAAAATAGATTTGTGGTAATAAAACACACGCTTTGGTAGGTTTTTTTGCTAAGTAATTTTTTTTTTGTAATTTTGTTCATTATTTGTCCATTTAAATGTCATTTTAAACAAGTAATTCCAAAATTCTACCAAAGTTAATTTTATCACCACCCCTCAATTGTTGCATATTTAATTTGTTCAAAATGTCAGTAAAATGGATTTTTTCACCCTAATTGACATTTAATTGCACTTAAAAATTAAATATTTGGTTCATATCAACCGGAAAACGACAAGTTTAGTGTCAACTTGTCTATTTACCGTTATTTCGATTAAAATATTTTATTTTTAGGTGCAATTTTATGTGATTTGGGTCGACATTCCCTATTAGTTCCCTAATAGTTTAAAATGTGGGTAAAATGCACAACTTAACACCACGCAATATAAAATGCACGTAAAAATTTTAAAATTTGGTGCAAAAAAACGGTAAATAGACAAGTTAACACCAAAATATTCTGTTTTACCGTTATTTCGAACAAAAAATTAAATTTTTACGTGCATTTTTATGTCGCGCGTGGTTGAATGGTCCATTTTACTCACAATTTGGACACTTGATATTTGTTTTGTGTTTTGATTCATTATTTGTCCATTTGAACGTCATTTTGAACAAGAAATACCAAAATTCTATCAAATTGTGTTTTATCACCACAACTCAATTGTTTCATATTGAAATGGTTCAAAATGCCGGTTAAATGGAGAATTTTACCCAAAATGACATTAAACTGCACTTAAAATTTAAATATTTGGTTCAAAATAACACAAAAAAAATATAAATAAGCAAAAATTACCTGTGGTAAGCCCTGTGGTTGGGGGCATACGTGTTTCGTAAATATTACGAACGAAGCATGAGACCCATAGAATACCACCACAGTATCCAGAGCTTGTCGTAGGAGGCGACTAAATCTGGTTGGATCGCTGGGCTGACGACCCTCATGCGTAAAAAAATTAAAAATGTTAAAAATGTCAACAAAAATAGAAAAATCGGATACCGCCAAAACAACAACAAAAACGAACCCCCGCTTAAGTACCCGGACACGAGATTGAGGATCGGCACGTGGAACATTAAGTCATTAAGAAAACCTGGCGTCATTAAGAAAACCTGGCGCGTTGGATGGCCTTATCACATGCATGAAAGAGTATCGGCTGGAACTCGTAGCTCTCCATGAAACTCGATGGCCTAAAAGTGGAGACCATGTGTCCCAAGGCTATACGTTGCTACACAGTGGAGATGACCTCGGAAATCTTGGGGTTGGATTTCTCATTGGGCCACAGGTAAAAAAGGCTGTCTTGGACTTTCAAGCAGTCGATAATCGAATGTGTAAGCTTCGCTTGCACATGAGATTAGCCAACCTGTCAATTGTCTGTATACATGCGCCCACTGATGTAAGCCAATCCCAGGATAAAGACTCATTTTACAATAATCTGGATAATCTGATGGGCTCTATACCGGAGCACGATGTCAGATTGGTGATTGGTGACTTTAATGCTAGAGCTGGCAGAAATCAGACCGACTTATGTAATAACATAGGTCCGTACTCCCGACACGAAACTGCGACCGAGAATGGGGAAAGAATGATGTACTTTGCGATCGCTCATGATCTCAAAGTAGCAAGTACATTCTTTCCTCATAAAAACATCCACTTAGAAACATGGACACACCCACGTTAAACATCCCGAAGCCAAATTGACCATGTGTTGATTTCAAAAGCGCGGGCTCGGGTTGTCCAAGACGTGAGATCGTATCGGTCGTCAACAAAATTCGTAGGTAGTGACCATTTTATGGTTGCTGCAAAGCTACGATGGAAATTTTCGTACAAGTCAGGGAGGACAGGAGAATATACAACGCGATTCTCCTGTGAAGGTCTGATTAATGAAGAAACGCGACGAAAATATCAGATCTTGTCAGCAATAGCATTATACAATCCAATTACCAATCTGATGATGTGAACAGTGTCTGGGAAGTATTGAAAACCTCGGTTGTCGATGCTGCCCAGCACACTCTCGGTATAGTGAAAACTAAGCCCAAAAATGATTGGTTTGATGAGGAGTGTCGTCTTGCTGTTGAGCAACGCAATATAGCCCACAATGAAGCGCAGACTCGGTTTACAATTGCAAGGAAAAACAAGGCAGTTCTTGCTAGGAGGACAGCTAAACGCATTTGTAGACTGAAGAAGCGAGAATGGTGGAAGGCTAAGGTCTTAAGAGTCCAACAACTCAGCAATGAGCACAATCCGCGTGGTTTCTTTAAAAGAATCACCGAATTGCACCATACCTTAAGATCTCGGTCAACTGCTATTCGGGACCAGGATGGAAACCTCTGTGTTAACGTCGATGCGGTACTCGATACATGGCGTGAACATTTTTCTGATTTACTTAATGTTCCACATGTACCACAAGCTGTGTTTGAATACCCTCAAATACAGACCGCGGAGATGTTTATTGAGGATCCATCCTATGAGGAATTCACAATGGTCATACGGAAATTAAAGAAAAATCGTTCACCAGGAGTTGATTGCATTAATTCAGAGCTCTTGATATTCGGAGGGCTAACTTTGTGGAACTGTCTTTTCGACCTTGTTCGATTGGTATGGCGAAATGAAGTTATGCCCGAAGAATGGAAAGTGGCCGCGTTATGCCCAATTTTCAAAAAATGTGATCGCTTGAAATGCGAGAATTATCGCGGCTAAGCTCTCCTTTGCACAGCATATAAGCTACTGTCATACATTATCTTGGGAAGAATTACTCCTCTAGCGGAGGAAATTGTCGGTGACTACCAAGGAGGATTCCGTCCAAATTGGTCAGTCACTGATCTAGTTTTTTCGATACGGATGATTCTTTCCAAGTACTACGAAACATCTCGCGATGTACAACAGGTATTCCTAGATTTCAAGCAAGCCTATGACTCGATCAATCGAGAGAGATTATGGTATGCGCTTGAATATTTAGGAATACCAAAAAAATATGTACATCTGTGTAAAATGACAGTAACGCAGTCACAATGCTGTGTCAAAGTTGAGAACAGGCTATCGAGAACTTTTGCAATCACTACTGGTGTTCGACAAGGAGATGCGCTGTCCCCGATACTTTTTAATCTCATGTTGGAATACATCCTTCGTAAAAGTGAAACACCTCAGGACAACATCTTATTCCGACAATCCAATCAACTTCTTGCTTATGCAGATGATATCTGTGTGATTGGATTAAATGGCAACGGAGTGAAAGAGATACTTGATCCACTGGAACAGTGTTCAGCTTCCGTTGGTCTCAAAATCAACGAGTCAAAAACCAAATATCTAATCTCGGGTTTTAGAGACCAAGACGCAATTGATTTCAGTAGTGGTAACAACACGTTTGAAGGAGTGATGAGATTCAAGTATCTTGGATCTCTCATTACTCACGATAATAGTGTGGGCGAGGATATCAAGGTCCGCCTTGCCGCTGGCAATCGGGCTTTGTATCCTCTGCGTCCACTGCTGAAATTAAAATATCTTGCAAATACGGATAAGCTGAAACTGTACAGAGTGTTGATCAAACCCGTTGTCATGTATGGATGTGAGAGTTGGACCTTGACGGATGAGTACGAAAGATGGCTTCTTTCATTCGAGAGAAGAATCATGCGTGTGATATATGGTCCAAAACGCGACGTCGATGGCATTTACCGAGTTCTTTTCAATCACGAGATCAGGAATTTAATGCAAATTCCTGATATCGTGCATGAAATTAAAGGACAGCGAGTACGCTGGCTCGGACACGTTCTGCGTGCTGATCCGAACCGAATGATACAGCGAACCTTTAAGGGAGAACCGCCTTTCGGTAGGCGAAGAGGTCGCTGTCGGCGACGATGGCTCCACGGCGTAGCGAGCGATCTGGCATCTTCAAACTGCCTTCAACGGTTTGAAGAGTTGGTTCGTGATCGAAACCGATGGAGTCAGATTGTTGACACGGTACGGGCCAATAATGGCCTGTAAAAACCGTAAAAAAAAAAAAAAAAAAAAAAAAAAAGCAAAAATTACTACCAAAGCGTGTAAGTTACATGTTATAACATGTTACGACCTGAAAATAATAATGCACATGATGCAATCCTCTTTTAAATAGAATTTCATCAAATAAGCAAAACCCATAAAAAAAGGTGCGATTTTAAATATTATTTTATTGTAAACGAAATGCGTATAAGATTTCCATAATCATTATTAAGAACGGAAATTTATAATTTCGCAACTAAGAAAATGCACATATAAATTTAATTTAAATGAAAATTCTTAAATTGGCAAGACAGAACAAATATTAAAAATATCTTTATGTAGAATAGATTGAATCGTGACTCCAAAGAGTACACACATTTAAATTATAAGACTTCAATCGTGACTCAAAAGATTTCACATTTATAATATTGATTTATAATATTATTGAAATAATTTTAAAATGAAACATTTGAGTTCTGGTAATAAAACACACTTTAGTAGAATTTTGGCATAAATTGTTCAAAATGACGTTCAAATGGACAAATAATGAATAAAAACACAGAAAAATATTAATTAGCAAAAATTACTACTAAAGCGTGTGTTTTATCACCACAACTCAATTTTTTTATATTTCAATTGCCCAAAATAAGAAAAAAATGGACCATTTAACCCCACGCATTATAAAAATGCACGTAAAAATTAAATATTTTGTTCTAAATAACGGTAAAACAGACAAGTTTTGTGTAAACTTGTCTATTTACCGTTATTGCGAACCAAATTTTAAATTTTAATATGCATTTTTATATCAAGTGGGGTTAAATTGTGCATTTTGCCCACATTTTGAACAATTTAAATATCAAAAAATTGAGTGGTGGGGACAAAACACACGCTTTGGTAGTAATTTTTGCTAATTAATATATTTTTTGTGTTTTTGTTCATCATTTGTCCATTTGAACGTCATTTTAAACGACATGTACCAAAATCTTAACAAAGAAATGGGTAAGTGGAGAATTTTACCCGAAATGACATTAAATTGCACCTAAAAATTAAATATTCTAATAGAAATAACGTTTAATAGAGAAGTTGACATTAAACTTGTCGTTTTAACGGTTATTTTGAACCAAATATTTTATTTTGAAGTGCAATTTTATTTCATTTGGGCTGAAATTTTCCATTAATCCGACATTTTGAACAATTTTAATATGAAACAATTGAGTTGTGGTGATAAAATTAACTTTTGTAGAATTCGGTATTATTTGTTCAAAATGACGTTCAAATGGACAAATAATAAATTAAAACACAAAAAAAATATAAATAAGCCAAAATTACTACCAAAGCGCGTGTTTTATCACCACAATTAAATTTTTTTATGTTTCAATTGTCCAAAATGTGGGTTAAATGGACCATTTACCCCGCGCAACATAAAAATAAACTTTAAAATTTAATATTTTGTTCAAAATAACGGTTAAACAGACAAATTTTGTGTAAACTTGTCTCTTAACGGTTATTTCGAACCAAATTTAAAATTTTTGCGTGCATTTTTGTTGCGTGGGGTTTAATTGTTCATTTTACCTACATTTAAACCAATTTTATATAAAAAGATTGAATTGTGGTGACATACCACACGATAAAGTGGTAATTTTTGCTTATTAATATATTTTTTGTGTTATTTTGAACCAAATATTTCTTTTTTAAGTGCATTTTAATGTCATTTGGGGTCAAATTCTCTTTTAAACCGACATTTTGAACAATTTCAATATGAAACAATTAAATTGTGGTGATAAGTTGCACTTTGGTAGAATTTTGGTATCAATTGTTGAAAATGACGTTCGAATGGACCAATAAGGAATAAAAACACAAAAAAAAATATAAATTAGCAATACTTACTAACAAAGCGTGTGTTTTATCATCACAACTCAATTTTTTTATATTTGAATTGTTCAAAATGTGGGTAAAATGGACAATTAAACCCCGCGCAACATCAAAATGCACGTAAAAATTTAATATTTTTTTCAAAATAACGGTGAAACAGACAAGTTTTGTGTAAACTTGTCTTTTTACCGTTATTTCGAACCAAATTTTAAATTGTTACGTGCATTTTCATATTGCGTGGGGTTAAATGGTGCATTTTACCAAAATTTTGAACAATTTCAATTTAAAAAAATTGAATTGTGGTGACAAAACACACGCTTTGGTAGTAAGTTTTGCTAATTAATATTTATTTTTTGTGTTATTTCGAACAAAATATTAAATTTTTACGTGCATTTTTATGTCGCGCGGGGTTAAATGGACCATTTTACTCACAATTTGGACACTTGATATTTTTTTTGTGTTTTAATTCATTATTTGTCCATTTGAACGTCGTTTTGAACAAGAAATACCAAAATTCCATCAAATTGTGTTTCATCACCACAACTCAATTGTTTCATATTGAAATGGTTCAAAATGCCGGTTAAATGAAGAATTTTACCCAAAATGACATTAAACTGCACTTAAAAATTAAATTTTCGAAATAACACAAAAAAAAATAAATAAGCAAAAATTACTACCAAAGCTTGTTAGTTACATGTTATAACATGTTACGACCTGAAAATAACAATGCACATGATGCAATTCTCTTTTAAATAAAATTTCATCAAATAAGCAAAACCCATAAAAAAAGGTGCGATTTTAAATATTATTTTATTGTAAACGAAATGCGTATAAGATTTCCATAATCATTATTTAGAACGGAAATTAATAATTTCGTAACTAAGAAAATGCACATATAAATTTAATTTAAATGAAAATGCTTAAATTAGCAAGAAAGAACAAACATTAAAAATATCTTTATGTAGAACAGATTGAATCGTGACTCCAAAGAGTACACACATTCAAATTATAAGACTTCAATCGTGACTCAAAAGATTTCACATTTATAATATTGATTTATAATATTATTGAAATAATTTTAAAATGAAATATTTGAGTTGTGGTAATAAAACACACTTTAGTAGAATTTTGGCATAAATTGATCAAAATGACGTTCAAATGGACAAATAATGAATAAAAACACAGAAAAATATTAATTAGCAAAAATTACTACTAAAGCGTGTGTTTTATCACCACAACTCAATTTTTTTATATTTCAATTGCCCAAAATAAGAAAAAAATGGACCATTTAACCCCACGCATTATAAAAATGCACGTAAAAATTAAATATTTTGTTCTAAATAACGGTAAAACAGACAAGTTTTGTGTAAACTTGTCTATTTACCGTTATTTCGAACCAAATTTTAAATTTTAACATGTATTTTTATATTGAGTGGGGTTAAATTGTGCATTTTGCCCACATTTTGAACAATTTAAATATCAAAAAATTGAGTTGTGGGGACAAAACACACGCTGTGGTAGTAATTTTTGCTAATTAATATAATTTTTGTGTTTTTGTTCATCATTTGTCCATTTGAACGTCATTTTGAACGACATGTACCAAAATCTTAACAAAGAAATGGGTAAGTGGAGAATTTCACCCGAAATGACATTAAATTGCACCTAAAAATTAAATATTCGAATAGAAATAACGTTTAATAGAGAAGTTGACATTAAACTTGTCGTTTTAACGGTTATTTTGAACCAAATATTTTATTTTGAAGTGCAATTTTATTTCATTTGGACTGAAATTTTCCATTAAACCGACATTTTGAACAATTTTAATATGAAACAATTGAGTTGTGGTGATAAAATTAACTTTTGTAGAATTTGGTATTATTTGTTCAAAATGACGTTCAAATGGACAAATAATAAATTAAAACACAAAAAAAAATATAAATAAGCCAAATTACTACCAAAGCGTGTGTTTTATCACCACAATTAAATTTTTTTATGTTTCAATTGTCCAAAATGTGGGTTAAATGGACCATTTACCCAACGCAACATAAAAATAAACTTTAAAATTTAATATTTTGTTCGAATATCGGTAAAACAGACAAGTTTTGTGTAAACTTGTCTATTTACGGTTATTTCGAACCAAATTTAATATTTTTGCGTGCATTTATGTTGCGTGGGGTTAAATTGTGCATTTAACCTACATTTTAACCAATTTTATATAAAAAGATTGAATTGTGGTGACACACCACACGATAAAGTAGTAATTTTTGCTTATTAATATATTTTTTGTGTTATTTTGAACCAAATATTTCTTTTTTAAGTGCATTTTCATGTCATTTGGGTCAAATTCTCTATTTAACCGACATTTTGAACAATTTCAATAAGAAACAATTAAATTGTGGTGATAAGTTGCACTTTGGTAGAATTTTGGTATCAATTGTTCAAAATGACGTTCGAATGGACAAAAAAGGAATAAAAACACAAAAAATATAAATTAGCAATTCTTACTACAAAAGCGTGTGTTTTATCATCACAACTCAATTTTTTATATTTCAATTGTTCAAAATGTGGGTAGAATGGACAATTTAACCCCGGCAACATAAAAATGCACGTACAAATTTAATATTTTTTCAAATAACGGTAAAACAGACAAGTTTTGTGTAAACCTTGTCTTTTTACCGTTATTTCGAACCAAATTTTCAATTGTTACGTGCATTTTCATATTGCGTGGGGTTAAATTGTGCATTTTACCAAAATTTTGAACAATTTCAATTTAAAATAATTAAATTGTGGTGACAAAACACACGCTTTGGTAGTAAGTTTTGCTAATTAATATTTATTTTTTTGTTATGTTATTTTGTACCAAATATTACATTTTTAAGTGCAATCAAATGTCATTTGGGGTGCAATTCTCCAATAAACCGACATTTTGAACATTTTCAATATGAATTAATTGAGTTGTGATGATAAATCACACTTTGGTGGAATTTTAATATCTTTTGTTCAAAATGACGTTCAAATGGACAAATAATGGATAAAAACACCAAAACAAAATATGAATTAGCAAAACATACTACGAAAGCGTGTGTTTTATCAACACACCTCAATAATCCATATTTCAATTGTTCAGAATTTGGGTTAAATTGGCAATTTTACACCTCGCAACATCAAAATGCACCTAAAAATTAAATATTTTGTTCGAAATAACAGTCAAACCGACAAGTTTTGTGTAAACTTGTCTATTAACCGTTATTTCGAACCAAATTTTAAATTTTAAAGTGCATTTTTATATTACGTGGGGTTAAATTGTGCATTTTACCCACATTTTGAACAATTTAAATATTAAAAAATTGAGTTGTTTGACGAAACCCACGCTTAGTAGTAATGTTTGCTAATAAATATTTTTTTTGTGTTTTTGTTCATCATTTGTCCATTTGAACGTCATTTTGAATGACATGTACCAAAATCTTAACAAAATACTGGGTGAATGGAGAATTTCACCCGAAATAAAATAAAATTGCACCTAAAAATAAAATATTTTATTCGAAATAAACGGTGAATAAGCAAGTTGACACAAATTTTCTCATTTTACCCGTTATTTTGAACCAAATATTTTATTTTTAAGTACAATTTAATGTCATTTGGGCTGAAATTCTCCATTTAACCGACTTTTTGAACAATGTTTATATGAAACAATTGAGTGGGGGTAATAAAACAACATTTGATAGAATTTTTGGTATTTATTGTTCAAAGTGCCGTTCAAATGGACAAATAATGAATAAAAACACAAAAAATATAAATAAGCAAAAATTACTACCAGAGCGTGTGTTTTATCACCACAACTCAATTTTTATATATTTTAATTGTCCAAAATGTGGGTACAATGGACAATATAACCCCGCGCAACATAAAATGCACGTAAAAATTAATATGCTGTTCGAAATGACGGTAAAACAGACAAGTTTTGTGTAATCTTTTCTATTTTCCGTTATTATGAACCAAATTTTAAATTTTTATATTGCGGAGGGAAAACATTTGCAATTTACTCACATGTTGAACAATTAAGATGTAAAAAAATAGATTTGTGTTGACAAAACACACGCTTTGTTCGTAACTTTTGCTTATTAATATTTTTTTTGCGTTATTTTGAACCAAATATTTAATTTTTAAGTACAATTAATTATCATTTGAGGTAAAATTCTCCACTGAACAGACATTTTGAACAATTTCAATATGAAACAATTGATAAAACACAGGTTTTGGTGATAAAACACACTTTGATAGAATTTTGGTATAAATTGTTCAAAATGACGTTCAAATGGACAAGAAATTAAAAAAAACACAAGAAAAATATAAATAAGCAAAAATTACTACCAAAGCGTGTGTATTATTTTAAATATTTATCACTACAACTCAATTTTTAATATTTCAATTGTCCAAAATGTAGGTAAAATGAACCTTCAACCCCGCGAAACATAAAAATGCACGTGAAAATTTAAAATTTTGTTCGAAATAACGGTAAAACCGACAAGTTTTGTGTAAACTTGTCTATTTACCGATATTTCGAACCAAATTTAAATTTTTTACGTTCATTTTGATATTGCGTGGGGTTTAATTGTGCATTTTACCCACATTTTGAACAATGTAAATATCAAAAAATTGATTTGAGGTGACAAAACACACGCTTTGTTAGTAATTTTGGCTTATTAATGTTTTTGTTTGTTATTTCGAACCAAATATTTAATTTTAAAGTGCAATTTAATGCCAGTTAGGGTTAAATTCTCCATTTAACCGACATTTTAAACAATTTCAAAATGACACAATTGAGTTGTGGTGATAAAACATACTTTGGTAGAATTTTGGTATTAATTGTTCAAAATGACGTTCAAATGGACAATTAATGAATAAAAACACAAAAAAATATAAATTAGCAGAAATTACTACCAAAGCGTGTGTTTTATCATTGGAATTCAATTTTTTATATTTCAATTGTCCAAAATGTGGGTCAAATGGGCCAATAACCCCGCGCAACATAAAAATGCACGTCAAAATTTAATATTTTGTTCGAAAAAACTGTGAAACAGCCAAGTTTGGTGTCAAATTGTGTATTTCACGTTATTTCGAAACAAATTTTAAATTTGTCCGTGCCTTTTCATATGGGGTAAGATTGTGTATTTTACCCACATTTTGAAAAATTTTAATAAAAAAAAGATTGAATAGTGGTGACAAAACACACGATTAAGTAGTAATTTTTGCTAATAAGTATTTTTTTTTGTGTTATTTTGAACCAAATATTTCTTTTTTAAGTGCAATTTAATGTCATGAGGGATGTGGTTCAAACAATTGAGATGTGGTGAAAAAACACACTTTGGTAGAATTTTGGTATCAATTGTTCATAATGACGTTCAAATGGACAAATAAGGAATAAAAATACAAAAAAAATATATATAAGCTATAAATATATTTCTACGAAACCGTGTGTTTTATCATCACAACTCAACTTTTGTATATTTGAATTGTTCAAAATGTGAGTAAAAATGCAATTCATAAAATACATAAAATTGTTTATTTCACGTTATTTCGAACCAAATTTTAAATTTTTAAGTGCATTTTCAAATTGCGTGGGGCTTAATTGTGCATTTTACCAAAATTTTGAACAATTTGAAAATAAAAAAATTGAATGTGGTGACAAAACACACGCTTTGGTAGTAATTTTTGCTAATTAATAATTATTTTGTGTTATTTTGTACCAAATATTTCATTTTAAAGTGAAATTTAATGTCATTTGAGCTGAAATTCTCCATTTAACTAACATTTTGAACAATTTTAAAATAAAACAATTGAGTTGTGGTGATAAAACACACTTTGGTAGAATTTTGGTATTATTTGTTCAAAATGACGTTCAAATGGACAAATAATGAATAAAAAAATACAAAAAATTTATAAATTAGCAAAAATTAATTCTAAAGCGCGTGTTTTTTCACCACAACTTTTTTTTTTATATTCCAAATGTTCAGAATTAGGGTAAAATTGACAATATAACCTCATGCAACATAAAATTGCACGTAAAAATTTAATATTTTGTTCAAAATAACGGTCAAACCGACAAGTTTTGTGTTTACTTGTCTATTTACAGTTATTTTGAACCAAGTTTTAAATTTTTACGTGCATTTTAATATTGCGCGGGGTTAAATTGTGCATTTAACCCACATTTTGAACAATTTATATATCAAAAGATTGAGTTGTGGTGACAAAACCCACGGGTTAGTAGTAAGTTGTGCTAATTAATATTTTTTTGTGTTTTTGTTCAATATTTGTCTATTGGAACGTCATTTAGATGGACATTTACCAAACTCTTAACAAAATAACGGTTAAATGGAAAATTAAACCCATTATGTTATAATATTGCACCTAAAAATTAAATATTTTAATCGAAATAACGGTTAATAAAGAAAATGATACAGAACTTGTCGTTTTAACGGTTATTTTAAACCAAATATTTAATTTATAAGTACAATTTAATGACATTTGGGGTGAAATTTACCAATTATCCGACATTTTGAACAATTTCAAAACAAATGAGTTGTTGTGATAAAATTAACTTTGGTAGAATTTTTGTATTAATTGTTTAAAATAACGTTCATATGGATAAATAATGAATAAAAATACAAACAAAATATAATTAGCCAAAATTACTATCAAAGCGTGTGTTTAATCACCACAACTCAATTTTTTTTATGCCGATTGTCCAAAATGTGAGTAAAATGGACCATTCAACCACGGGAAACATAAAAATGCATGTAATTATTTAATATTTTGTTCAAAATAACGATAAAAACGACAAGTTTTGTGTAAACTTATCTATTTATCGTTATTTGGTCCCAAATTTTAAATATTTAAGTGCATTTTTACATTGCGTTAACAATTTCAATATGAAACAATTGAGTTGTGATGATAAATCACACTTTAGTAGAATTTTGGTATCTTTTGTTCAAAATGACGTTCAAATGGACAAATAATGGATAAAAACACCAAAACAAAATATGAATTAGCAAAACATACTACGAAAGCGTGTGTTTTATCCCCACACCTCAATTAATCTATATTTCAATGGTTCAGAATTTTGGTTAAATTGGCAATTTTACCCCTCGCAACATCAAAATGCACCTAAAAATTAAATATTTTGTTCGAAATAACAGTCAAACCGACAAGTTTTGTGTAAACTTGTCTATTAACCGTTATTTCGAACCAAATTTTAAATTTTAAAGTGCATTTTTATATTACGTGGGGTTAAATTGTGCATTTTACCAACATTTTGAACAATTGAAATTTTAAAAAATTGAGTTTAGGTGACGAAGCCCACGCTTTAGTAGTAATTTTTGCTAATAAATATTTTTTTTGTGTTTTTGTTCATCATTTGTCCATTTGAACGTCATTTTGAATGACATGTACCAAAATCTTAACAAAATACTGGGTGAATGGAGAATTTCACCCGAAATAAAATAAAATTGCACCTAAAAATAAAATATTTTATTCGAAATAACGGTGAATAAGCAAGTTGACACAAATTTTCTCATTTTACCCGTTATTTTGAACCAAATATTTTATTTTTAAGTACAATTTAATGTCATTTGGGCTGAAATTCTCCATTTAACCGACTTTTTGAACAATGTTTATATGAAACAATTGAGTGGGGGTAATAAAACAACATTTGATAGAATTTTGGTATTTATTGTTCAAAGTGCCGTTCAAATGGACAAATAATGAATAAAAACACAGAAAAAATATAAATAAGCAAAAATTACTACCAGAGCGTGTGTTTTATCACCACAACTCAATTTTTATATATTTTAATTGTCCAAAATGTGGGTAAAATGGAAAATATAACCCCGCGCAACATAAAAATGCACGTAAAAATTTAATATGCTGTTCGAAATGACGGTAAAACAGACAAGTTTTGTGTAATCTTTTCTATTTTCCGTTATTATGAACCAAATTTTAAATTTTTATATTGCGGAGGGAAAAAATTTGCAATTTACTCACATGTTGAACAATTAAGATATAAAAAAATAGATTTGTGTTGACAAAACACACGCTTTGGTCGTAACTTTTGCTTATTAATATTTTTTTTGCGTTATTTTGAACCAAATATTTAATTTTTAAGTACAATTCAATATCATTTGAGGTAAAATTCTCCTTTTAACGGACATTTTGAACAATTTCAATATGAAACAATTGATAAAACACAGGTTTTGGTGATAAAACACACTTTGATAGAATTTTGGTATAAATTGTTCAAAATGACGTTCAAATGGACAAGAAATTAAAAAAAACACAAGAAAAATATAAATAAGCAAAAATTACTACCAAAGCGTGTGTATTATTTTAAATATTTATCACTACAACTCAATTTTAAATATTTCAATTGTCCAAAATGTAGGTAAAATGAACCATTCAACCCCGCGAAACATAAAAATACACGTAAAAATTTAAAATTTTGTTCGAAATAACGGGAAAACAGACAAGTTTTGTGTAAACTTGTCTATTTACCGATATTTTGAACAAAATTTTAAATTTTGACGTGCTTTTTGATATTGCGTGGGGTAAAATTGTGCATTTTGCTCAAATTTTGAACAATTAAAATATATATAAATTGAATTGTGGTGACAAAACACACGCTTTGGTAGTAATTTTTGCTGATAAATATTTAATTTTTGTGTTATTTTGTTTCAAATATTTAATTTTTTATTGCAATTTAATGTCATTTGGGGTGAAATTCTTAATTGAAACAATTAAATGATTGTGATAAAACACACTTTCTAATAAATTTGGTATTTATTGTGCAAAATGACGATCAAATGGACAAATAATGAATAAAAAGACATAAAAAAATATTAAATAGAAAAATTACTACCAAAGCGTGTGTTTTATCACCACAACTCAATTTTTTTATATTTTTATTGTTCAAAATGTGGGTAAAATGGACCATTTTACCCCGCGCAACATAATAATGCACGTAAAAATTTCTAATTTTGTTCGAAATAACGGTAAAACAGAAAAATTTAGTGTAAACTTGTCTATTTCCCGTTATTTCGAACCAAATTTAAATTTTTTACGTTCATTTTGATATTGCGTGGGGTTTAATTGTGCATTTTACCCACATTTTGAACAATGTTAATATCAAAAAATTGATTTGAGGTGACAAAACACACGCTTTGTTAGTAATTTTGGCTTATTAATGTTTTTGTTTGTTATTTCGAACCAAATATTTAATTTTAAAGTGCAATTTAATGCCAGTTATGGTAAAATTCTCCATTTAACCGACATTTTAAACAATTTCAAAATGACACAATTGAGTTGTGGTGATAAAACATACTTTGGTAGAATTTTGGTATTAATTGTTCAAAATGACGTTCAAATGGACAATTAATGAATAAAAACACAAAAAAATATAAATTAGCAGAAATTACTACCAAAGCGTGTGTTTTATCATTGGAACTCAATTTTTTATATTTCAAGTGTCCAAAATGTGGGTAAAATGGGCCAATAACCCCGCGCAACATAAAAATTCACGTCAAAATTACATATTTTGTTCGAAAAAACTGTGAAACAGCCAAGTTTGGTGTAAAATTGAGTATTTCACGTTATTTCGAAAAAAATTTTAAATTTGTCCGTGCCTTTTCATATTGTGTGGGGTTAGATTGTGTATTTTACCCACATTTTGAAAAATTTTAATAAAAACAGATTGAATAGTGGTGACAAAACGATTCAAATAGACGTTTGATGCATAAAAACACAAAAAAAATATAAATTAGCAAAAATTACTATCAAAGCGTGTGTTTTATCACCAAAACTCAATATTTTTCTATTTCAATTGTCCAAAATTTGGGTAAAATGGGCCAATAACCCCGCGCCACTTAAAACTGGACGTCAAAATTTAATATTTTATTCGAAATAACGGTAAAACAGACCAAATTTGTGAAAACTTGTCTAATTGCCGTTATTTTGAAACAAATTTTAAATTTTATGTGTTTTTTCATATTGCATGGGGTTCAATTGTGCATTTTACCCACAGTTAGAACAATTTTAATATAAAAAGATTGAATTATGGTGAAAAAACACACGATAAAGTAGTAAGTTTTTCTTATGAATATTTTTTTTTGTGTTATTTTGAACCAAATATATCTTTTTGAAGTGCAATTCAATGTCATTTGGGGTTAAATTCTCCATTAACCGACATTTTGAACTATTTCAAAATGATACAATAGATAAATCACAATCCGGTAGAATTTTTGTATTAATTGTTCAAAATGACGTTCAAATGGACAAATAATGAATAAAACACACAAAAAAATATAAATTAGCAAAAATTACTACCAGAGCGTGTGTTTTATCACCACAACTCAATTGTTATATATTTCAATTGTCCAAAATTAAGGTAAAATGGACAATTAAAGCCCGTTCAGCTAAAAAATGTACGTAAAATTTTAATATTTTGTTCGAAATAACGGTAAAACAGACAAGTTTGGAGTAAACTTGCCTATAAACCGTTATTTCGAACCAAATTTAATATTTAACCGTGCATTTTGATGTTGCGTGTGGTTAAATTGTGCATTTTATCCACATTTTGAACAATTTAAATATCAAAAAATGGAGTTGTGGTGACAAAACACTCGCTTGTATTTTTGCTTATTAATATTTTTTGTGTTTTTGTTCATTACTTGTCCATTTGATCGTCATTTTGAACGATATGTACCAAAATCTTACCAAAATAATGGGTTAATGGAGAATTTCACCCCAAATGTTTTAGAGTTGCACCTTTAAATAAAATATTTTAATCGAGATAATGGTAGGTAGACAAATTGACACAAAACTTGTCGTTTTTACCGATATATTGAACCGAATATTTAATTTTTAAGTTCCATTAAATGTCATTTGGGGTAGATATCTCCATTTAACCGACATTTTGAACAATTTCCATATGAAACAATTGAGTTGTGGTGACAATACACACTTTGGTACAATTTTGATATTAATTGTTCAAAATAACGTAAAAATGGACAAATAATGAATAAAAACACAAAAAAATATAAATAAGCAGAAATAACTACCAAAGCGTGTGTTTTATCACCAGAACTCAATTTTTTTATATTTCAATTGTCCAAAATGTGAGTTAAATGGTCCATTAACCCCGCGCATCATAAAAATGCACGTCACAATTTAATATTTTGTTCAAAATAACGGTAAAACAGACAACTTTTGTGTAAAATTGTGTATTTACCGTTATTTTGAAACAAATTTTTAATTTTTACTTGTCTTTTCATATTTTATGGGGTTCAATTGTGCATTTAACCCACAGTTTGAACAATTTTAATATAAAAAGATTGAATTGTGGTGACAAATACACGATCAAGTAGTAATTTTTGCTTATTAATATTTTTTTTGTGTTATTTTGAACCAAATATTTCTTTTCTAAGTGCAATTTAATGTTATTTGGGGTGAAATTCTCTTTTAAACCGACATTTTGAACAATTTTTAAATAAAACAATTGAGTTGTAGTGATTTAACAGATTTTGGTAGAAGTTTGGTATTAATTGTTCAAAATGACGTTCAAATGGACAAATAATGATGATATTGAAAAACAATATAAACAAAAAATTAATAAGCAATAATTACTACCAAAGCGTGTGTTTTATCACCACAACTCAATTTTTTTATATTTTTAATGTCTGGAAAAATGGACAATTTAACCCCGCGCAACATAAAAATGCACGTCAAAATTTAATATTTTGCTCGAAATAACGATAAAACAGACAAGTTTTGTGAAAACTTGTCTATTTACCGTTATTTCGAACCAAATTTTAAATTTTTACGTGCATGTGTATATTGCGTGGGGCTAAAGTGTGCATTTTTCCCACATTTTGAACAATTTAAATATCAAAAAATTGAGTTGTGGTGACAAAACACACTCTTTAGTATTATAGTATTTTTGCTATTTAAGATTTTTTTTGGTGTTTTTGTTCCATTTGAACGTCATTTTGAACGATATGTACCAAAATCTTAACAAAATAATGGAAAAATAGAGAATTTTACCACAAATGACATTAAATTGCATATCGTCATTTTGAACGATATGTACCAAAATCTTTACTAATTAATGGAAAAATAGAGAATTTTACCACAAATGACAGTAAATAGCATCTACAAATTTAATATTTAAATCAAAATAACGGTAAATAGACAAATTGACACAAATTTTGTCGTTCTTACCGTTATTTTGAACCGAATATTTAATTTTTCAGTTCAGTTTAATGTCATTTGGGGTGAAATTCTCTATTTTACCGACATTTTGAACAATTTAAATATGAAACAATTGAGTTGTGGTGATAAAATTAACTTTGGAAGAATTTTGGTATAAATTGTTTAAAATGACGTTCAAAAGGACAAATATTTGTTTTTTTTTTAAATAACACCTTTATTGATATGACTACTACAATCTTAAATATTATTACTTAATTCATTAGTAGGGTTGACATGAGTACTTATGAGATAAGCATAAAACTTGATTGGGTCTGCTGAACCAGTGTCCAGTTCCCTTGTTATATAATATTCATACGGTTAATTCATGTGGTTTCATTCGTTGGAGCCGCCTTACTTCGTTTGTACTGTCCAGTAGTTGTACGGCCTCGACGTTGTTATGGGTAAGAAGTCTAGACTTGATGTAAAAAGTCAGAACATGTTTCTTCATGGATGACTCTGAATTGACGATCAGAGAGGTATGATTCAAGCAGCTGACAATAGTTTTGTGGCAGCATTTTGCTCATTTTGAATATCAATCCCTCGTGCCAAACCCTATCAAAGGCCTGGGATACATCCAGAAAAACGGCGGGGCAATATTTATTTTCTTCTAACGCTTGCTCTATTACCGTAGTTATTCGATGGACTTGATCTATTGTAGAGTGGTTGTTCCTGAACCCAAACTGAAAATCAGGGACGTTTACCATGGGCTTAAGACTTTTCAGTAGTAGTTTTTCAAACAGCTTTGAAAGGGTCGGAAGCAGTGAAATTGGTCTGTATGATGTTACTTCTTCTTCTGGTTTACCAGGTTTCTTCAGCATAATTACTTGGGCCGTTTTGAAGCATTTGGGTGCATACTTCAATCTCGTACAGGCATTTAATAAATATGTGATCATGATGATTGCTTTACGTGGAAGCTCCTTGAACAGACCCGGTGATATTTTATCAATTCCTGGTGCCTTCTTTTGGTTCAGACTTTTGTCGATTTCTTGAGCAATTTCCATAGGTGTGACCATTTTTAATCCTGATTTGGTTGATAAGCAGGTGTTGCGTCAATGTTGGATTGAATGTCATGGGGCTTTAACACTGTTGCAAGGTGTTGAGCAAAGAGCTCCGCTTTTTCTTTATCTTGTCGAACCCAACTGCCTTGAGCATTTCTTATAGGTGGTATTCGAACTACAGGTCGTTTCTATTTTCTGGTTGCTTTCCATAACGAGTAATCCTTATTCATTTCAGGACCTAGCCCTCTTAGGTAGTTATTGAAGCAATCCTGTTTGAAGCTTTTAATTAGTCTATTGACTTTGTTACTTACACGATTGAAAGTTGTCTTGTCAGCGGGATTTCTGGTCAGATGCCATATTCTCCTTGTCTTTCTTCTTTCTTTGATTTGTTCTCTGATTTCAGCCGGATATTTGACTTCGAACTCCGCTTTATCCTTTATTACTGGAGTAGTTAGACTGGCGGCCAATTGAATGTATTTAATGAAATCAATTGTTTGTTGTTCCAATTCGTCAATACTTTTAATACTAACTTTTAGCTCAATTAGATCTTCCAATTTTTCTCTGAAGAGATCCCAATCCGTGAATCGATTAGTAAGGTTTTGCTGTTTCTTTTTTTTGATGACTGAAGCGCTTACTGATAACAGTACAGGGATGTGATCAGACGTTAAGTCGTTAATTCCTTCGACACTTCTGCAACTGGATGAAATACCTTTTGTGATGAAGAAATCAAGTAGATCTGGAATTTTTCCTGCATCCGTTGGCCAATACGTTGGCCCTCCTGGAGAAAAATATTCGCAGTTATTTTCATGAATGGCATTGAACAAAGCATTCCCTTTCCCAGGGGAAATTAACCTGGAACCCCAAGCTGTATGTTTTATATTATAGTCTCCTCCAATAATAAACCTTGGACCGAGTTTATTGAAGACGTTATTAAATTGTGACTTCATTGGTGAATGCCGTGGGGGACAGTATGCTGCCGCAATATTTAAATCTGCGCCATTATATTGGATTGAGATCACAGTTACTTGCATATAGCTTTCACGAATATCCTCTTGTTGATTATGTTTGATATTATTTTTTATTAGTACAGCTGAACCGCCTCTGGCTCTTTCACTAGAATGGGTTGTCCAGTAGGAGGTAAATCCCTTTATTCTGATAAAGCTTTTGTTCGAGAAGTGTGTTTCTGATATCAGAGCAATGTCTATGTTGTTTGTATGGAGGAATATTTCCAGTTCTTGGGCTCGTTGGATGAGCCCATTAGCGTTCCAAGTTACAATGCGTAGGAACGATTTAATCATTATTGTGTATGCTGACTTTTTTGCTTTCCAGCTTTGATACTCTCTCTGCTAGGTGACTAAGTGTCTGTTGAATTTGATTAAGCAGTTTAATAATTTCATAATTACTAGGCTCTTCATTCAATTCTCTGTGTTTGTTGTTTTGGTTTAAATCATCAGCAGATAATTTTGTGGCTTACGCATACGATAATCCAGCTGTGGATGGTGTAATTGTTTTTTGTGGTTTAGCAGCTTTGGTTTGTAATCGCTGTACTACGCTTGTTCTATTATTTTGTTGGCTTTTAATTTTGTTTTGGTATACACAGCATCCTTTATAGTTTGCTGTATGTCCTTGTTGGTGACAAAGAGCACATGAAGGTGCGGTATCTGGTTGTTTATTGCATTTTGTCGTGTGATGATTTCCAGCACACTTAACGCATTTGGTTTGACGATAGCAAAAACTCTTGGTATGTCCAAGTTGTTGACAACTCGTACATTGTGGGATGCTCCTTGTCTTGTTAGGTGGCTCAATTTTAATTATACAGTACGCAAGTTTCTTGATATTGTATACTTCTTTATTGTTGTCTTTTTGTTTTAAGTCGACGTAAAACAATGGAAAGAGTTTCTTGACTTTTTCACCATTAATTGTGATCATTTTGTATATGTTGGTAATACCTGCGCCTTCATGTCCCATTTTTTCTAAGTCTGCTTTAATTTCATCGCGTCTAATGGAAGATGGTAAGCCTCTGATAACCACTCTATAAGCCTTTTCGCTCTTCAGCTGGTAAGTGTGATATTCGATATTTTCTAGTTTGTTGCTGGCTTCTTTTTTTAATTCTTCCAGTAATTTTTTGACATTTCTGTAATCGTGTTCATTATCAAATGTAATTCTAACGTCACTATTTGAAAGCGCCTTAAACTAAGTTGATTGACACTAGTGGTTTTAAATACTTCTTGTCGAAAAAATTCGAAATTATTGATATTGCTCACGTAAATGGGTGGAGCCGGTGGTATTTTTGGGTTTTTCTGTTCAGTGTTATGGTTCACACTTTGTGTAGTATTTTTTGGAGGGGTTTTCGTTTTTGTGCGCCTACATTTCTTAGTATTTCTGTTATCAGCACTGGAAACTTCTTTTTCCAGTTCTTCCTCATCTGTGCAATAATCCTCTTGACTCAGAGCACTGAATCTATTATTTTGTTGAAAAGCTGGCAATTGCCGCAGCAACCAGTTAGAGTAATTTGAATGATCATGTTTACTGGATGATGGCTGAATATCGTTCGAAGACAGATTGTTTACTCGTGCTGAGTCCTCATATTTGGTGTTTTTAATCTCTTCTTTTAGTATCGAGTTTTCTCTTTTAAGTTCAGCAACTTCATTGCTCAGCTGCGCGATTAGATACTCCATTTTTTGAAATTTATTTATGAGCTCCTCACTGTTTATAATATTTGTTGATGCTCTCGGCATTTGTTCTGATAATAAAGTTCTTTTTTCAGAGGAGACTGCGTTGTTTGCAGATATGAGTTTGCTATTTAAAACTGGTGATCTCAACATTTTCGTGCTCTTCGGAAAGTTATTTCCTTTATTTGGCGGTAGTTGTTTCTCCACAGGATCTATGGTACCAGCCTCCGAGCAGCTGGGTTGATTTGATGCTTTTAAAGACGCATTCGTCTCTATTTCATGTATAATGACCCAAATCTAGGTCATTATCATGTTGTAATGCACACACTTCACTTATGATTTGCACTGAATAAAGTTTTTTCTATAAACACTGCACTTTTAAGTTACAAAAAACCATTTTTTTGTTGTGTTGTGTTATGTTATGTGAGTATAGTTATTGACTTTGCACTTTTTAATAAGTATATATATTTAAAAAATTATATTTATGAAAAATGAAAAATGCGTCTACTCACTTTGAGTATTTATAAAGAACTACAAATGAATAAACTACAAATAATGAATAAAATCCTCCAGAAGTTTACCAACTTGATTGTTAACCTCCTCCTTTAATGTCACAGGGATACGATATGGGCGGTTATTTATAGGTGGTACTTCCTTGAAAATGGGTATTTTGTGGTTGACAACGTCTGTATAGGACAATTTGTCACCGTCGAGGAAAAAGATGTCATTGTATTGATGACATATATTTTGTATTGATGCTCTTTCCTCAACATTTAGTATTTCATCAAGTTTCAATACCTTGTTAAGTTTTTCCAATCTATCTGACAGTCTATAAGAAGTGAAGTGTACCTGGTGATAATTTTCAAGGTGCTCTATAGTCGGCTTATAATTTATTAGCCTGACGGCGTATTCATTACTGTTTACAATGGGGACGGCAACAACACCACTTTCCGAATTAGTGATTATGGCATTACCCGCGAAGACACCTTGCCTTATCTCCTCAGATGATGAGACAAAGTCACCTCGGATTTTGCCCAACTTAATTCGGACTAATGTTTCAGTTCTTGCCGGAATTGTTACAGCGCTGTTTACCGTTAAATAAGAGATCATGGGTAAAGTAATTTCATCAGACGAATTCTGACTTGGAATTCGAACTCAATTGTTTCTGTAGTCAATAGTAGTTTTATATGTACTGAAAAAATCCTTACCCATTATTCCATGAGATGGTAATTGATATCCATCGGGTAAAACATGGAATAAGTGTTCACCTATTAATGTTTCATTAACCATCATTTTTGACTAACATGTACCTACGAAAGAGATAGCGACCCCGGTAATTCCTTTAATTTTAATTTTGTCCGAAATGTTAACTAGTGTTCCATGTTTCAAACACTCTCTTTTTATGATACTGATTTCTGCACCCGTATCTAATAAAAATGTGAGTGGTTGTATATTGGAGTTGTGTAACATTATTTCAACAAAATTTGGATCGTTTTGAGCTGCTTCTTTAATAAGATTATTGATTTGCAGCTCTGGTACATGTAGTTTTGGATTATTTGGTTGCCCTAATAGGTTTCTTGGACAGGCAGCTCGGGACCTTGAGCCTGTCCATAAGTGTTTACCGAATTATTTTGATAATTTGGCCGTACTCTCCTTACGACTAAGAACTACAAATAATGAATAAAATTTCAAAATAAAAATAATTAGCCAAAATGACTACAAAAGCATGTGTTTTATCACCACAACTCAATTTTTTTATATTTCAATTGTCCACCATGTGGGTCTTATGGACCATTTACCCCGCGCAACATAAAAATGCAAGTACAAATTTTATATTTTGTTCGAAATAACGGTTAAACAGACAAGTTTGGTATAAATTTGTCTATTTACCGTTATTTCGAACCAAATTTTAAATTTTTGCGTGCATTTATATTGCGTGGGGTTAAATTGTGCATTATACCTTCATTTTAACCAATTTTAATATAAAAAGATTGAAAAGTGGTGACACACTTCACGTATAAGTAGTAAGTTTTGCTTATTAATATTTTTTTGTGTGTTATTTTGAACCTAATATTTCTTTTTTAAGTGCAATTTAATGTCATTTGGGGTGAAATTCTCTATTTAACCGACATTTTGAAACATTTCAATTTGAAACAATTGAGATGTGGAGATTTAACTTACTTTGGCAGAATTTTGGTATTAATTGTTCAAAATGACGTTCAAATGGACAAGTAATTAATAAAAACACAAGAAAAATAGAAATTAGCAAAAACTACTACCAAAGCGTGTGTATTATTTTAAATATTTACAACCACAACTCAATTTTTTATATTTCAATTGTCTAAAATGTGAGTAAAATGAACCATTCAACCCCGCGAAACATTAAAATGCACGTAAAAATTTAATATTTGGTTCGAAATAACGGTAAAACAGACTAGTTTTGTGTAAACTTGTGTATTTACCGTTATTTCGAACCAAATTTTAAATTTTGACGTAAATTTAGTATTGCATGGGGTTAAATTGTGCATTTTCTCACATTGTAAACAATTTAAATATCAAAAAATTTATTTGAATTGACAAAACACACGCTTTAGAAGTAATTTTTGCTAATTAATATTTTTTTTTGTGTTTTTGCTCAATATTTGTCCATTTGAGCGTCATTTTGAACGATATGTACCAAAATCTTTATCAAATAATGAGTAAATGGAGAATTTCATCCCAATTGACATAAAATTGCACTAAAAAACTAAACATTTTAATCGAAATAACGGTAGATAGACAAGTTGACACAAAACTTGTGGTTTTTACCGTTATTTTGAACCGATTATTAAATTTTTACGTTCAATTAAATGTCATTTGGGGTGAAATTCTCCATTAAAACCGACATTTTGAACAATTTCAATATGAAACAATTGAGTTGTGGTGAAAAAATTAACTTTGGTAGAATATTGGTATCAATTGTTTAAAATGACGTTCAAAAGGACAAATAATGAATAAAAACACAAAAAAAAAATTAGGCAAAATTACTACCAAAGCGTGACAAAACACACGCTGTATTAGTAAGTTTTGCTAATTAATGTTTTTTTTGTGTTGTTTTGAACCAAATATTTCATTTTAAAGAGCAGTTAAATGTCATTTGGGGTGCTATTTTCCATAGAACCGACACTTTGAACAATTTAAATATCAAACAATTGAGTTGTTGTGATAAAACACACTTTGGTAGAATTTTGTTTAATTGTTCAAAATGACGGTCAAATGGACAAATAATGAATAAAAGCACAAAAAAAAAGTTAATTAGCAAAAATAACTACCAAAGTGTGTGTTTTATCACCAGAACTCAAAATTGTTCAACATATGGGTAAAATGGACAATTTTACCCCGCGCAACATAAAAATGCACGTAAAAATTTTATATTTTATTCGAAATATCGATAAAATAGACAAGTTTTGTGTTAAATTGTTTATTTCACGTTATTTCGAACCAACTTTTAAATTTTTACGTGCATTTTCATATTGCGTGGGTTTAATTGTGCATATTACCAAAATTTTGAACAATTTAAATATGAAAAAATTGAATCTTGGTGACAAAAACACAAGCTTTTGTAGTAGTTTTTGCTAATTTATAATTATTTTGTGTTATTTTGTATAAAATATTTCATTTTAAGAGTGAAATTTAATGTCATTTGAGCTGAAATTCTCCATTAAACCGACATTTTGAACAATTTCAATATGAAACCATTGAGTTGTGGTGATAAAATACACTTTGGTAGATTTTGGTATTATTTGTTAAAAACGACGTTCAAATGGACAAATAATGAATAAAAAATACAAAAAATTTATAAATTAGCAAAAAGTACTACCAAATCATGTGTTTTATCACCACAATTCTATTTTTGTATATTCCAACTGTTCAAAATTTGGGTAAAATTGACAATATAACCCCATGCAACATAAAAATGCAGGTAAAAATGTAATTTTTTTTTCTAAATAACGGTCAAACCGACAAATTTTGTGTTAACTTGTCTATTTACAGTTATTTTGAACCAAATTGAAAATTTTTACGTGCTTTTTTATATTGCGCGGGGTTAAATTGTGCATTTTTCCCACATTTTGAACAATTGACATATCAAAAAATTGAGTTGTCGTGACAAAACCCACGCTTTAGTAGTAAGTTTTGCTAATTAATATTTTTTTTTGTGTTTTTGCTCATTAAATATTTAAATCGAAATAACGGTAAATAGAGAAGTTGATACAAAACTTGTCGTTTTAACGGTTATTTTAAACCAAATATTTAGTTTTTAAGTGCAATTTAATTTCATTTGGGGTGAAATTCTCCATTTAACCGACATCTTGAACAATTTCAATATGAAACAAATGATATGTTGTGATAAAATTAACTTTGGTAGAATTTTGGTATTAATTGTTTAAAATGACGTTCATATGGACAAATAATGAATCAAAAATACAAACAAAATAAAATAAGCCAAAACTACTATCAAAGCGTGTGTTTTATCACCACAACTCATTTTTTTTTAATTCAATTGTCCAAAATGTGGTAAAATGGACCATTCAACCACGAAAAACATAAAAATGCATGTAAACATTAAATGTTTTGTTCGAAATAACGGTAAAACCGACAAATCTCGTGTAAACTTATCTATTTATCGTTATTTGTCCCAAATTTGAAATATTAAAGTGCATTTTTTACATTGTGCGTTAGGTTAAATTGTGCATTTTACCCACATTTTGAACAATTTTAATATAAAAAATTGAATTTAGGTGACAAAACAACACGCTGTGGTAGTAATTTTTGCTTATTAATGTTTTTTTTTGTGTGGTTTTGAACCAAACATTTAATTTTAAAGGGCAATTAAATGTCATTTGGGGTTAAATTCTCTATTTAACCGACATTTTAAACAATTTCAATATGAAACAATTGAGATGTGGTGTCAAAACACACTTTGGTAGAATTTTGGTATTAATTGTTCAAATGACGTTCAAATGGACAAATAATGAACAAAAACACAAAAAAAATATAAATTTGCAAAAATTACAACCAAAGCATGTGGTTTATCACAACTCAACTTTTTTATATTTCAATTGTCCAAAATGTGGATAAAATGGACAATTTAACCCCGCGCATCATAAAATGCACGTTAAATTTTAATATTTGGTTCGAGATAACGGTAATATAGACAAAGTAAGTAAAAACTTGTGTACTTACCGTTATTTCGAACCAAATTTTAAATTTTGACGTGCATTTTTATATTGCATGGGGTTAAATTGTGCATTTTTCCCACATTTTGAACAATTTAAATATCAAAAAATTTATTTGAGGTGACAAAACACACACTTTAGTAGTAATTTTTGCCAACTTATATTTTTTTTGAGTTCTTGTTCATTCTTTGCCCATTTGAACGTCATTTTGAACGATATGTACCAAAATCTTAACAAAATAATGGGTAAATGAAGAATTTCACCACAAATGAGATAAAATTGCACCTTTAAATAAAAATTTTGATCGAAATTACGGTTAATAAAGGAATGGACACAAAACTTGTCGTTTTTACCGTTATTTTGAACCAAATATTTAATTTTTAAGTGCAATTTTATGTTATTTGGGATGAAATTTTCCATTTAACCGACATTTTGAACAATTTTAATATAAAACAATTGAGTTGTGGTGTTAAGATTAACTTTGGAAGAATTAAAGTATAAATTATTCAAAATGACAATCAAATATGAATGACGTTAAAATTTTTATTCAATAATGAATAAAAAATACAAAAAATTTATAAATTAGCAAAAATTACTACCAAAGCGTGTGTTTTATAACCACAACCCTTTTTGTTTGCATTCCAATTGATCAAAATTTTGGTGAAATGAACAATATCACCCAACGCAACATTAAAATGCACGTAAAAATTTAATATTTTGTTCGAAATAACGGTAAAACCGACAAGTTTTTAGTAAACTTGTCTATTTATCGTTATTTCGTACCAGATTTTTAATTTTTCGTCCATTTGTAAATTGGGTGAGGTTGAATTGTGCATTTTTCCCAAATTTTGAACAATTTCAATTTAAAAAAATAAAATTGAGGTGGCAAAACATACGCTTTGGTAGTAAATATTGCTAACTTATATTAAATTTTTTGTTATTTTGTACCAAATATTTAATTTTAAAGTGCATTGAATTGTCATTTGGGCTTGAATTCTCCATTTGACCGACATTTTGAACAATTTTTAAATAAAATAATTAAATTGTGGTGATAAAACACGCTTTGGTAGAAGTTTGGTATTAATTGTTCAAAATGACGTTCAAATGGACAAATAATGAATAAAAACAGAAAAAAAAATATAAATTAGCAAAGATTACTACCAAAGCGTGTGTTTTATCACCACAACTCAATTTTTTTATATTTTTGTTGTCCAAAATGTGGGTAAAATGGACAACTTACCCCCCCCACGCAACATAAAATTGCACGTCAAAATTTAATATTTTGTTCGAAATAACGACATTTGAACGTCCATTTGAACGACATGTACCAAAATCTTAACCAAATAATGGGTAAATGGAGAATTTCACCCCAATTGACATACAATTTTACCTAAAAACTAAACTTTTGAATCGAAATAACGGTAAATAGACAAGTTGACACACAACTTGTGATTTTAACCGTTATTTTGAACCGAATATTTCTTTTTATAGTGCAATTTAATGTCATTTGGGGTGAAATTATCTATTAAACCGACATTTTGAACCATTTTAATATGAAACAATTGAGATGTGGTGATTAAACACACTTTGGTAGAATTTTGGTATTAGTTGTTCAAAATGACGTGCAAATGGACAAATAATGAAAAACAATATAAACAAAAAATAAATAAGCAATAATTACTACCAAAGCGTGTGTTTTATCACCACAACTCAATTTTTTTATATTTTTAATGTCTGGAAAAATGGACAATTTAACCCCGCGCAACATAAAAATGCACGTCAAAATTTAATATTTTGTTCGAAATAACGATAAAACAGACAAGTTTTGTGAAAACTTGTCTATTTACCGTTATCTCGAACCAAATTTTAAATTTTTACGTGCATGTGTATATTGCGTTGTGCATTTTTCCCACATTTTGAACAATTTAAATATCAAAAAATTGAGTTGTGGTGACATAACACACTCTTTAGTATTATAGTATTTTTGCTATTTAAGATTTTTTTTGGTGTTTTTGTTCATTATTTGTCCATTTGAACGTCATTTTGAACGATATGTACCAAAATCTAAACAAAATAATGGAAAAATAGAGAATTTTACCACAAATGACATTAAATTGCATATCGTCATTTTGAACGATATGTACCAAAATCTTTACTAATTAATGGAAAAATAGAGAATTTTACCACAAATGACAGTAAATAGCATCTACAAATTTAATATTTAAATCAAAATAACGGTAAATAGACAAATTGACACAAATTTTGTCGTTCTTACCGTTATTTTGAACCGAATATTTAATTTTTCAGTTCAGTTTAATGTCATTTGGGGTGAAATTCTCTATTTTACCGACATTTTGAACAATTTAAATATGAAACAATTGAGTTGTGGTGATAAAATTAACTTTGGAAGAATTTTGGTATAAATTGTTTAAAATGACGTTCAAAAGGACAAATATTTGTTTTTTTTTTAAATAACACCTTTATTGATATGACTACTACAATCTTAAATATTATTACTTAATTCATTAGTAGGGTTGACATGAGTACTTATGAGATAAGCATAAAACTTGATTGGGTCTGCTGAACCAGTGTCCAGTTCCCTTGTTATATAATATTCATACGGTTAACTCATGTGGTTTCATTCGTTGGAGCCGCCTTACTTCGTTTGTACTGTCCAGTAGTTGTACGGCCTCGACGTTGTTATGGGTAAGAAGTCTAGACTTGATGTAAAAAGTCAGAACATGTTTCTTCATGGATGACTCTGAATTGACGATCAGAGAGGTATGATTCAAGCAGCTGACAATAGTTTTGTGGCAGCATTTTGCTCATTTTGAATATCAATCCCTCGTGCCAAACCCTATCAAAGGCCTGGGATACATCCAGAAATACGGCGGGGCAATATTTATTTTCTTCTAACGCTTGCTCTATTACCGTAGTTATTCGATGGACTTGATCTATTATAGAGTGGTTGTTCCTGAACCCAAACTGAAAATCAGGGACGTTTACCATGGGCTTAAGACTTTTCAGTAGTAGTTTTTCAAACAGCTTTGAAAGGGTCGGAAGCAGTGAAATTGGTCTGTATGATGTTACTTCTTCTTCTGGTTTACCAGGTTTCTTCAGCATAATTATTTGGGCCGTTTTGAAGCATTTGGGTGCATACTTCAATCTCGTACAGGCATTCAATAAATATGTGATCATGATGATTGCTTTACGTGGAAGCTCCTTGAACAGACCCGGTGATATTTCATCAATTCCTGGTGCCTTCTTTTGGTTCAGACTTTTGTCGATTTCTTGAACAATTTCCATTGGTGTGACCATTTTATAATCCTGATTTGGTTGATAAGCAGGTGTTGCGTCAATGTTGGATTGAATGTCATGGGGCTTTAACACTGTTGCAAGGTGTTGAGCAAAGAGTTCCGCTTTTTCTTTATCTTGTCGAACCCAACTGCCTTGAGCATTTCTTATAGGTGGTATTCGAACTACAGGTCGTTTCTATTTTCTGGTTGCTTTCCATAACGAGTAATCCTTATTCATTTCAGGACCTAGCCCTCTTAGGTAGTTATCGAAGCAATCCTGTTTGAAGCTTTTAATTAGTCTATTGACTTTGTTACTTACACGATTGAAAGTTGTCTTGTCAGCGGGATTTCTGGTCAGATGCCATATTCTCCTTGTCTTTCTTCTTTCTTTGATTTGTTCTCTGATTTCAGCCGGATATTTGACTTCGAACTCCGCTTTATCCTTTATTACTGGAGTAGTTAGACTGGCGGCCAATTGAATGTATTTAATGAAATCAATTGTTTGTTGTTCCAATTCGTCAATACTTTCAATACTAACTTTTAGCTCAATTAGATCTTCCAATTTTTCTCTGAAGAGATCCCAATCCGTGAATCGATTAGTAAGGTTTTGCTGTTTCTTTTTTTTGATGACTGAAGCGTTTACTGATAACAGTACAGGGATGTGATCAGACGTTTAGTCGTTAATTCCTTCGACACTACTGCAACTGGATGAAATACCTTTTGTGATGAAGAAATCAAGTAGATCTGGAATTTTTCCTGCATCCGTTGGCCAATACGTTGGCCCTCCTGGAGAAAAATATTCGCAGTTATTTTCATGAATGGCATTGAACAAAGCATTCCCTTTCCCAGGGGAAATTAACCTGGAACCCCAAGCTGTATGTTTTATATTATAGTCTCCTCCAATAATAAACCTTGGACCGAGTTTATTGAAGACGTTATTAAATTGTGACTTCATTGGTGAATGCCGTGGGGGACAGTATGCTGCCGCAATATTTAAATCTGCGCCATTATATTGGATTGAGATCACAGTTACTTGCATATAGCTTTCACGAATATCCTCTTGTTGATTATGTTTGATATTATTTTTTATTAGTACAGCTGAACCGCCTCTGGCTCTTTCACTAGGATGGGTTGTCCAGTAGGAGGTAAATCCCTTTATTCTGATAAAGCTTTTGTTCGAGAAGTGTGTTTCTGATATCAGAACAATGTCTATGTTGTTTGTATGGAGGAATATTTCCAGTTCTTGGGCTCGTTGGATGAGCCCATTAGCGTTCCAAGTTACAATGCGTAGGAACGAGTTAATCATTATTGTGTATGCTGACTTTTTTGCTTTCCAGCTTTGATACTCTCTCTGCTAGGTGACTAAGTGTCTGTTGAATTTGATTAAGCAGTTTAATAATTTCATAATTACTAGGCTCTTCATTCAATTCTCTGTGTTTGTTGTTTTGGTTTAAATCATCAGCAGATAATTTTGTGGCTTACGCATACGATATTCCAGCTGTGGATGGTGTAATTGTTTTTTGTGGTTTAGCAGCTTTGGTTTGTAATCGCTGTACTACGTTTGTTCTATTATTTTGTTGGCTTTTAATTTTGTTTTGGTATACACGGCATCCTTTATAGTTTGCTGTATGTCCTTGTTGGTGACAAAGAGCACATGAAGGTGCGGTATCTGGTTGTTTATTGCATTTTGTCGTGTGATGATTTCCAGCACACTTAACGCATTTGGTTTGACGATAGCAAAAACTCTTGGTATGTCCAAGTTGTTGACAATTCGTTCATTGTGGGATGCTCCTTGTCTTGTTAGGTGGCTCAATTTTAATTATACAGTACGCAAGTTTCTTGATATTGTATACTTCTTTATTGTTGTCTTTTTGTTTTAAGTCGACGTAAAACAATGGAAAGAGTTTCTTGACTTTTTCACCATTAATTGTGATCATTTTGTATATGTTGGTAATACCTGCGCCTTCATGTCCCATTTTTTCTAAGTCTGCTTTAATTTCATCGTGTCTGATGGAAGATGGTAAGCCTCTGATAACCACTCTATAAGCATTTTCGCTCTTCAGCTGGTAAGTGTGATATTCGATATTTTCTAGTTTGTTGCTGGCTTCTTTTTTTAATTCTTCCAGTAATTTTTTGACATTTCTGTAATCGTGTTCATTATCAAATGTAATTCTAACGTCACTATTTGAAAGCCCCTTAAACTTAGTTGATTGACACTAGTGGTTTTAATTACTTCTTGTCGAAAAAATTCGAAATTATTGATATTGCTCACGTTAATGGGTGGAGCCGGTGGTATTTTTAGGTTTTTCTGTTCAGTGTTATGGTTCACACTTTGTGTAGTATTTTTTGGAGGGGTTTTCGTTTCTGTGCGCCTACGTTTCTTAGTATTTCTGTTATCAGCACTGGAAACTTCTTTTTCCAGTTCTTCCTCATCTGTGCAATAATCCTCTTGACTCAGAGCACTGAATCTATTATTTTGTTGAAAAGCTGGCAATTGCCGCAGCAACCAGTTAGAGTAATTTGAATGATCATGTTTACTGGATGATGGCTGAATATCGTTCGAAGACAGATTGTATACTCGTGCTGAGTCCTCATATTTGGTGTTTTTAATCTCTTCTTTTAGTATCGAGTTTTCTCTTTTAAGTTCAGCAACTTCATTGCTCAGCTGCGCGATTAGATACTCCATTTTTTGAAATTTATTTAACAGCTCCTCACTGTTTATAATATTTGTTGATGCTCTCGGCATTTGTCTGATAATAAAGTTCTTTTTTCAGAGGAGACTGCGTTGTTTGCAGATATGAGTTTGCTATTTAAAACTGGTGATCTCAACATTTTCGTGCTCTTCGGAAAGTTATTTCCTTTATTTGGCGGTAGTTGTTTCTCCACAGGATCTATGGTACCAGCCTCCGAGCAGCTGGGTTGATTTGATGCTTTTAAAGACGCATTCGTCTCTATTTCATGTATAATGACCCAAATCTAGGTCATTATCATGTTGTAATGCACACACTTCACTTATGATTTGCACTGAATAAAGTTTTTTCTATAAACACTGCACTTTTTAGTTACAAAAAACCATTTTTTTGGTGTGTTGTGTTATGTTATGTGAGTATAGTTATTGACTTTGCACTTTTTAATAAGTATATATATTTAAAAAATTATATTTATGAAAAATGAAAAATGCGTCTACTCACTTTGAGTATTTATAAAGAACTACGAATGAATAAACTACAAATAATGAATAAAATCCTCCAGAAGTTTACCAACTTGATTGTTAACCACCTCCTTTAATGTCTCAGGGATACGATATGGGCGGTTATTAATAGGTAGTACTTCCTTGAAAATGGGTATTTTGTGGTTGACAACGTCTGTATAGGACAATTTGTCACCGTCGAGGAAAAAGATGTCATTGTATTGATGACATATATTTTGTATTGATGCTCTTTCCTCAACATTTAGTATTTCATCAAGTTTCAATACCTTGTTAAGTTTTTCCAATCTATCTGACAGTCTATAAGAAGTGAAGTGTACCTGGTGATAATTTTCAAGGTGCTCTATAGTCGGCTTCTAATTTATTAGCCTGACGGCGTATTCATTACTGTTTACAATGGGGACGGCAACAACACCACTTTCCGAATTAGTGATTATGGCATTACCCGCGAAAACACCTTGCCTTATCTCCTCAGATGATGAGACAAAGTCACCTCGGATTTTGCCCAACTTAATTCGGACTAATGTTTCAGTTCTTGCCGGAATTGTAACAGCGCTGTTTACCGTTAAATAAGAGATCATGGGTAAAGTAATTTCATCAGACGAATTCTGACTTGGAATTCGAACTCAATTGTTTCTGTAGTCAAAAGTAGTTTTATATGTACTGAAAAAATCCTTACCCAGTATTCCATGAGATGGTAATTGATATCCATCGGGTAAAACATGGAATAAGTGTTCACCTATTAATGTTTCATTAACCATCATTTTTGACTAACATGTACCTACGAAAGAGATAGCGACCCCGGTAATTCCTTTAATTTTAATTTTGTCCGAAATGTTAACTAGTGTTCCATGTTTCAAACACTCTCTTTTTATGATACTGATTTCTGCACCCGTATCTAATAAAAATGTGAGTGGTTGTATATTGGAGTTGTGTAACATTATTTCAACAAAATTTGGATCGTTTTGAGCTGCTTCTTTAATAAGATTATTGATTTGCAGCTCTGGTACATGTAGTTTTGGATTATTTGGTTGCCCTAATAGGTTTCTTGGACAGGCAGCTCGGGACCTTGAGCCTGTCCATAAGTGTTTACCGAATTATTTTGATAATTTGGCCGAACTCTCCTTACGACTAAGAACTACAAATAATGAATAAAATTTCAAAATAAAAATAATTAGCCAAAATGACTACAAAAGCATGTGTTTTATCACCACAACTCAATTTTTTTATATTTCAATTGTCCACCATGTGGGTCTTATGGACCATTTACCCCGCGCAACATAAAAATGCAAGTACAAATTTTATATTTTGTTCGAAATAACGGTTAAACAGACAAGTTTGGTATAAATTTGTCTATTTACCGTTATTTCGAACCAAATTTTAAATTTTTGCGTGCATTTATATTGCGTGGGGTTAAATTGTGCATTATACCTTCATTTTAACCAATTTTAATATAAAAAGATTGAATAGTGGTGACACACTTCACGTATAAGTAGTAAGTTTTGCTTATTAATATTTTTTTGTGTGTTATTTTGAACCTAATATTTCTTTTTCAAGTGCAATTTAATGTCATTTGGGGTGAAATTCTCTATTTAACCGACATTTTGAAACATTTCAATTTGAAACAATTGAGATGTGGAGATTTAACACACTTTGGTATAATTTTGGTATTAATTGTTCAAAATGACGTTCAAATGGACAAGTAATTAATAAAAACACAAGAAAAATAGAAATTAGCAAAAACTACTACCAAAGCGTGTGTATTATTTTAAATATTTACAACCACAACTCAATTTTTTATATTTCAATTGTCTAAAATGTGAGTAAAATGAACCATTCAACCCCGCGAAACATTAAAATGCACGTAAAAATTTAATATTTGGTTCGAAATAACGGTAAAACAGACTAGTTTTGTGTAAACTTGTGTATTTACCGTTATTTGGAACCAAATTTTAAATTTTGACGTAAATTTATTAATTGCATGGGGTTAAATTGTGCATTTTCTCACATTGTAAACAATTAAAATATCAAAAAATTTATTTGAATTGACAAAACACACGCTTTAGAAGTAATTTTTGCTAATTAATATTTTTTTTTGTGTTTTTGCTCATTATTTGTCCATTTGAGCGTCATTTTGAACGATATGTACCAAAATCTTTATCAAATAATGAGTAAATGGAGAATTTCATCCCAATTGACATAAGTTGCACTTAAAAACTAAACATTTTAATCGAAATAACGGTAGATAGACAAGTTGACACAAAACTTGTGGTTTTTACCGTTATTTTGAACCTTTTATTAAATTTTTACGTTCAATTAAATGTCATTTGGGGTGAAATTCTCCATTAAACCGACATTTTGAACAATTTCAATATGAAACAATTGAGTTGTGGTGATAAAATTAACTATGGTAGAATTTTGGTATTTATTGTTTAAAATGACGTTCAAATGGACAAATAATGAATAAAAACACAAAAAAAAAAATTAGGCAAAATTACTACCAAAGCGTGACAAAACACACGCTGTATTAGTAAGTTTTGCTAATTAATGATTTTTTTGTGTTGTTTTGAACCAAATATTTCATTTTAAAGGGCAGTTAAATGTCATTTGGGGTGCTATTTTCCATAGAACCGACACTTTGAACAATTTTAATATGAAACAATTGAGTTGTTGTGATAAAACACACTTTGGTAGAATTTTGGTTTAATTGTTCAAAATGACGGTCAAATGGACAATAACTACTAAAGTGTGTGTTTTATCACCAGAACTCAAAATTGTTGAACATGTGGGTAAAATGGACAATTTTACCCCGCGCAACATAAAAACGCACGTAAAAATTTTATATTTTATTCGAAATATCGGTAAAATAGACAAATTTTGTGTTAAATTGTTTATTTCACGTTATTTCGAACCAACTTTTAAATTTTTACGTGCATTTTCATATTGCGTGGGGTTCAATTGTGCATATTACCAAAATTTTGAACAATTTAAATATGGAAAAATTGAATCTTGGTGACAAAACACACGCTTTTGTAGTAGTTTTTGCTAATTTATAATTATTTTGTGTTATTTTGTATAAAATATTTCATTTTAAGAGTGAAATTTAATGTCATTTGAGCTGAAATTCTCCATTAAACCGACATTTTGAACAATTTCAATATGAAACCATTGAGTTGTGGTGATAAAATACACTTTGGTAGAATTTTGGTATTATTTGTTAAAAACGACGTTCAAATGGACAAATAATGAATAAAAAATACAAAAAATTTATAAATTAGCAAAAAGTACTACCAAATCGAGAGTTTTATCACCACAATTCTATTTTTGTATATTCCAACTGTTCAAAATTTGGGTAAAATTGGCAATATAACCCCATGCAACATAAAAATGCACGTAAAAATGTAATTTTTTTTTCTAAATAACGGTCAAACCGACAAATTTTGTGTTAACTTGTCTATTTACAGTTATTTTGAACCAAATTAAAAATTTTTACGTGCTTTTTTATATTGCGCGGGGTTAAATTGTGCATTTTTCCCACATTTTGAACAATTAACATATCAAAAAATTGAGTTGTCGTGACAAAACCCATGCTTTAGTAGTAAGTTTTGCTAATTAATATTTTTTTTGTGTTTTTGCTCATTAAATATTTAAATCGAAATAACGGTCAATAGAGAAGTTGATACAAAACTTGTCGTTTCTACGGTAATTTAAAACCAAATATTTAGTTTTAAAGTGCAATTTAATTTCATATGGGGTGAAATTCTCCATTTAACCGACATCTTGAACAATTTCAATATGAAACAAATGATATGTTGTGATAAAATTAACTTTGGTAGAATTTTGGTATTAATTGTTTAAAATGACGTTCATATGGACAAATAATGAATCAAAAATACAAACAAAATAAAATAAGCCAAAACTACTATCAAAGCGTGTGTTTTATCACCACAACTCAATTTTTTTTAATTCAATTGTCCAAAATGTGGGTAAAATGGACCATTCAACCACGAAAAACATAAAAATGCATGTAAACATTAAATGTTTTGTTCGAAATAACGGTAAAACCGACAAATCTCGTGTAAACTTATCTATTTATCGTTATTTGGTCCCAAATTTGAAATATTAAAGTGCATTTTTACATTGTGCGTTAGGTTAAATTGTGCATTTTACCCACATTTTGAACAATTTTAATATAAAAAAATTGAATTTAGGTGACAAAACACACGCTGTGGTAGTAATTTTTGCTTATTAATGTTTTTTTTTGTGTGGTTTTGAACCAAACATTTAATTTTAAAGGGCAATTAAATGTCATTTGGGGTTAAATTCTCTATTTAACCGACATTTTAAACAATTTCAATATGAAACAATTGAGATGTGGTGTCAAAACACACTTTGGTAGAATTTTGGTATTAATTGTTCAAAATGACGTTCAAATGGACAAATAATGAACAAAAACACAAAAAAAATATAAATTTGCAAAAATTACAACCAAAGCATGTGGTTTATCACAACTCAACTTTTTTATATTTCAATTGTCCAAAATGTGGATAAAATGGACAATTTAACCCCGCGCATCATAAAATGCACGTTAAAATTTAATATTTTGTTCGAGATAACGGTAATATAGACAAAGTAAGTAAAAACTTGTGTACTTACCGTTATTTCGAACCAAATTTTAAATTTTGACGTGCATTTTTATATTGCATGGGGTTAAATTGTGCATTTTTCCCACATTTTGAACAATTTAAATATCAAAAAATTTATTTGAGGTGACAAAACACACACTTTAGTAGTAATTTTTGCCAACTTATATTTTTTTTGAGTTCTTGTTCATTCTTTGCCCATTTGAACGTCATTTTGAACGATATGTACCAAAATCTTAACAAAATAATGGGTAAATGAAGAATTTCACCACAAATGACATAAAATTGCACCTTTAAATAAAAATTTTGATCGAAATTACGGTTAATAAAGGAATGGACACAAAACTTGTCGTTTTTACCGTTATTTTGAACCAAATATTTAATTTTTAAGTGCAATTTTATGTTATTTGGGATGAAATTTTCCATTTAACCGACATTTTGAACAATTTTAATATAAAACAATTGAGTTGTGGTGTTAAGATTAACTTTGGAAGAATTAAAGTATAAATTATTCAAAATGACAATCAAATATGAATGACGTTAAAATTTTTATTCAATAATAAATAAAAAATACAAAAAATTTATAAATTAGCAAAAATTACTTCCAAAGCGTGTGTTTTATAACAACAACCCTTTTTGTTTGCATTCCAATTGATCAAAATTTGGGTGAAATGAACAATATTTCCCAACGCAACATTAAAATGCACGTAAAAATTTAATATTTTGTTCGAAATAACGGTAAAACCGACAAGTTTTTAGTAAACTTGTCTATTTATCGTTATTTCGTACCAGATTTTTAATTTTTCGTCCATTTGTAAATTGGGTGAGGTTGAATTGTGCATTTTTCCCAAATTTTGATCAATTTCAATTTAAAAAAATAAAATTGAGGTGGCAAAACATACGCTTTGGTAGTAAATATTGCTAACTTATATTAAATTTTTTGTTATTTTGTACCAAATATTTAATTTTAAAGTGCATTGAATTGTCATTTGGGCTTGAATTCTCCATTTGACCGACATTTTGAACAATTTTTAAATAAAATAATTAAATTGTGGTGATAAAACACACTTTGGTAGAAGTTTGGTATTAATTGTTCAAAATGACGTTCAAATGGACAAATAATGAATAAAAACAGAAAAAAAAATATAAATTAGCAAAGATTACTACCAAAGCGTGTGTTTTATCACCACAACTCAATTTTTTTATATTTTTGTTGTCCAAAATGTGGGTAAAATGGACAACTTAACCCCGCGCAACATAAAAATGCACGTCAAAATTTAATATTTTGTTCGAAATAACGACATTTGAACGTCCATTTGAACGACATGTACCAAAATCTTAACCAAATAATGGGTAAATGGAGAATTTCACCCCAATTGACATACAATTTTACCTAAAAACTAAACTTTTGAATCGAAATAACGGTAAATAGACAAGTTGACACACAACTTGTGATTTTAACCGTTATTTTGAACCGAATATTTCTTTTTAAAGTGCAATTAATTGTCATTTGGGGTGAAATTCTCTATTAAACCGACATTTTGAACCATTTTTATATGAAACAATTGAGATGTGGTGATTAAACACACTTTGGTAGAATTTTGGTATTAGTTGTTCAAAATGACGTTCAAATGGACAAGTAATTAATAAAAACACAAGAAAAAAAGAAATAAGCAAAAATTACTATCAAAGCGTGTGTATTATTTTAAATATTTAACACCTCAATTCAATTTTTTACATTTCAATTGTCTAAAATGTGGGTAAAATGAACCATTCAACCCCGAGAAACATAAAAATGCACGTAAAAATTTAATATTTTGTTCGAAATAACGGTAAAACAGACAAGTTTTGTGTAAACTTGTGAATCTACCGTTATTTCGAACCAAATTTTAAATTTTGACACATTTATTAATTGCATGGGGTAAAATTGTGCATTTTCCCACATTTTGAACAATTTAAATATCAAAAAATTTATTTTAGGAGACAAAACACACGCTTTAGTAGTTATTTTTGCGACTTAATATTTTTTTGGTGTTTTTGATCATTATTTGTCCATTTGAACGACATGTAACCAAATAATGGGTAAATGGAGAATTTCACCCCTATTGACATAAAATTGCACCTAAAAACTAAACATTTAAATCGAAATAACGGTAAATAGACAAGTTGACACAAAACTTGTGGTTTTTACCGTTATTTTGAACCGAATATTTAATTTTTAAGTGCAATTAAATGTCATTTGGGGTGAAATTCTCCATTAAACCGACATTTTGAACAATTTTAATATGAAACAATTGAGTTGTGGTGATAAAACTAACTTTGGTAGAATTATGGTATTAATTATTTAAAATGACGTTCAAATGGACAAATAATGAATAAAAACACAAAAAAATATAATAAGCCAAAATTACTACCAAAGCATGTGTTTTATCACCACAACTCAATTTTTTTATACTTCAATTGTCCACCATGTGGGTCAAATGGACCATTTACCCCGCGCAACATAAAATTGGACGTAAAAATTTTATATTTTGTTCGAAATAACGGTAAAACCGACAAGTTTGGTGTTTACTTATCTATTTATCGTTATTTTGTCCCAAATTTTAAATATTAAGGTGCATTTTAACATTGTGCGTTAAGTTAAATTGTGCATTTTACCCACATTTTGAACAATTTTAATATATAATAAAAAAATTGAATTGTGGTGACAAAACACACGCTGTTGTAGTAATTTTTGCTTATTAATGTTTTTTTTGTGTGGTTTTGAACCAAACATTTAATTTTTAAGTGGAATTAAATCTCATTTGGGCTAAATTTCTCCATTTGACCGACATTTTGAACAATTTCAATATGAAACAATTGAGTTGTGGTGACAAAACACACTTTGGTAGAAATTTGGTATTATTTGTTCAAAATGACGTTCAAATGGACGTTTAATGAATAAAAACAGAAAAAAAAATATAAATTAGCAAAAATTACTACCAAAGCGTGTGTTTTATCACCAGAACTCAATATTTTTTCTATTTTAATTGTCCAAAATGTGGGTAAAATGGGCCAATAACCCCGCGCCACTTAAAAATGCACGTCAAAATTTAATATTTTATTCAAAATAACGGTAAAACAGACCAAATTTGTGAAAACTTGTCTATTAACCGTTATTTGGAAACAAATTTTAAATTTTTATGTTTTTTTTCATATTGCATGGCTTTAAATTGTGCATTTTACCCACAATTTGAACAATTTTAATATAAAAAGATTGAAATGTGGTGACAAAACACAGGATAAGTAGTAATTTTTGCTTATTTATATTTTTTTTTGTGTTATTTTGAACCAAATATTTCTTTTTAAAGTGCAATTTAATGTCATTTGGGGTAAAATTCTCTTTTTAACCGACATTTTAAACAATTTCAATATAAAACAATTGAGATGTGGTGATATAGCACACTTTGATAGAATTTTGGTATTAATTGTTCAAAATGACGTTCAAATGGACAAATAAGGAATAAAAACACAAAAAAAATATATAATTAGCAAATATTACTACCAAAGCGTGTGTTTTATCACCACAACTCAATTTTTTTTATATTTTAATTGTCTAAAACGTGGGTGAAATGGACCATTTACCCCGCGCAACGGTTATTTTGGTAAAACAGACAAGTTTTGTGTAATCTTGTCTATTTGCCGTTATTTCGCACCAAATTTTAAATATATGCATGCATTTTTATTTTGCGTGGGGTTAAATTGAGCATTTTACCCACATTTAAAAAATTTGATATATATAAGGATTGAATGGTGGTGACAAAACACACGCTAAGGTAGTAAGTTGTGCTAATAAATGTTTTTTTTGTGTTGTTTTGAACCAAATATTTCATTTTTAAGTGCAATTGAATGTCATTTGGGTCGAATATCTCCATTTTACCGACATTTTGATCAATTTGAAGATGAAACAATTGAGTTGAGGTGACAAAACAAACTTTGGTAGGATTTTGGTATTAATTGTTCAAAATAACGTAAAATTGGACAAATAATGAATGAAAACACAAAAAAATATAAATTAGCAGAAATCACTACCAAAGCGTGTGTTTTATCACCAGAACTCAATTTTTTTATATTTCAATTGTCCTAAATGTGAGTAAAATGCGCCATTAACCCCGCGCAACTTTAAAATGCACGTCAAAATTTAATATTTTGTTCGAAATAACAGTAAAACAGGCAACTTTTGTGTAAAATTGTGTATTTACCGTTATTTCGGAACAAATTTTAAATTTTTACGTGTCATTTCATATTGCATGGGGTTCAGTTGCGCATTTTACCCTCAGTTTGAACAATTTTAATATAAAAAAATTGAATTGTGGTGACAAAACACACGATTAAGTAGTCATTTTTGCTAATTAATATTTCTTTTTCTGTTATTTTGAACCAAATATTTCTTTTTTAAGTGCAATTTAATGTCATTTGGGGTGAAATTCTCTATTTTGCCGACATTTTGAACAATTTTAATATGAAACAATTGAGTTGTGGTGATAAAATAAACTTTGGTAGAATTTTGTTATTAATTGTTTAAAATGACGTTCAAAAGGACAAATAATGAATAAAAACTCAAAAAAAATATAATTAGCCAAAATAACTACCAAAGCGTGTGTTTTATCTTCACAACTCAATTTGTTAATATTTCAATTGTCCACAATGTGGGTCTTATGGACCATTTACCCCGCGCAACATAAAAATGCACGTTAAAATTTAATATTTTGTTCGAAATAGTGCTTAAACAGACAAGTTTAGGGTTAATTTGTCTCTTTACCATTATTTCGAATCAAATTTTAAATTTTTGCGTGCATTTATATTGCGTGTGGTTAAATTGTGCATTTTACTCAAATTTTAACCAATTTTAATATAAAAAGATTGAATTGTGGTGACACACCACACGATTAAGTAGTAATTTTTGCTTATAAATAATTTTTTTTGTGTTATTTTAAACCAAATATTTCTTTTTCAAGTGCAATTTAATGTCATTTGGGGTGAAATTCTCTTTTTAACCGACATTTTGAACAATTTCAATATGAAACAATTGAGATGTGGTGACAAAACACACTTTGGTAGCATTTTAGTATTTTTTGTTCAAAATGACGTTCAGATGGACAAATTATGAATTAAAACACAAAAAATTTATAAATTAGCAAAAATAATACCAAAGCGTGTTTTTTTTACCACAACTTTTTTTTTGTATATTTCTTTTGTTCAGAATTTGGGTATATTGGACAATATAACCCAACGCAACTTAAAAATGCACGTAAAAATTTAATATTTTGTTCGAAATAACGGTCAAACCGACAAGTTTTTTGTTCACTTGTCTATTAACAGTTATTTTGAACCAAATTTTAAATATTTACGTGCACTGTCATATTGCGTGGGGTAAATTGTGCATTTTACCCACATTTTGAACAATTTAAATATCAAAAAATCGAGTTGTGGTAACAAAACCCACGCTTAAGTAATAAATTTTTCTAATTAAAATTTTTTTTGTGTTGTGGTTCATTATTGTTCTATTGGAACGTCATTTAGAACGACATGTACCAAAATCTTAACAAAGTAGTGGGTAAATGGATAATTTCCCCCGAAATGACAGAATATTGCACCTAAAAATTGAATATTCTAATCGAATAAAAGTAAATGGACAAGTTGACACAAAACTTGTCGTTTAAACGGTTATTTTAAACCAAATATTTCATTTTTAGGTGCAATTGAATGTCATTTGAGGTGAAATTCTCCATTTATACGACATTTTGAACCATATCAATATGAAACAATTGAGTTGTGGTTATAAAATTTACTTTTGTAGAATTTTGGTAATAACTGTTCAAAATGACGTTCAAATGGACAAATAATGAATAAAAACACAAGAAAAAATATAATTTGCCAAAATTAATACCAAAGCGTGAGTTTTATCACCTTAACTCAATTTTTTTATATTTCAATTGTCCACCATGTGGGTCTAATGGACCATTTACCCCACGCAACATAAAAATGCACGTACAAATTTTATGTTTTGTTTTAAATAACGGTAAAACAGACAAGTTTGGTGTAAATTTGTCTATTTACCGTTATTTCGAACCAAATTTTAAATTTTTGCGTGCATTTATATTGCGTGGGGTTAAATTGTGCATTTTACCTAACTTTTAACCAATTTTAATATAAAAAGATTGAATTGTTGTGACACACTTCACGTATAAGTAGTAAGTTTTGTTTATTAATGTTTTTTCCTGTGTTATTTTAAACCAAATATTTCTTTTTAAAGTGCAATTTAATGTCAATTGGGGTGAAATTCTCTATTAAACCGACATTTTGAACCATTTCAATATAAAACAATTGAGATGTGGTGATTAAACACACTTTGGTAGAATTTTGGTATTAATTGTTCAAAATAACGTTCAAATGGACAAGTAATTAATAAAAACACAAGAAAAATAGAAATTAGCAAAAATTACTACCAAAGCATGTGTATTATTTTAAATATTTACCACCAAAACTCAATTTTTTATATTTCAATTGTCTAAAATGTGGGTAAAATGAACCATTCAACCCCGCGAAACATAGAAATGCACGTAAAAATTTAATATTTGGTTCGAAATAACGGTAAAACAGACTAGTTTTGTGTAAACTTGTGAAACTACCGTTATTTCGAACCAAATTTTAAATTTTGACGTACATTTATTAATTGCATGGGGTTAAATTGTGCATTTTCCCACATTTTGAACAATTAAGTTATCAAAAAATTTATTTAAGGTGAAAAAACACACGCTTTAGTAGTAATTTCTGCTACTTTCATTTACATTTTACAACATTTTAATCGAAAAAACGGTAAATAGACAAGTTGACACAAAACTTGTGGTTTTTACCGTTATTTTGAAACGAATATTTAATTTTTAAGTTCAATTGAATGTCATTTGAGGTGAAATTCTCCATTAAACCGACATTTTGAACAATTTTAATATGAAACAATTGAGTTGTGGTGATAAAATTAACTTTGGTAGAATTTTGGTATTAATTGTTTAAAATGACGTTCAAATGGACAAATAATGAATAAAAACACAAGAAAAAATATAATTAGCCAAAATTACTACCAAAGCATGTGTTTTATTACCACAACTCAATTTTTTTATATTTCAATTGTCCACCATGTGGGTCTAATGGACTACCGCGCAACATAAAAATGCACGTACAAATTTTATATTTTGTTCAAAATAACGGTAAAACAGACAATTTTGGTGTAAATTTGTCTATTTACCGTTATTTCGAACCAAATTTTAAATTTTTGCGTGCATTTATATTGCGTGGGGTTAAATTGTGCATTTAACCTTCATTTAATCCAATTTTTATATAAAAAGATTGTATTGTGGTGACACACTTCACGTATAAGAAGTAATTTTTGCTTATGAATAAAAACACGAAAAAAATATAAATTAGCAGAAATTACTACCAAAGCGTGTGTTTTATCACCAGAACACAATTTGTTTTTATTTCAATTGTCCAAAATTTAGGTAAAATGGACAATTTAACCCCGTTCAACTTAAAAATGTACGTAGAAATTTAATATTTTGTTCAAAATAACGGTAAAACAGACAAGTTTTGTGTAAACTTGTCTATTTACCGTTATTTCGAACCAAATTTTAAATTTTTAAGTGAATTTTGATATTGCGTGGGGTTAAATTGTGCATTTTGCCCAGATTTTGGACAATTAAAATATCAAAAAATGGAGTTGTGGTGACAAAACACACGCTTGTATTTTTGCTTAATAATATTTTTTGTGTTTTTTTTTATTATTCGTCCATTTGAGCGTCATTTTGAACGATATATACCAAAATCTTAACAAAATAATGGGTTAATGGAGAATTTCACCCCAATTGACTTAGAATCGCATCTTAAAATTAAATATTTTAATCGAAATAACGGTAAATAGAGAAGTTGATACAAAACTTGTCGGTTTTACCGTTATATTGAACCGAAAATTTAATATTTAAGTTCAATTAAATGTCATTCGGGGTGAAATTCTCCATTAAACCGACATTTTGAACATTTTTAATATGAAACAATTGAGTTGTTGTGATAAAATTAACTTTGGTAGAATTTTGGTATTAATTGTTTAAAATGACGTTCAAATGGACTAATAATGAATAAAAATTCAAACAAAATATAATAAGCCAAAATTACTACCAAAGCGTGTGTTTTATCACCAGAATTCAATTTTTTTATATTTCAATTGTCCAAAATGTAAGTTAAATGTGCAATTAACCCCGCGCAACTTAAAAATGCACGTTAAAATTTAATATTTGGTTCGAAATAACAGTAAAACAGACAACTTTTGTGTAAAATTGTGTATTTACCGTTATTTCGAAACAAATTTTAATTTTTTACGTGTCATTTCATATTGCATGGGGTTCAGATGTGCATTTTACCCACAGTTTGAATAATTTCATTATAAAAAAATTAAATTGTGGTGACAAAACACACGATTGAGTAGCTAATAAATATTTCTTTTTCTGTTATTTTGAATCAAATATTTCTTTTTTAAGTGCAATTAAATGTCATTTGGGGTGAAATTCTCTATTTTACCGACATTTTGAACAATTTTAATATGAAACAATTGAGTTGTAGTGATAAAATTAACTTTGGTAGAATTTTGGTATTATTTGTTTAAAATGACGTTCAAAAGGACAAATAATGAATAAAAACTCAAAAAAAAATATAATTAGCCAAAATAACTACCAAAGCGTTTGTTTTGTCACCACAACTCAACTTTTTTGTATTTCAATTGTCCACAATGTGGGTAAAACGGACAAAATAACACCACGAATCATGAAAATGCACGTAAAAATTTAATATTTTTTTCAAAATAACGGTTAAACAGACAAGTTTTGTGTAAACACTTAAGCTTATGTTTTGTGTAAACACTAAAGCTTTATGCGTGTGTATGCACTTAAGCTTATGTTACCTAAGCGTGTGTTTTATTATGCACTTTAGCGTGTGTTTTGTCACGACAATTCAATTTTTTTATATTTAAATTGTCCAAAATGTTGGTAAAATGCACAATTTAACCCCACGCATTATGAAAATGCACGTCAAAATTTAAAAAAAAAATTCGAAATAACGGTAAATAGACAAGTTTATAAAAACTTGTCGATTTTACCGTGATTTCGAACAAAACATTTAAATTTTACGTTCATTTTTATGTTGCGTGGGGTTATATTGTCCATTTTACCTGTGGAGGTCTACTTTGGTTCACAAAGTTGAAATTGTGAATGAAAAAAAAAAATATAATAATAATTAAAATAAAAAAGGTACTTACATGGAAAATTCACATGATAAATTGTTGGAATAAGTTAATTGGTTATCATGTTGGTAGAGAGAGTTTCCGGTTTTGATTTTTTATTGAGAGTTTTTTTTATGGGATTGGATTTGAAAAAAAAGAAGAAGAACGGAAGTGTAAAATTGGATTTGCTGGGAGTCGGACCTCAAAATAAAAACAAAAAGAAAGAAAAGAAAAAAATTGAACGAGGTGCCGAACGGAAAAAAAAGTTAAGCAACGTTGACCAGCGAAGGGACTTGGTTTGGAGATGAATTTTGGTGGATATGGATATGAATGATAAAACCAATCAATCAAGAAAAGAATCAAATAAATATTAACTTGTAAATTTAGAGAGATAACTACCTATCTAAATTATTTATCGTGGAGTTGGAGTTGCAATACGACGCTAATACGTGGTATGTTGAATAATCCTGAACATCATCTCGGGGATCCAGAGAATTCGAGTCAGAATCACCACTACCTATTTCACAGAAATTATATACTGGTAGGAACTTTCACGGACAACATTTTTTTTTTGCGAAAACAAAAATGTAAACGGAGTAAATGTGAAGACACAGTGCTTTCTCTGTTTTTTCTGGTGTTGTAAAAATTAATTTATTTTATTCACAAAAAGAATTTTTGAAAGTTCATTTAGTTTAAGTTTTCTAATTTGATATAGTTAAAGTTTTCTTATTTTCAACTAAATTAAGAAGTGTAAAATGGTTAAAGAAAAGTTTACATATATTGGTTATTTTTTTTGTAAATCCTCCTCTTTATTTAATCACCAATAATTGGAGGGTATCAAAGGGTTATTGGTGATTATAATATAAATATAACAAGAGTGAAAAGATTTTCGTTGGGGTGTGGTTTTTTTTCAGTTTCGATGAAGCGTTTCATAGGAAAATTAACACACTTTTAAAAGGAACTAATTTGTGATTACCTTTATATATAAAAACAAAATTTTGGTTTGTTCTTGGAAATATTTATATGGGGAGACATTTTGTATTTTGGTAAGGATATTATATTATTTGGTCAGTGAAATAAGTGACTAATTATTATTATTTTGCGGTGATTAATGAAAGGTTGATAAACACCAGAATTTTTGTCTTGTAGAATTGAATTGTTTTATTACTTAATATTAACATCTTTTCTTCCTATATTTTTTGATTTTGTCTATTTTCTTTATTATATATTATGTTCAAAATAAGTTCTAGTTTTTTTAATTTAAAATTAATAAATCAAAATTTTTTTTGGAATTTAAAGAAAAGTGAAATAAGTTTTTTTTCAATTTATTTTTATGTTTTTTCCTATTTTCATTTCCTGGAATAAAAGTTTTTTGCAGATGGTTCAAGTTATGTGTATAACTGAAGGTGTTTAGGGATCACCTAAATCAAAACGCTACATACCCGAATTTTGAACAATTGTAATATAGAAAAATTGAGTTGTGGTGATAAAACACACGCTTTGGTAGTCATTTTTGCTAATTTATATTTTTTGTGGTTTTTATTCATACTTTGACCGTTTGAATAATAAATCATCATTTGAATAATAAATACCTGAATTCTACCGATGTGTTTTATCACCACAACTCAATTGTTGCATATTGAAATTGTTCAAAATATCGGTTAAATGGAGAATTTCACCCCAAATGACATTAAATTGCACTTAAAAATTAAATATTTGGTTCAAAGTTACACAAAAAAAATAAAATTTAGCAAAAATTACTACCAAAGCGTGTGTTTTGTCACCACAATTCAATTTTGATATATTAAAATTGTTCAAATTGTGGATAAAATGGACAATATAACCCCACGCAACATGAGAATTAACGTAAAAAATATTATTTTGTTCGAAATAACGGAAAACAGACAAGTTTTGTTTTAACTTATCTATTTATCGTTAATTGGAATATACAAAAATTGTGTTGTGGTGATTAAACACACGCTGTCAAAGTAATTTTTGCTAATTTATATATTTTTTGTATTTTTAATTCATTTTTTGTCCATTTGAACTTCATTTTGATTAATTTTTACCAAAATTCTACCGAAGTTTATTTTATCACCATAACTCAATCGTTTCATATTTAAATTCTTCAACATGTCGGTTAAATGGAGAATTTCACCCCAAATGCACTTCAAAATTAAATATTTGGTTCAAAACAACCGTTAAAACGACAAGTTTTGTGTCAACTTTTTTATTTACCGTTATTTCGATTAGAATATTTAACTTTAAGGTGCAATTTAATGTCATTTTGGTTGAAATTCTTCATTAATCCATTATTTTGTTAAGTTTTTGATACATGTCGTTCCAAATGACGTTCAAATGGACAAATTTTGAAAAAAAAACACAAAAATAATGTTAATTAGCAAAAATTACTTCTAAAGCATGTGTTTTGTCACCACAACTCAATTTTTTGATATTAAAATAGTTCAAAATGTGGGTCAAATGCACAATTTAACCCCACGCAATATAAACATGGACGATAAAATTTAAAATTTGGTTCGAAATAACGGTAAATAGACAAATTAACAAAAAACTTGTCAGTTTTACCCTAACTTCGAAAAAAATATTATATTTTTACGTGCATTTTTATGTTTCGCGGGGTTAAATGGTCCATTTTACCCACATTTTGGACAATTGAATTATAAAAAAATTGAGATGTGGTGATAAAACACACGCTTTGGTAGTAATTTTTGCTAATTTTTATTTTCTTTTTGTATTTTTAATTTATTACTTGTCCATTTGAACTTCATTTTAATTAATAAATACCAAAATTCTACCAAAGTTTATTTAATCACCACCACTCAATTGTTTTATATTTAAATTGTTCAAATTGTCAGTTTAATTGAGAATTTCTTCCCAAATGACATTAAATTGAGTTTGAAAATAAAATATTTGGTTCAAAAGAACCGCCTTAACATATAGTTTTGTGTGAAGTTGTCTATTTACCGTTATTTCGATCAAAATATTAAATTTTTAGGTGCAATTTTATGTCATTTGGGGTGAAGTACTCCATTCACCCATTATATTTTTAAGATTTTGGCACATGTCGTTCAAAATAACGTTCAAATGGACAAATAATGAACAAAAACACAAAAAAAATTTTAATTAGCAAAACTTACTACTTAAGCGTGTGTTTTGTCACCACAATTTAATTTTTTGATATTTAAATTGTTCGAAATGTGGGTAAAATGCGCAAATTAACCCCACGCAATATAATATTTGAAGTAACTATTAAAAAATTTTATTCAAAATTAAGGTTTATAGACAAGTTCACACAAAACTTGACTGTTTTACCGTTATTTAGAACAAAATATTAAATTTTTAACCTCATTTTAATGTTGCGTGGGGTCATATTGTCCATCAATTTATATTTTTTTATGTCTCAATTCATTATTTGTCCATTTCAACGTCATTTTGAACAATAAATACCAAAATTCTACCAAAATGTGTTTTATCACCACAACTTAATTTTTTCATATTGAAATTGTTCACAATGTCGGTTTAATGGAGAATTTCAGCCCAAATGACATTAAATTGCACTTAAAAATTAAATATTTGGTTCACAATAGCACAAAAAAAATATTAATAAGCAAAACCTACTACCAAAGCGTGTGTTTTGTCACCACCATTCAATTTTTTTATATTTAAATTGTTCAAAATGTGGGTAAAATGCACAATTGAACCCCACGCAATATCAAAATGCACGTAAGAATTTAAAATTTCGTTCGAAATAACGGTAGATAGACAAGTTTACACAAAACTTGTCTATTTTACCACTATTTTGAACGTTGTTACAATAAAACTTCACGTGCATTTTAATGTTGCGTGGGATTGAATGATCCATTTTATCTAAATTGTAAACAATTATGATTTACAAAAATATGGTTGTGGTGATAAAACTCACGCTTTGGTAGAAGTTTTTGCTTATTTATATTGTTTTTATATTTCTATTCATACTTTGTCTATTTGAACATCATTTTTAACAATAAATACCAAAATTCTACTAAAGTCTGTTTTATCACCACAACTTAATTGTTTCATTTTTAAATTTTTCAATATGTCGGTTAAATGGAAAATTTCACCCCAAATGACATAAAATTGCACTTAAAAATTAAATATTTGGTTCAAACTAACGCATTAAAAATATAAATAAGCAATAACTACTACCAAAGCGTGTGTTTTGTCACCACAATTCAATTTTTTTATATTTAAATTGTTCAAAATGTGGGTATTATTCACAATTTAACCCCATGCAATATGTAAATGCACGTAAGAATTTAAATGTTTTTTCGAAATAACAGTTAATAGTCAAGTTTAACAACACTTGTCTATTTTACCGTTATTTCGAACAAAACATTAATATATAACGTGCATTTTTATGTTGCGTGGGGTTTAATGGTCTATTTTACCCAAATTTTGAACAATTGGAATAAACATAAATAGATTTGTGGTGATAAAACTCACGCTTTGGTAGATGTTTTTGCTAATTTATATTTTTTTTGTAATTTAATTCATTTTTGATAAAATGAGGCGATAAATTTAACTTTGTTTGAATTTGGGTATTTATTGTTTAAAATGACGTTCAAATGGAGAACGTCATTTAAACAATTAATACAAGAATTCTTCAAAAGCTTATTTTATTACCACAACTCAATGGTTTCATATTAAAATTGTTGGAAAATTTCACCCCAAATGACATTAGATTGCACTTAAAAATTAAATATAATGTTCAAAATAACGGTAAAAACGACAAGTTTGGTGTCAACTTGTCTATTTACCGTTTTTTCGATTAGAATATTTAATTTTAAGTGCAATTTAATGTCATTTGGGGTGAAATTCTGCATTAACCCAATATTTTGTTAAGATTTTGGTACATATCGTTCGAAATGACGATCAAATGAACAAATAATGAACAAAAAAACAAAAAAAATATTAATAAGCAAAAATTACTACCAAAGCGTGTATTTTGTCACCAGAACTCAATTTTTTGATATTTAAATTGTTCAAAATGAGCTTAAAATGAACAATTTAACCCAAAGCAATATCAAAATGCACGAGAATATTTAAAATTTTGTTCGAAATAACGAGAAATAGACAAGTTAACACTAAACTTGTCTGTGTTACTGTTATTCCGAACAATACATTAAATTGTTACGTGCATTTTTATGTTGCGCGAGGTTTAATGGTCCATTTTACCCACATTTTGGACAACTGAAATATATATAAAATAGATTTGTGGTAATTAAATACACGCTTTGGTAGTAATTGTTTCTAATTTATATTATTTTTGTATTTTTATTCATTATTTGTCAATTTGAACGTCATTTTTAACAATTAATACCAAAATTCTACCAAAGTGTGATTTATCACCACAATTCGATTGTTACATATTAGAATTGTTCAAAATGTCGGTTAAATAGAGAATTTGACCCCAAATGACAATAAATTGCACTCAAAAATTAAATATTTGGTTCAAATTAACACAAATAAATTATAAATAAGCAAAAATAACTACCAAAGCGTGTGTTTTGACACCACAATCCAACTTTAATTTATAAATTGTTCAAAAGGTGGGTAAAATGCACAATTTAACTCCACGCAAAATCAAAATGCACTTTAAAATTTAAAATTTGGTTCGAAATAACGTTGAATTGACAAGTTTACTAAAAACTTGTCTAGTTTATGGTTATTTCGAAAATTCTACCGAAGTTAATATTATTACTTCAACTCATTTGTTTCATTTTAAAATTGTTCAAAATGTCAGTTCAATGGAGAATGTCACAACAGATGACATTAAATTTCACTAAAAATTTAATATTTGGTATCGTTGTTTCCTTGACTCTACCAGATGACGGCAATCATCGTCTGTTTGACGGTCTTGGAATCGTTTGACTAAGTCGTACCTAAGCTTTTCCCAGCACACTTCAGGATTTCGCTCGATGTACGTCCAGTACATTCTGCAGCGACATCTTTCAAAACGTAACTTATATCAGTAACAAGGGTTTCACTAGGAACTTTATTTGCATTAACTTCAAATTTTAATAAAAATCTTTTAAGTGGTGTACCTTTTATAGCGCCATTAAAAGATATGTTCCACTTTGCCACGTTACGTTGGAGATAGTTTAATTTATGGTCGATTAGGCTTCTTTCGTTCCCTTTTGGCTTAAGGTTTCCATGTGAAAATGTTTTATCAAATTTTGACGGTCTAATTTGATTTCATTGATTAAAATTCACCTTAGATGGAAACATTTTAGATCGATTATCGTTTGGCGGATCACTTATAGTTAGAAGAGCTCTATCAATTACATCAGCTTTCGATAACATATTTGATACCTCGTGCTCATAATGTGAAGTGGAAGGCACGCTTGTAGTTTTAAATGATCTGTGAACTCGAGAACTTGACAGTTGTTCAGACTTGATGGAGGATATATCAGAAGCATCGTCATTTTCATGTTCTTTAATCACAATTTGATCAAGTTGTTCTAATGACATATTTAACTCAATTTTTTTATTTATTGTTTTATCATGAAGATCGATAATTTTTCCTGTAGTATCTAAGAGATCTTCCACGTCGTCAGAAATTAATGCGTTAATAAATCGTATTCGTTTTAACCGACTTTGTAAGTTTTTCAACCGTGTCGAAAAACGAGAAAGTTGATTTTCATCAACGGCATTAGAATAAGCTATTTTAATGAGGGAAGAAATATACTTTAATTTAATCTTTAAATTTTTAAGTTCTGTCTTAGGATCAAGTCTTGCTGATTCATGAGGCAAATTTGGAGCAAAAACAGGATGTTTAGTTTCTATTTCTTTTTGATCTTTTAATTTCTGTAATTTGTCTAATGGTGAGCCGTCTGTCGAACGAAGCACGCACTCAGCTTGGAATTCATCGAACTCTTAATGTTCAGCGTCCATTTTGAAAACAAAATATATCGTTGTGTTATGAAATAAATTGGTAAGTAAATAATATATTTAAAGAAAATAAAGGAGAAAAAAAAGGAAATCTTATACTAATTGTGGAAATGATTTCGTGCAAAATGTATGAAACCCACTATAAAAATATCCCCGAAAATAATATTGAGTAATAAAAGTTAGAAAAAATAATAATAATAATAATATTAAAATAATCAATTAATGTTTGATAAACTAGAAAAAATATAAACACAAACCAATATATGATTGTAGGTAGTTAAATAATTTTAATAAATCTTAATAAATGAGAACCAAAATACAAGTAGTGTTACACTATAATTAATTTTTTTAATGTCTTGAGATGATGTATTATAGTGATCATTTTAATATATGTAGGTTATTTGCAATTCATAGGGAATTAAAGAATTTTAATGAATAGTGAACTAATTTCAAACAACAATATTTCAAACACTATTCAAGAAATCAAAACAGCATGGCTGGAAACTTGTAGAATTGAAGCACTGCCATTATAAATTCTGCCAATCATGTTAAAACCAAACATTGAAATCGAAATCCAAACTGGAGAAACAATGCGAAACATGAATGGTAGGAATACCCGCGAAAATTTACAACCATAGCCATGCCAACTAAAATCAAAACATAGAAATTTACAGAAGTAGTTTGCATTTACTATTACTGCAAATAATCACGACTTAATGAAAAATATAATAACTTTAAATAGAATAGGATTAAATTGTAGTTTAAATGTAACGTATTATCATCTGATTTGACAATTTAATCAAAAATTGGATTGCAAAATTAATACGAAAAATTACTAAACTAAGATGAATATCTATATCATATACGGAAAATTGAAATTGAACGAATAATGCCATTAACAAATTGGGCGCCACTGTAACGAACAGGCCTCAAATACGATTGCCTGTTGTTAACAGAATATCAATCTTCATGAATTTTCTTGAAAAGCGGTCGCTGTGCCAGCTGCTCAGCCTGGGTCTGGGTTATATTTTTTTGAAAACCGAAGATTGATCTCGAACTGACCGCATAAAAAAACAGGAGGAATTGCATATGACCGACATCGATTAATGAACACTTACCTACATTTTGGTTGTCACAAAAATTACTAAATTAAGCCATTAAATTAGACGTAAACGCAAATATTTACATTAATAAATAAATAAATAAACATTGTTTTATTTTAAGAAGTTAAATTTAAATAAGAAAAATAATGAAGACAATTTTCTTCATCATATGAAATGAGCAAAAAAAAAATTTAATAATTTCTAAACGCGCCATAAATTTTTCTATTAATATTCGATAATTATATCTTAACAATTTTCAAATATAATAAATAAATAATAATAAATATATTATAATAAATAAATAAATAAATTCAGTTAACCAAAAATGCTTCTAATAAGTAATTTTTTTAATTCCAAAAAAAACAAATGAGGTTGATGATTTTCATAGGCTTTGGTTGGGTTGTTAATTGTATCCATTTCCATATTGGCTTTGGTTGGGTTGTTAATTGTATCCATTTCCATATTTTTGTACATATGGAAACATATATACATATATGTTTCAGCTTATTTTATTTTGGTTGGCTTGTATTGTTTTATTAATTAATCAATATTATAAATGGAACCACCATTCTTGATATAGTTTTAGTTTTACTTATTGTGTTTAAATGATTAACTTTTACATACACTTTACTATCTGTATACATGATAACTAATGTTTTAGCTTAATATAATATTTTTTTCATTATTATTTTATTTTTATGATTAGTTTTTATTTATTTGTTATATTCACAAACATAGGCTTAGCTTATTTTTTATACATATGTTCTTATATTGAATTAAATAAATTCTTAAATCAAAATCTAACATATTTGCGTTTTTAATTTTTAATTTAACATTTTTACGCCATTTGTAAGAAAAAGTTTTAGATATTTGAATATGTGTTACTATAACTTTTTAGTGCACAAACATTCTATTTCACTTTAATTTGATACTTATTTTCGATTTAAAATCATTACTTTTATTAGATTAATATCATTATAGTAATTTTTATTTTAATTTATATTTTTATATATATTTGTTTTCTTTACGTTCGACTCGAAATTTCGCACAGGCACACATTTCTACGGTCTAGTTTGTTCTCCCCCAGTCACCCAACAACTCCCGCTTAAATACCCCCGGTCCAACAAAAGCGACCAATACCAATACATCTGATAATACAATTTTTTTTATTGCCAAATGCAATCTCGATTCGTCTCAAAACCAAGTAGGTAATTATTAATGTAATAGATTTCGAATTAAACACATTATCGGACAGGGAATCGTAAGGAGGCCTAGCAAAAGTCAATTTTACACACTCTATGGTCGCGCCCGTCGAATTGATGGATAATCGGAGAACAAGAACCATTTATCCAGGTCACAACGACCCTACATTTGTTCAATCAGACTTGAGGAATGATAATTCGATGGGAATTCCCTCATATTTACCTTCTGTAGGTTTTAACATTCCATTAGCACTTCCTGTCTATCAATCAAGATATGCACCGAAATAGAACATATTATTTACTGGACAACCCAATGGACTTGACGTTCATGATTTTATATTCCGAATAGAATCGCAAGCTAAACGAGAGCAATTACCATTGTCAGCACTTGATGCTATTCTTCCTAAATTTTTGAAGGAGACAGTTGAAAAATGGAACTGGGTTTATGCTCGCAAATATCCCAATACTACATATTTTCAACTCAGACAAGCGCTTTTACAGAGATTTAGCAGCACTGAGTCGGAACGTGAAACCCGTAGATTAATTGAGGTCAAACGCCAAAGATTTTGAGAACCTATTGCTGACTATTTGTTAGAAATGGATTTTCTAAATGGACGCCTAGAAAATCCGTTCACTGAACGTGAATTAATTGAAATAATGAGAGAAAATATAGTTCCGGAATTGCAACAAGTAACATTAACTTTACAATTCTCTTCGGTAGAAGAGTTTCGTACGATCTGTCAAAAATATGAAAAATTATAGACACGTACCAACCGATAACTCCCAGTTAATTATCAGAAAGCTGTACATTCTCTGGAAACCCCAATGAACGACATCTTTTCGTTTTCTAAACCAAATTCCACTACTCCATCACAATCATCAAATTTGCATGACGGTCAAATAGCACGCTCTCAAGTTGACGCTATACATAAGCCAACACAATCAAATTTTCGAAGAGCTCTATGTGATGGAAACTCTTCTCAAATGGATCTTACCTGTTGGAAATGTTGCTATATTGGACATCGATATCCAGACTGTCCTCATGTACCACAGCATTTGTTCTGGTACGGCTGCGGTAAACCTGGAATAATTAAACCACAATGTTCTGATTGTCAAAAAGTGTCAAAAGGCCAACCGAATGTGAACAGATCGAGTCATTTCCATCCGGTGCAAAAAGCGATTCGGGAACAAAACATTACGAGGAACGCGGTCACATCGACAACGGTCAATTCGGGAACATCGCGATCCCAATAATTTATCCTACGAATCAAAAATATCCATCCCAACTACACACACTGCCAAATACTACCTGTGAAATCCATAAATTTAATATCAAATCAAAAAAATATCATAGAATTAAGAACTATTGGGACTCTAGACGAAAATTTAAATTAGCCTGTTTAGAAACTATTGTGTCTGATATTTCTGATAATCGCCCATACGCAGTAATTAATATCAACAAAATAATGGGTGAATGGAAAATTTCACTCCAAATGACATTGAATTGCACCTTACAATTAAATATCTGAATCAAAATAACAGGAATTTGACAAATTGACACAAAACTTGTCGTTTTTTGTTATATTGAACCAAATATTTTATTTTTAAGTGCAATTTAATGTCATTTGAGGTGAAATTCTCCATTAAACCGACATTTTGAATAATTAAAAAATGAAACAATTGAGTTGTGGTGATAAAACTCAATTTGGTAGAATTTTGGTATTTCTTGTTCAAAATGACGTTCATATGGACAAATAATGAATTAAAATACAAAAAAAATATAAATTAGCAAAAATTACTACCAAAGCGTGTGTTTTACCACCACGAATCTATTTTTGTTTAATCCAATTGTTCAAAATTTTGGTAAAATGGACCATTAAACCCCACGCAACATATAAATTCACGTAAAAATATAATATTTTGTTCAAAATAACGGTAAAATAGACAAGTTTTGTTTAAACTTGTCTATTTACCAATATTTCAAACACAATTTTAAATTTTTACGTGCATTTTTATATTGCGTGGGGTTAAATTGTTCATTTTACCCATATTTTGAACATTTTAAATATAGAAAAAATTGAATTGTGGGGACAAAACAAACGCTTTATTAGTCATTTTTGCTTAATAATATTTTTTGTGTTATTTTAAACCCAATTTTTAAGTGCAATTTAATGTCATTTGGGGTGAATTCTCCATTTGACCGACATTTTGAACAATTTCAATATGAACAATTCAGTTGTGGTGATAAAACACACTTTGGTAGAATTTTTGTATTAATTGTTCAAAATGACGATCAAATGGACAAATAATGCTGAAAACAGATGGTCAGAATTTCTGCCGGCAGCACTGCTGACAGTGCTGCCTGCAAATTACATGAGCGTTTTTTTCTGCCGCGTCAAGCAGAATTTGAGCTGTCAAAGTGTTTTTTTATTTTTTGTGTGATAAAAAAATCGAAAATAAAATAAAATTAACGTGAGTGTTTTAATAAAATATGATTATGTTTAAATAAAATGATCATGTTTAATTTATGTCATAGTGCATATTTTCATAAAGTTTAGTTATGTAGGGAAAAATTAAAATACAACGCTAGGTGCGCGGTCAATTTAAATCGAAATTGAGAGACAATTGCACGGTATTTTATATAAGCAACTGGATATAATTTCACAAGATATTTCACGAGATATATTATGTTGACCAATGTATAAAATACTTAAATAAAAACACAAATTTGTCATATTTAATTCTGTTTATTATTTTTCAATTTTTACAATTATTTTGTTCTTCCATTTTGTTTTGACAGCATACAAAAATATTTTCTATCAACAGAAAACTAAATGAAAAAAAACAAGTTGAACCTAGTCACGATTTACGTTTTTTTAGTTTTGTGTGTTGTCGCCCTTATTCTGATCAGCGAAATTAGAAATAGAGACATGAAGCAGAATTCTACATGTCGAGCAGAATACATGTAATTCACCTCATATAAACGAGTGTATTCTAATTTCGCTGCTGTCAGAATTCTGACCATTCGTTTCCAGCATAATGCATTAAAACACAAAAAAAATATAAATAAGTAAAAATTATTACCAGAGCGTGTGTTTTAGCACCACAGCTCAATTTTTTTATATTTCACTTGTCCAAAATTTGGATTTAATGGCCATTTAACCCCACGCAACATAAAAATTCACGTAAATATTTAATATTTTGTTCGAAATAACGGTAAAACAGACAAATTTTGTGTAAACTTGTCAATTTACCGTTATTTCGAACAAAATTCCCAATTTTTACGTGCATTTTTTAATTGTGTGGGGTCAAATTGTGCATTTTACCCATATTTTGAACTATTTAAATATCAAAAAATTGGGTGGAGGTCACAAAACACACGCTTTGGTAGAAATTGTTGCTAATTAAAATTTTTTTTGTGTTTTTTTTTCGTTAGTTGTCCATTTAAACGTCATTTTGAACGACATGTACCAAAATCTTAACAAAATAATGGGTTAATGGAGATTTTCACTCCAAATGACATAAAATTGCACCTCGAAATATAAAATATTTTAATCAAAATAACGGTAAATAGACAAGTTGACACTAAACTTGTCGTTTTTACAGTTATTTTGAACCACCGTGCAATTTAATGTCATTTTTTACCTTGCAATTTAATGTCATTTGGGGTGAAATTCTCCATTTAACCGATATTTTGAACAATTTCAATATGAAACAATTGAGTTGCGGTGGTAAAATTAACTTTGGTAAAATATTGGTATTTCTTGTTCAAAATGACGTTCATATGGACAAATAATGAAAAAAAATCAAAAAAAAATATAAATTAGCAAAATTTACTACCAAAGCGTGTGTTTTATCACCACAACTCAATTTTTTTGTATTTCAATTGTCCAAACTGTGGAAAAATGGACCATTTGACCCGCACAACATAAAAATGCACGTTAAAATTTAATATTTTGTTCGAAATAACGGTAAAACAGTATAATTTTGTGTAAACTTGTCTTTATCGTTATCGTTTATCGTTATTTCGAACCAAATTTGACATTTAACGTGCACTTTGATGTTGCGTGGAGTTGAAACTTTCATTTAAACCACATTTTGAATTATTAAAATATCAAAAATTGAATTGTGGTGACAAAACACGCACTTTGGTAATATTTTTTGATAAATAATATTTTTTGGTGTTTTTGCTCATTATTTGTCCATTTAAACGTCGTTTTGAACGATATGTACCAAAATCTTAACAACATAATGGGTTTATAGGGAATTTCGACCCAAATAACATAAAATTGCAACTAAAAATTAAATATTTTAATCGAAATAACGGTAAAAAGACAAGTTTACACATAACTTGTCGTTTTCCGCTTAATATGAACCAAATATTTAATTTTTGAGTGTAATCAAATGTCAATTGGGGTGAATTTATCCATTTAAATGACATTTTGAACAATTTAAATATGCAACAATTGAGTTGTGGTGATAAAATTAACTTTGGCAGAATTTTGGTATTACTCGTTTACTTGTTGTCAAATATTTAATTTTTAAGTGCAATTAAATGTCATTTGGGGTGAAATTCTTCATTAAACCGTTATTTTGAACAACTTAAAAATGAAACAACTGAGTTGGGGTGATAAAAAAAACTTTGGTAGAATTTTGGTATGGATTGTTCAAAATGACGTTCAAATTTACAAATAATGAATTAAAATACAAAAAAAATATAAATTAGCAAAAATTACTACCAAAGCGTGTATTATATCACCACAAATCTATTTTTGTATAATCCAGTTGTTCAAAATTTTGGTTAAATGGACCATTTAACCCCTCGCAACATAAAAATTCACGTGAAAATTTAATATTTGGTTCAAAATAACGGTTAAATAGACAAGTTTTGTTTAAACTTGTCTATTTACCTGTATTTCGATTAAGTTTTAAATTCTTACACATTTAAATTATGCAATTCTACACATTTAAATTATGCCATTTTATATTGCGTGGGGTTGAATTGTGCATTTAACCAACATTTTGAACAATAAAAATATCAAAAAATAGAATTGTGGAGACAAAACACACGCTGCGGTAGTAATTTTTGCTTTTTAATTTTTTTTTTTTTGTAATTTTGAACCAAATATTTAATTTTTAAGTGCAATTGAATGTCATTTGGGCTGAAATTCTCCATTTAACCGACATTTTGAACAATTTTTATATGAAACAATTGAGTTGTCGTGATAAAACACATTTTGGTAGAACTTTGGTATTAATTGCTCAAAATTATGTTCAAATGGACAAATAATGAATAAAAACACAAACAAATATAAATTAGCAATAATAACTTCCAAAGCGTGTGTTTTATCACCACAGCTCAATTTTTTTATATTTCAATTGTCTAAGATGTGGGTAAAATGGACCATTAAGCCCCGCACTACATCAAAAGGCACGTAAGAATTAAATATTAAGTTCACACTGATTGTAAAACAGACAATTTTTGTGAAAACTTGTCTATTTACCGTTATTTCGAACCAAATTTTTAATTTTTACATGCATTTTAATTATGCGTGTAAAATAAGGTATTAAAACACAAAAAAAATATAAATTAGCAATTATTACTACCAAAGCGTGTGTTTTATCATCGGAATTCAAATTTTTTATATTTCAATTGTTCAAAATGTGGGTAAAATGGACCATTTAACCCCACGCAACACGAAAATGCACGTTTAATTAAATATTTTGTTTAGATCAACGGTAAAAATGACAGGGTTTGTGTAAACTTGTCTATTAACCGTTTGCTCGAACCAAATTTTAAATTTTAACGTGCAGTTTTATGTTGCATGTGGTTATATTGGTCATTTGACCCACATTTTGATCAATTTAAATACAAAGAAAGTGAATTGTGGTGACAAAACACAAGCTTTGGTAGTAATTTTTGCTAAATAATATTTTTTTTGTGATATTTTGAATCAAATATTTAATTTTTAAGTGCAATTTAATGTCGTTTGGGCTAAAATTTTCCATTTTATAGACATTTTTAACAATTTTAATATGAAACAATTGACTTGTGGTGATAAAACACACTTTGGTAGAATATTGGTGTTCGTTGTTCAAAATGACGTTCAAATTGACAAAAAATGAACAAAAAACAAACTAAATATAAGTTAGCAAAAATTACAACCATAGCGTGTGTTTTATCACTACAGCTCAACTTTTTCATATTTCAATTGTGCAAAATGTGAGTAACATGGACAATATAACCCCGTGCATTATCAAAATGCACAAAAAAAAATTTAATATTTTGTTTGAAATAACGGTAAAACAGACAAGTTTTGTGTAAACTTGTCTATACACCGTTATTTCGAATCAAATTTTAAATTTAAACGTGCAATTTTAGATTGCGTGGGGTTAACTTGTGCATTTTACCCTCATTTTGAACAATAAAATATCAAAAAATTGGGTTGAGGTGAAAAACCATAATCTTTGTTAGTAATTTTTGCTTAATATTGTGTTTGTGTTTTTGTTCGTTTTTTGTCCATTTGAACGTCATTTTGAACGATATGTACAAAAATCTTTACAAAATAATACGTGAATGGGAAATTTCACTCCAAATGACATTGGATTGCACCTTAAAATTAAATATATGAATCAAAACAATGAAAAATTGACAAATTGACACAAAACTTGTTGTATTTTGTTATATAGAACCAAATATTTAATTTTAAAGTGCAATTTAATGTCATTTGGGGTGAAATTCTCCATTTTACCGACATTTTGAACAATTTAAATATGAAAAAATTGCATGGTGTTAAATTGTGCATTTAACCCACATTTTGAACAATTTAAATATTAAAAATTGAATTGTAGTGACAAAACTTACGCTTTGGTAGTAAAAAAAAAATAATTAAAGAAGGCGGAAAAATTCCAGAACTCAATGCCACTAGAGGCCCTCGGTTCAACCCACATACACATACAGATTTAAAACACCCAATCGTGATTGATGAATCGTCACCACCCCGGGAATCGAACCCGAGACCCCCGAATGACAGAGCAAGTATTTTACTTTCTCTGCCACGAAAGCGACTCAATCAATATTAATGAGCAAACATTACTTGGTAGTAATGTTTGCTCATTAATATTTTTATTGTGTTATTTTGAATCAAATATTTAATTTTTAAGTGTAAATAAATGTCATTTGGGCTTTTATTCTCCATTTAACCGACATTTTGAACAATTAAATATAAAACAATTGAAATGTGGTGATAAAACACACTTTGCTAGAATTTTGGTATTAATTGGGCAAAATGACGTTCAAATGACAAATATTGAATAAAAACAGAAAAAAAATAAAAAATTTTGCAAAAATTATCACCAAAGCGTGTGTTCTTTCACCACAACTCAATTTTTTTATATTTCAATTGTTCAAAATGTGGGTAAAATGGACCATTTAACTCCGCGCATTATAAAAATGCACGTTTAAATTTTATTTTTTGTTCGAAATAACGGTAAAACAGACAATTATGTGTTAATTTGTCTTTTTACCGTTATTTCGAACCAAATTTCAAATTTTTACGTGCATTTGTATTTTGGGTGGGGTTAACTTGAGCATTTTACCCACATTTTGAACACTTTTGATATCAAAAAATTTGGTTGAGGTGAAAAAACACACGCTTTGGTAGTATTTTTTGCTTTCTTATATTTTTTTAGTGTTTTTGTTCGTTTTTTGTCCATTTGAACGTCATTTTGAACGATATGTACCGAAATCTTAACAAAATAATGTGTGAATGGAAAATTTCACTCCAAATGTCATTGAATTGCACCTTAAATTAAATGTATGAATCAAAATAACGGTAAATTGACAAATATACACAAAACTTGTCGTTTTTTGTTTAAATGAACCAAATATTTAATTTTTAAGGGCAATTAAATACCATTTGGGGTGAAATTCTCCATTTAACCAACATATTGAACAATTTAAAAATGAAACAAGTTAATACAAAACTTGTCTATTTAACCACTATTTCGAACGTAACATTTAAACTTCACGTGCATTTTAATGTTGCGTGGGATTAAATGATCCATTTTAACCCAAATTGTCAACAGTTGGAATATACTTTATATGGTTATGGTGATAAAACTCACGCTTTGGTAGTAATTTTTGCTGATTTATATTATTTTTGTATTTTTATTCATTATTTGTCCATTTGAACGTCATTTTTTACAATTAATACCAAAATTCTACCAAAGATAATTTAACCACTACATTTCAATTATTTCATATTTAAATTGTTCAAAATGTCGGTTAAATGGAGAATTTCACCCCAAATGACATTGGCATGCATTAAAAAATTAAAAATTTAATTCAAGATTATCGTTAAACCGACAAGTTTTGTATCATCCAATTTATTAACTGTTATTTCGATTAGAATATTTAATATTAATCTGCAATTTTATGTCATTTTGGGTGAAATTCTCCATTAACCCATTATTTTGTTAAGATTTTGGTACATGTCGTTCATAATGACGTTCAAATGGACAAAAATGAACATAAACACAAAAAAAATATTAATAATGAAAAAAACTACTCAAGCGTGTGTTTTGTGACCACAACTCAATTTTTTGATATTAAAATGGTTCAAAATGTGGGTAAAATGCACAATTTAACCCCGCGCAATAGACAAGTTTACACAATTTTGAGGAATTAATGGTTATTGTGAACAAAATATTAAATTGTAACGTTTATTTTTATGTTGCGCGGGGTGAGATAGTCCATTTTACCCACATTTTGGTCAATTGAAATAAAAAAAATTGAGTTGTGGTGATGAAACACACGCTTTGGTAGTAATTTTTGTTAATTGATATTTATTTGTGTTTTTTTTCATTATTTGTCCATTTGAACGTCATATTGAACAATAAATACCAAATTAAAGCGAAGTGTGTTTTATCACCACAACTCAATTGTTTCATATTCAAATTGTTCAATATGTTGGTTTAATAAAGAATTTCAGCAAAAATGACATTAAATTGCACTTAAAAATTAAATATTCGGTTCAAAATAACACAAAAAAAAAAATTAGCAAAAATTACTACCAAAGCGTGTGTTTTGTCACCACAATTCAATTTTTTAATATAAAAATAGTTCCAAATTAGGGTAAAAAGAACAATTTAACCCCACGCAATATAAAAATGCAAAAGTATGTTAAAAATTTGGTACGTTATAACGATAAATAGAAAATTTTAATCAAAAATTGTCGGTTTTACCGTTATTTCGAACAAAAAATTAAAAATTTTAATGCACTTTATGTTGTGTGGGGTTATATTGTCTATTTTACCCAAATTTTGAACAATTGGAGTTTACCAAAAAAGAGTTGTGGTGATAAACACATACTTTGTTAGAAATTTTTGCTAATTTATATACTTTTTGTATACTTTGTCAATTTTTGTCCATTTGAACGTCGTTTTGAACAATTTAAACCAAAATTCTACCAAAGTTAATTTTATCACCCCAACTCAATTGCTTCATATTTTTGTTGTTCAAAAGGTCGGTAAAATGGATAATTGCGACCCAAATGACACTAAATTGCACTTAACAATTTAATATTATGTTCAAAATAACGGTAAAAACGACTAGTTTGGTATCATCTTGTCTATGTACCGTTTTTTCGATTATAATATTTAATGTTAAGTGCAATTTTTATTTCATTAGGGTTGAAATTCGCCATTAACCCAATATTTTGTTAAGATTTTGGTACATATCGTTCGAAATGACGTTTAAATGGACAAATAATGAACAAAAACACAAAAATAATATAAATTAGCAAAAAATACATCTAAAGCGTGTGTTTTGTCACCACAACTAAATTTTTCGATATTATAATTGTTCAAAATGTGGGAAAATGCACAAAATAACCACACGCAATATAAAATAGCACGTTAAAATTTAAAATTTGGTTCGAGATAACGGTAAATAGACAAGTTTACACAAAACTTGTCTGTTTCACCGTTATTTTGAACAAAATTAAAATAGAAACAATTGAGTTGTGGTGATAAAACACACGCTTTGGTAGAAATTCTTTTTAATTAAATTTTTATTATTTGTTTTTTTTCTGTTTTTATTCATTATTTGTCCATTTGAACATCATTTTGAACATTTATTACCAAAATTCTTTCGTAGTGTGTTTTATCAACACAACTGATTTGTTTCAAATTGAAATGGTTCAAAATGTTGGTGAAATGGAGGATTTCACCCCAAATGACATTAAATTGCACTTAAAAATTAAATATTTGGTTCAAAATAACAACTAAAAATATTTATAAGCAAAAATTACTACCAAAGCGTGTGTTTTTTCACCACAGTTCAATTTTTTTTTATTTAAATGGTTTAAAATATGGTAAAATGCACAATTTAACCCCACGCAATATGAAAATGCACTTAAAAATTTAAAATTTTGTTCGAAATAATGGTTAATACACAAGCGGAAACAAAACTTGTCTATTGAACCGTTATTTAAAAAAAAAAAAAAATTAAACGTAAATTTTTATGTTGCGTGGGTTTATATGGTTCATTCTACCCAAATTTTGAACAATTGGATTACACAAAAATGGAGTTGTGGTGATAAAACACACGCTTCGGAAGTAATTTTTGTTAATTTAAATTATTTGTATATTTTATTCATTATTTGTCCATTTGAACGTCATTTTTAACAATTGATACCAAAATTCTACCAAAGTTTATTTTATCTCCACAACTCAATTGTTTCATATTTGAATTGTTCAAAATGTCGGTTTAATGGAGAATTTCACCGCAATTGACATTAAATTGCACTTTAAAATTAAATATTTTGTTCAAAATAACGACATTAAATTGCACTTTAATTCAAAAGACTAATTTTGTGTCAACTTGTCTATTAACCGTTATTTTGACTAAAATGTTTAATTTGAAGGTGCATATTGATGTCATTTGGGGTATTATTCTGCATTTATCCATTATTTTGTTAATATTTTGGTACAATACGTTCAGAAAGACGTTCAAATGGAAAAATATTGAACAAAAACACAAAAAAAAATTATTAGGAAAAAATTCTACTGAAGCGTGTGTTTTGTCACCACAACTAAATTTTTTTATATTTTAATTGTTAAAAAAGTGAATAGAATGAACAATTTAACCCCACACAATATAAAAAAGCATGTTATTTAAAATTTGGTTTGAAATAACGGTAAATAACGGAATTTCTACCAAAGTTAATTTTATCACAACAACTCAATTGTTTCATATTAAAATTGTTCAAAATGTCGGTTAAATGGAAAATTTTACCCAAATTGACATTAATTTGCACTTAAAAATTAAAAAATTTGTCATTTTAAAGAATTTATACCAAAGTTCTACCGAAATTTGTTTTATCTTCACAACTCAACTCATATTGAAATTGTGCAAATAGTTGAATAAATGGAGAATTCCGCCCCAAATGACATTCAATTGAACTTAAAAATTAAATTTTTGGTTCAAAGGAACACAAAAAAAATATTATTAGGCAAAAATTATTACCAAAGTGTGTGTTTTGTCACCTCAACTAAACTTTTTAATATTTAAATTGTTCAAAATGTAAGTAATATGCACAATTTAACCCCACGCAATATAAAAATGCACATAAAAATTTAAAAAATTTTTTCGAAATAACGGTAAAACAGACAAGTTTTGTTTAAACTTGTCTATTTACCGTTATGTCGAAACAAATTATTAATTTTTGCGTGCATTTATATTGCGTGGGGTTCAATTGTGCATTAAACCTACATTTTAACCAATTTTAATATAAAAAGATTGAATTATGGTGACACACCACACGATTAAGTAGAAATTTTTGCATATTAATATTTTTTTTGTGTTATTTTGAACCAAATATTTCTACTTTAAGTGCAATTTAATGTCATTTGTTGTGAAATTCTTTATTTATTCGACATTTTGAACAATTTGAATATGAAACAATTAAGATGTGGTGATTAAACACACTTTGGTAGAATTTTGGTATTAATTGTAAAATGACGTTCAAATGAATAAATAAGGAATAAAAACACAAAAAAAAATATAAATTAGCAATAACTACTACCAAAGCGTGTGTTTTATCATCACAACTCAATTTTTTTATATTTCAATTGTTCAAAATGTGGGTAAAATTGACCATTTAACCCAGTGAAACATAAAAATTCACGTAAAAAGTTTTGTGTAAATTTGTCTTTTTAGCGTTATTTCGAACTAAATTTTAAATTTTTAAGTGCATTTTTTTGTTAAATTGTGCATTTTTTACACATTTTGAACAACTTAATTATCAAAAAATTAAGTTGTGGTGACAAAACACACGCTTTAGTAGTAATTTTTGCTAATTAATATTTTTTTTGTGTTTTTGTTTATTTTTTGTCCATTCGAACGTCATTTTGAACGATATGTACCAAAATCTTAACAAAATAATAGGTAAACGGAGAATTTCGACCCAAATGACATTAAATTGCCCCTCAAAATAAAACATTTTAATCGAAATAACGGTTAATAGACAAGTTGAGACAAGACTTGTCGTTTTTACCGTTATTTTGAACCGAATATTTAATTTTTAAGTGCAATTTAATTTCATTTGGGGTGAAATTCTCCATTAAACCGACATTTTGAACAATTTAAATATGAAACAATTGAAAATTGGTGATAAAATTATTTTTCGTAGAATTTTGGTATAAATTGTTTTAAATGACGTTCAAATGGACAAATTATAAATAAAACCACAAAAAAAAAATATAATTAGCAAAAATTACTACCAAAGCGTGTGTTTTATCACCACAACTCAATTTTTTTATATTTCAATGGTCCAAAACGTGGGTAAAATGGACCATTCAACCACATGAAACATAAAAATGCATGTAAACATTTATGTTTTTGTTCGAAATAACGGTTAAACAGACAAGTTTTGTGTAAACTTGTCCATTTACGGTTATTTCGAACCGATTTTTTAATTTCTGCATGCATTTTTATATGGCGTGAAGTTAAATTGTGCATTTTACCCGCATTTTAAACAATTGAAATATATAAGGGTTTAATTGTGGTGACAAAACACACGCTGTGGTAGTTATTTTTGCTTATTAATGTCTTTTTTGTGTTGTTTTGAACCAAATATTTAATTTTTAAGGGCAGTTTTATATCATTTGGGGTGAAATTCTCCATTTAACCGACATTTTGAACCATTTCAATATGAAACAATTGAGTTGTGGTGATAAATTACAGTTTTAAAGAATTTGGTATTAATTGTTCAAAATGACGTTCAAATAAACAAATAATGAATAAAAACAAAAAAAAATAAAAATTAACAAAAATTATAACCAAAGCTTGTGTGCTATCACCACAACTCAATTTTTGTGTATTTCAATTGTCCAAAATGTGGGTAAAGTTGACCATTTAACCCCGCGCAACATTAAAATGCACGTAAAAATTTAATATTTTATTCGAAATAACGGTAAAACAGAAAAGTTTGATGTTAAATTGTTCAAAACCCGTTATTTCGAACCAAATTCTAAATTTTTACGTGCATTTTAAAATTGTGCATTTTACCAAAATCTTGTACAATTTCAAAAAAAAAATTGAATCGTGGTGAAAAAACACACGTTTTGGTAAAAAGTTTTGCTAATTAATAATTATTTTGTGTTATTTTGTACCAAATATTTAATTTTTGAGTGAAATTTAATGTAATTTGAGCTGAAATTTTCCATTTAACCGACCTTTTGAACAATTTCAAAATGAAACAATTTAAATGTGGCGATAAAACACACTTTGGTAGAATTTTGGTATTTTTTGTTCAAAATGACGTTCAAATGGACAAATAAAGAATAAAAAATAAAAAAATTTAAAAATTAGCAAAAATTACTACCAAAGCGTGTGTTTTAACACCACAACTCAATTTTTGTTTATTCCAATTGTTCAGGATTTGAATAAAATGGACAATATAACCCCACGCAACATAAAAATGCACGTAAAATTTTGATATTTTGTTCTACATAACGGTCAAACCGACAAGTTTTGTGTTAACTTGTCTATTTACAGTTATTTTGAACCAAATTTTAAATTTTTACGTGCATTCTCATATTGCGTGAGGTTAAATTGTGCATTTAACCCACTTTTTGAACAATTAAATATCAAAAATCTGAATTGTGCTTTTGAAGTAATTTTGGCTAATTTATAATTATTTTGTGTTGTTTGTACCAAATATTTAATTTTTAAGTTAAATTTATTGACATTTGAGCTGGAGTCCTCCATTTAACCGACATTTTGAACCATTTTAAAATGAAAAATTTGAGTGGTGGTTATAAAACACACTTCTGTAGAATTTTTGTATTTATTGTTCAAAATGACATTCAAATGGACAAATAATGAATAAAAAACACAAAAAAATATAAATTAGCAAAAATTACTACCAGAGCGTGTGTTTAATCACCACAACTCAATATTTATATATTTTAATTGTCCAAAATTAAGTTAAAATGGACAATTAAACCCGGCACAATTTAATAATGTACTTCAAAATCTAATATTTTGTTCGAAATAACGGTAAAACAGACAAGTTTTGTGTTAACTTGTCTATTTACTGTTATTTCAAGCCAACTTTTAAATTTTGACGTGCATTTTGATATTGCATGGGGTTAAATTGTGCATTTTACCCACATTTTGCACAATTTAAATATCAAAAAATGGAGTTGTTGTGACAAAACACACGCTTTAGTTGTTTTTTTGCTTATTAATATTTTTTGTGTTTTGTAACGAACAGGCCTCAAATACGATTGCCTGTTGTTAACAGATTATCAATCTTCAGGAATTTCCTTGGAAAGCGGTCGCTGTGCCAGCTGCTCAGCCTGGGCCTGGGTTATATTTTTAAGAAAACCGAAGATTGATCTTGAACTGACCGCATAAAAAAAGGAGGAATTGCATATGGCCGACATCGATTAATGGACACTTACCTACATTTTGGTTCCCACAAAAATTTCTAAATTAAGCCATAAAATTAAACGTAAACGCAAATATTTACATTAATAAATAAATAAATAAACATTGTTTTATTTTAAGAAGTTAAATTTAAATAAGAAATATAATGAAGACAATTTTCTTCATCATGAGCAAAAAAAAATTTAATAATTTCTAAACGCGCCATAAATTTTTCTAATAATATTCGATAAATATATCTTAACAATTTTCAAATATAATAAATAAATAATAATAAATATATTATAATAAATAAATAAATAAATTTAGTTTACCAAAAAATGCTTCTTATAAGTTATTTTTTTAATCCCAAAAAAAAACAGATGAGGTTGATGATTTTCATAGGATCCATATTGCTTTTGTTGGGTTGTTGATTGTATCCATTTTCATATTTTTGTACATATGTTTCAGCTTATTTTATTTTTATTGGCTTGTATTGTTTTATTAATTAATTTATATTATAAATGGAACCACCATTTTTGATATAGTTTTAGTTTAACTTATTATGTTTAAATGGTTAACTTTTACTTACACTTAACTATCTATATACATGATAACTAATGTTTTATCTTAATATAATTTTTATTTTCATTATTATTTTATTTTTATGATTAGTTTTTATTTATTTGTTATATATTCACAAACATGGTTTTAGCTTATTTTTATACATATATTTAATTATTGAATTTAATAAATTCTTAAATCAAAATCTAACATATTTGCGTTTTTTTTTTTTTTAATTTTTAATTTAACATTTTTACGCCATTTGTAAGAAAAGTTTTAGATTTTTGATTATGTGTTACTATAACTTTTTAGTGCACAAACATTCTATTTCACTTTAATTTGATAACTATTTTCCGATTTAAAAATCATTATTTTTATTAGGTTAATATCATTATTAGTTACTTTAATTTTATTTTATATTTTTATATATTTTGTTTTCTTTGCGTTCGAAATTTAGCACAACCACACATTTCTACCGTCTAGTTTGTTCTCCCAGTCACCTAACAAGTCTCGCTTAAATACCCCCGGTCCAACAATAGCGACCAATACCAATACATCTCATAATACAATTTTTTTTATTGCCAAATGCAATCTCGATTCGTCTCGAAACAAAGTAGGTAATTATTAATGTAATAGATTTCGAATTTAACACATTATTGGACAGGGAATCGTAAGGAGGCCTAACAATCGTGGGGCTGACCCACTGAGAGATGTCTCAACGTAACCGGCAATCAATATTAGTTTTAGGACAAGTGTAAACTTATTCAAAATACGTTCGACTAATTACTTAAGTTTTAATGTCTTTTATATGGTATATACCTATGCTTTGACCCATTTCGTTTCCTAACTCGTAGGCTACATTTCCGATTGGTTTCTAAAATATATGCTGTTTGAAATTTCGGAGCAAGTTTAGCTGCAAAATTCTTTGTTGCATCGCTTTGTACGAAATTTCTTGCAAACACTTTTTGTCCAATTTTAAATTCTCTTCGACGACTTCGTGAATTGTACGTTTTTGCATTCTTTTCATAAGCTAGACGTAAATGATTAAGAATGCTATTCTGAGCGAGTGTTTGTCTATCCGCGTTTGAAATACCAATCTCGCGCCCCCCTAAATTTGACAATAAATGGATTAGTTCATACTGTGATCCATGACCTACATGATGTTGTCCGTTTACAATAAAGTGTGGGGATAGGTTGGTACTTTGATGAATTGTATTTCTAAGTGCTAATCCAATTGAACTTAGGTGAATATCCCACTCTCGGTGATTTTCTGACACATATGAGCGAATGGCCGACAGAATTGAACGATTTACTCGTTCGGATATATTTGCTTGCGGTGAATATTTAGGAGTACGAATATGATGGATCCCATGTTCTTTCATAAAATCATTAAATGCGTTGGAAACAAACTGAGCTCCATTATCACTAAATATGAACTCAGGGACAGAAAAGAGATCAAAGATTTGTTTCTTTAAGAAATTAATAACATTTTTGGTGGTAGCAGCTTTCATAGGTTCAAGAATAGAAAATCGAGAATATTGATCTACGGCAACGAAAAGATAATTGTTTCCGGTTTTTGACCTCGGATACGGTCCCAAAAAATCTATAAAGATCCTTTGCCATGGACGAACAACTTCGAAATAATTTCCCATTTCAGGCTGTGTTATGTAGTTTGCCGGTTTAGATTTTTTACATATCTCACAATCACGTACGAAGTCACTTACGTCTCTGCTCATTGAAGGCCAGTAATAGTGTCTGCGAAGAAATTCTAGGGTTTTAGTGACTCCAAAATGAGAAGCGGAAGGAGGACAGTGAGCGTCGACAATTAGAGTTTTGGTTAAAGATTTGGGTATATACAATTTCCAATTTGGAATATCAGTGTCAATATTGAAGGTACCAACAGAAGGATTAAAAAATATACGATTATTAACTATCTTATAATTAGTTAACACTTCCGATTTTTGTTTTAGGGTTTCGAGTAGTCTCTGATAATCATCTTCTAGAAAAGCGTCCGAATTAAGGTCAACGGAATATGCTGCAACACACTGATCAGGTGATTGAATTAGTTCCTCAGCATGTTTACGTGATAGAGCGTCAGGTACAACATTGTCTGATCCCTTTCTATATTCGATGTTGAAGTTGAAACCTTGGAGCTTCAAACACCAGCGAGCCAGTCTTCCGGTTAACTCTTTTTGACTCATGAGCCACGTCAAACTGGCATGGTCTGTAATAACCGTAAACTCCATTCCTTCGACATAATGTCTAAACTTTTTAATGCTTACAACTGCAGCGTAGCACTCTAACTCAGTGGTACTATAGTTCCGCTGAGCAGAATCGAGTTTTGCGGATATATAGGCAATTGGGCGTTCCTCGTTCTTATTATTTTTTTGGAATAACACTCCACCTATCCCAGTTTTAGAGGCATCACACTGGATGTAAAATTTCTGAGTGAAATCAGGATGACAAAGGACTGGTGCAGACGACAAAGCTTGTTTAAGATTTTGAAAACTGTTTTGGGCAACATTGCTCCACAAAAATTTCTTAGATTTTATTAATAGATCAGTAAGAGGACTCGTTAGATCTGAATAATTTCTGATAAATCGTCTGTACCACCCAGTCATACCTAAAAATCTTCTAAGTTGGCGAATGGTTTTGGGTGCAGGGTATTCTTTTATAGCTACCACTTTGCTTAAGTCTGGTTTGAGTACACCATTTCCAACAATATAACCCAAATATCTAATTTCACGTAATACAAAATTGCTCTTCTCAACGTTGATGGTTAAATTTGCCTTTGAGATTAGATCAGCAACTTTACTCAACAAAAGTAAGTGTTCTTCAAACGTTTCGGTAGTTATTAATAAGTCATCTAAGTATACGAATACTTGTTGATGAAGTTCGTGAGGAATGACTTTATCCATTAACCTACACATGGTTTGAGGGGCATTACAAAGCCCGAATGGCATGACGGTGAACTCGTAGAGGGGTCTGCCGGGTACGGAAAAAGCTGTCTTATCTCTCGATCCCTCATCTAAGGGGATCTGCCAAAAAGCATCCTTTAGATCTATGCTTGAGATAAATTTAGTTTTGTCCAGGCGACCTAGCAACCCGTCGATGAGAGAAAGAGGATAAGCAGCTTTAACCGTAACCGCATTTACCTTCCTCGCGTCAAGGCACAAGCGGACTTTGCCATTTGCCTTTCTAACCAATGTGACAGGTGAACTCCACGAACTATAGCTTTCCTGTATAACACCTAATGCAAGCATGCGATCTAATTCCTTGTACAGCTCATTTTGTATTGCAGGAGATATTGGATAATGACGCTGTTTGACTGGGTTGGCTTCTCCAACGTCGATTGAGTGAGATAAAATATGAGTTTTACCCAAGCCAAGTATAGCACAAGATGGAAATTTTTTTACCACAACATCTAGTTTCGCTTTTTGAGACACACTTAGTTGATGGAATATTTTGTCGGACTTAATTTCACTGTTAAGTTCAGATAGTTCGTTCTGAAATTTTTCTACCGGAATATGAATTTTTAAGCCAAACGCAACCCAAAAATCAATTCCCAAATACAGAGGTTGACTTAGATTTGGAGCTAAATGGAAAATAAGATTTCGTTTTTCTCCCATAAAAGTTATTTGGGCACGTATGTGGCCTAAAATTCTAACTGCGCAGCCACTAGCTGTTTTGACAGATGAAGGTAAATGATGAAATTTAACACCGAGATTATTGAGAAATTTTTCGCTACCACGACCAAATACGGAAACATTTGCACCACTGTCGAGCAACCCGACGAATTTTTCACCAAACACTTCAACCTCAGCATACGGACGTCCATCTGTAGAGTCATTTATAAGGGATTCTGTCATAAGATGTTTGAGTTTTCTTCGTTTTGCCCAGTAAGTTTTAGTTCTGTATAATTTCTGAGAATTTTTTGACAACAATGAATCAGTTAAATTTTGTTCAACTACGCTCCCTGGCGATTCGTTTAGATAGTTTGGTTCGGTCCGCAAATCTGATTTTGAGGTTTCACTTGTTGCGAAACATTTGGATGTTCTATTTGAGCTGTCATGATTTTCGGAGGCCAGGCGCAGCCATTTCCTGCCCTCTTCTTGCCATTTCCCGAATTTTGCTTACAGTAATTACAATACGGTTTCAGGATGCCAGGAGTGCCACATCCGAAACAAAATTTATGTTTTAAGGGTGTCTTACAGTTTTTAAAAATATGATCTGATTCACTGCAATTCCAACATCCTTGCCGAAGAACAGGGTATTGGTTTTTATGGAAAAGATTCGTTACCGGTCGGATTTGTTGATTTAAATTGAAAGCACAAACTTCTTCATCGTAGTTTGAAGCCTGATACAAATCATTCATTACTATTTCTTCCTTTTTGGCATCTATTTCATTTATTTGTCGGCGGGTTTGGCATAACATTTCTGGAACGAAACCAGTTCTAAACCAGGTATCTTCGTAAGCTATACAGAGTTGAACCATCTGTTCCAGTGAAGGAAAATGTCTATCCACAAGCTTATCTTGCAGGCCCGCTCGCATGTTACGACGTATCATATACATTAACTCTGTATCTGATAAGGGAGTTTCAAATTGAAGAGAAATCGATAACATGTCACTGTAGAAATCTTGGAACGATTCCTTGTATCGTTGTTTCCTAGACTCTAATAGATGACGGCGATCATCGTCTGTTTGACGGTCTTGGAATCTTTTGATTAAGTCGTCCCTAAGCTTTTCCCAGCACACTTCAGGATTTCGCTCGATGTACGTCCAGTTGCATTCTGCAGCGACATCTTTCAAAACGTAACTTATATCAGTAACAAGGGTTTCACTGGGAACTTTATTTGCATTAGCTAAGTGTTCAAACTTTAATAAAAATCTTTTAATTGGTGTACCTTTTATAGCGCCATTAAAAGATATGTTCCATTTTGCCACGTTACGTTGGAGATAGTTTAATTTATGGTCGATTAGGCTACTTTCGTTCTCTTTTTGCTTTAGGTTTCCATGTGAAAATGTTTTATCAAATTTTGACGGTCTAATTTGATTTGATTGGTTAAAATTCACCTTAGATGGAAACATTTTAGATCGATTATCGTTTGGCGGATCACTAATATTTAGAAGAGCTCTATCAATTACATCAGCTTTCGATAACATATTTGATACCTCGTGCTCATAATGTGAAGTGGAAGGCACGCTTGTAGTTTTAAAGGATCTGTGAACTCGAGAACTTGACAGGTGTTCAGACTTGATGGAGGATATATCAGAAGCGTCGTCATTTTCATATTCTTTAATCACAATTTGATCAAGTTGTTCTAATGACATATTTAACTCAATTTTTTTATTTATTGTTTTATCGTGAAGGTCGATAATTTTTCCTGTAGTATTTAAGAGATCTTCCACGTCGTCAGAGATTAATGCGTTAATAAATCTTATACGTTTTAACCGACTTTGTAAGTGTTTCAACCGTTACGAAAAACGAGAAAGTTGATTTTTATCAACGGCATTAGAATAAGCTATTTTAATGAGGGAAGAAATATACTTTAATTTAATCTTTAAATTTTTAAGTTCTGTCTTAGGATCAAGTCTTGCTGATTCATGAGGCAAATTAGGAGCTAAAACGGGATGTTTAGTTTCAATTTCTATTCGTTCTTTTAATTTCTGTAATTTGTCTAATGGTGAGCCGTCTATCGAACGAAGAACGCACTCAACTTGGAATTCATCGAACTCTAAGTGTTCAGCGTCCATTTTGAAAACAAAATATATCGTTGCGTTATGAAATAAATTTGTAAGTAATTAATATATTTAAAGAAAATAAAGGAGAAAATAAAGAAAATCTTATACTAATTGTGGAAATGATTTCGTGCAAAACGTATGAAACCCACTATAAAAATATCCCCGAAAATAATATTGAGTAATAATAGTTAGAAAAAAATAAAAATAATAATATTAAAATAATCAATTAATATTTGATAAACTAGAAAAAATATAGACACAAACCAATATATGATTGTAGGTAGTTAAATAAATTTAATAAATCATAATAGATGAGAACCAAAATACAAGTAGTGTTACACTATAATTAATTTTTTTGATGTCTTGAGATGATGTATTATAGTGATCATTTTAATATATGTAGGTCATTTGCAATTCATAGGGAATTAAAGAATTTTAATGAATAGTGAACTAGTTTAAAACAACAATATTTCAAACACCATATACAAGAAATCAAAACAGCATGGCTGGAAACTTGTAGTATTGAAGCATTGCCATTATAAACAAAAAAAATTCTGCCAATCATGTTAAAACCAAACATTGAAATCGAAATCCAAAATGGAGAAACAATGCGAAACATGAATGGTAGAAAAACCCGCGAAAATTTACAACCATAGCCATGCCAACTAAAATCAAAACGTACAAATTTACGGAAGTAGTTTGCATTTACTATTACTGCAAATAATCACGACTTAATTAAAAATATAATAACTTTAAACAGGATAGGATTAAATTGTAGTTTAAATGTAACGTATTATCATATGATTCGACAAATTTATCAAAAATTGGATTGCAACATTAATACGAAAAATTACTAAACTAAGATGAATATCTAAATCTATACGGTAAATTGTAATTTACCGAATAATGCCATTAACATTTGGGCGCCACTGTAACGAACAGGCCTCAAATACGATTGCCTGTTGTTAACAGATTATCAATCTTCAGGAATTTCCTTGGAAAGCTGTCGCTGTGCCAGCTGCTCAGCCTGGGCCTGGGTTATATTTTTAAGAAAACCGAAGATTGATCTTGAACTGACCGCATAAAAAAAGGAGGAATTGCATATGGCCGACATCGATTAATGGACACTTACCTACATTTTGGTTCCCACAAAAATTTCTAAATTAAGCCATAAAATTAAACGTAAACGCAAATATTTACATTAATAAATAAATAAATAAACATTGTTTTATTTTAAGAAGTTAAATTTAAATAAGAAATATAATGAAGACAATTTTCTTCATCATGAGCAAAAAAAAATTTAATAATTTCTAAACGCGCCATAAATTTTTCTAATAATATTCGATAAATATATCTTAACAATTTTCAAATATAATAAATAAATAATAATAAATATATTATAATAAATAAATAAATAAATTTAGTTTACCAAAAAATGCTTCTTATAAGTTATTTTTTTAATCCCAAAAAAAAACAGATGAGGTTGATGATTTTCATAGGATCCATATTGCTTTTGTTGGGTTGTTGATTGTATCCATTTTCATATTTTTGTACATATGTTTCAGCTTATTTTATTTTTATTGGCTTGTATTGTTTTATTAATTAATTTATATTATAAATGGAACCACCATTTTTGATATAGTTTTAGTTTAACTTATTATGTTTAAATGGTTAACTTTTACATACACTTAACTATCTATATACATGATAACTAATGTTTTATCTTAATATAATTTTTATTTTCATTATTATTTTATTTTTATGATTAGTTTTTATTTATTTGTTATATATTCACAAACATGGTTTTAGCTTATTTTTATACATATATTTAATTATTGAATTTAATAAATTCTTAAATCAAAATCTAACATATTTGCGTTTTTTTTTTTTTTAATTTTTAATTTAACATTTTTACGCCATTTGTAAGAAAAGTTTTAGATTTTTGATTATGTGTTACTATAACTTTTTAGTGCACAAACATTCTATTTCACTTTAATTTGATAACTATTTTCCGATTTAAAAATCATTATTTTTATTAGGTTAATATCATTATTAGTTACTTTAATTTTATTTTATATTTTTATATATTTTGTTTTCTTTGCGTTCGAAATTTAGCACAACCACACATTTCTACCGTCTAGTTTGTTCTCCCAGTCACCTAACAAGTCTCGCTTAAATACCCCCGGTCCAACAATAGCGACCAATACCAATACATCTCATAATACAATTTTTTTTATTGCCAAATGCAATCTCGATTCGTCTCGAAACAAAGTAGGTAATTATTAATGTAATAGATTTCGAATTTAACACATTATTGGACAGGGAATCGTAAGGAGGCCTAACAGTTTTTATTCATTATTTGTCCATTTGAACGTCATTTTGAACGATATGTACCTAAGTCTTAACAAAATAATGGGTAAATGGAGAATTTCACCCCAAATAACTTAGAATTGCACCTTAAAATTAAATATTTTAATCGAAATAACGGTAGATTGACAAGTTGACACAAAACTTTTCATTTTCACCGTTATATTGAACCGAATATGTAATTTTTAAGTCCAATTAAATGTCATTTGGGGTGAATTTCTCCATTTAACCGTCATTTTGACCAATTTAAATACGAAACAATTGAGTTGTGGTGATAAAATTAACTTTGATAGAATTTTGGTATTTATTGTTCAAAATAAGGTTTAAATGGACCAATAATGAATAAAAACACAAAAAAAATATAAAAATTAGCAATAATTACTACCAAAGCGTAAGTTTTATCACCACAACTCAATTTTTATATATTTCAATTGTCCAAAATGTGGGTTGAATGGACCATTTACCCCGCGCAACAATAAAATGCACGTAAAAATTTAATATTTTGTTCGAAATAACAGTAAAACAGACAAGTTTTCTGTAAACTTGTGTATTTGCCGTTATTTCGAACAAAATTTTAAATTTTTGCGTGCCTTTTTATTTTGCGTGGGGTTAAATTGCTTATTTTACCCACATTTTAAACAATTGAATAATATAAGGATTGAAGGTTGGTGACGAAACACACGCTGTGGTAGTAATTTTTGCTTATTTATGTTTTGTTTAGTGTTGTTTTGAACCAAATTTATTTTAAGCGCAATTTAATGTCATTTGAGGTGAATATCTCCATTTAACCGACATTTTGAACAATTTCAATATGAAACAATTGAGTGGTGGTGAAAAAACACACTTTGGTAGAATTTTGGTAATAATTGTTCAAGATAACGTTAAAATGAACAAATAATAAATAAAAACACAAAAAAAATATAAATTAGCAGAAATTACTACCAAAGCGTGTGTTTTAACACCAGAACTCAATTTTTTATATTTTAATTGTTCAAAATGTGAGTTAAATGGGCCATTAAGCCCGCGCAACATAAAACTTCACGTCAAAATTTAATATTTTGTTCGAAATAACGGTAAAACAGACAACTTTTGTGTAAAATTGTGTATTTACCGTTATTTCAAAACAAATTTTTAATGTTATCGTGCCTTTATATATTGCATGGGGTTAAATTGTGCATTTTACCCACAAATTGAACAATTTGAATATTAAAAGATTGGAATGTGGTGACAAAACACACTTTGGATGAATTTTGTAATTAATTGTTCATAATGACGTTCAAATGGACAAAAAAGTAATAAAAGTTCAAAAAATATAAATTAGCAATAACTTCTTCCAAAGCGTGTGTTTTATCATCACAACTCAATTGTTTATATATCAATTGTTCTAAATGTGGGTAAAATGGACCATTTAACCCCGCGCAACATTTAAATGCACGTTTAAATCTTATATTTTGTTCGAAATAACGGCTTAACAGACAAGATTTGTGTAAAATTGTCTATTTACCGTTATTTCGAACCAAATTTTAAATTTTTCGTGCATGGGTATACTCCGTGAGGTTCAATTGTGCATTTAACTCAAATTTTGAACAATTTTAATATCAAAAAAGCGAATTGTGGTGACAAAACACACGCTTTGGTAGTATATTTTTCCTAATTATAATAATTTTTTTAATTTTTGTGTTATTCTGTACCAAATATTTAACCTTTTAGTGCAATTTAATGTCATTAAGGCTAAAATTCTCCGTTTGACCGACATTTTGAACAATTTTAAAATGACACAATTGAGTTGTTGAAATAAAACACACTTTGGTAGAATTTTGGTATTAATTGTTCCAAATGACGTTCAAATGGACATTTAATGAAAAAAACATTAAAAAAAATATAAATTTGCAAAAATTACTACCAAAGCGTGTGTTTTATCATCACAACTCAACTTTTGTATATTTGAATTGTCCAAAATGTGGGTAAAATGGACCCTTCAACCCTGCGCAACATAAAAATGCACGTAAATATTTAATATTTTGTTCGACATATTGGTAAAACAGACAAGTTACGTGAAAACCTTTGTATTAACCGTTATTTCGAACCAAATTTTAAATTTTAACGTGCAGTTTTATATTGCATGGGGTTAAATTGTGCATTTTTCCTACATTTTGAACAATTTTAATATCAAAAACTTTATTTGAGGTGACAAAACACACGCTTTAGTAGTAATTTTTGCTATTTAATATTTTTTTTGTGTTTTTGTTTATTATTTATCTATAAAACGTCATTTTGAACAACTTGTACCAAAATCTTAACAAGATAATGAGAAAATGGAGAATGTCAACCCAAATGACATAAAATTGCACCTTAAAATTAAATATTTTATCAAAATTACGGTTAATAGACAAGTTGACACCAAACTTGTCGTTTTTACCGTTATTTTGAACCTAATATTTAATTTTTAAAGTAGAAATGAATGTCAGTTGGGTGAAATTTTCCATTAAACCGACGTTTTGAACAATTATAATAGAAAACAATTGAGTTGTGGTGATAAAATTAACTTTGGTAGAATTAAAGCATAAATTATTCAAAATGACAATCAAATATGAATGACGTTCAAATGTTAATTCAATAATGAATAAAAAATACAAAAAATTTATTAACTAGCCAAAATTACTACCAAAGCGTTTGTTTTATCACCACAACTCAATTTGTTTTTATTTCAATTGTCCAAAATGTGGGTTAAATTGACCATTCAACCAAGAGAAATATAAAAATGCATGTAAACATTTATTATTTGGTTCGAAATAGTGGTTAAACCGACAAAATTTGTGTTATCTTGTCTATTTACCGTTATTTGGAACCAAATTTTAAATTTTTAAGTGCATTTTATATTACGTGGGTTGAGATTGTTCATTTTTCCCACATTTTGAACAATTTTAATATCAAAAAATGGAGTTGTGGTGACAAAACACACGCTTTAGTAGTATTTTTGCTAATAAATATGTTTTTGTGTTTTTGTTCATTTTTTGTCCATTTGAACGCCATTTTGAACAATATGTACCAAAAATTTAAGAAAAAAAAAGGTTAATAGAGAATTTAACAACAAATGACATAATATTGCACCAAAAATTAAATATTTTAATCGAAATAACGGTCAATAGATAAGTTGACAGAAATTTTGTCGTTCTTACCGTTATTTTGAACCGAATTTTTTAATTTTTTAGTTCAAGTTTATGTCATTTGTGGTGAAATTCTCCATTTAACCGTCACTTTGAACAATTTTAATACGAAACAATTGAAATAACGTGATAAAATTAACTTTGGTAGAATTTTAGTATTTATTGTTTAAAATGACGTTCAAATGGACAAATAATGAATAAAAACACAAAAAAAAATATAATTAGCCAAAATTACTACCAAACCGTGTTTTTTATCACCGCAACTCAATTTTTTTATATTTTCATTGTCCACAATGTGGGTTTAATGGACCATTTACCCCGCGCAACAAAAAAATACACGTAAAAATTTAAAATTCTGTTTGAAATAACGGTAAAACAGACCAGTTTTGTGTTAACTTGTCTATTTACCGTTACTTCGAACCAAATTTTAAATTTTTGCGTGCATTTGATTTTGCGTGGGGTTAAATTGTGCATTTTACCTTCATTTAAACCAATTTTTATATAAAAACATTGAATTGTGGTGACAAAACACACGATTAAGTAGTAATTTTTGCTTATTAATATTTTTTTTACTTTTATTTTGAACCAAATATTTCTTTTTAAAGTGCAATCTAGTGTCATTTGGGGTTAAATTCTCTGTTTAACCGACAATTTGCACAATTTCAATATGAAACAATTGAGATATTGTGATAAAACACACTTTGGTAGAATTTTGGTATTAATTGTTCAAAGTGACGTTCAAATGGACAAATAAGGAATAAAAACACAAAAAAAATATAAATTAGCAATAATTACTACCAAAGCGTGTGTTTTATCATCACAATTCTATTTTTGCTGATTTCAATTTACGGTAAATAGACAAGTTTCTACAATACTGCTCTGTTTACTGCTATTTCGAACAAAATTTTAAATTTTTACGTGCATTTACATATTGCGTGGGGTTTTTTCTGCATTTAACCCACATTTCGAACAGTTAAAATAATAAAAAATTGAACTGTGGTGACAAAACACACGCTTTGGTAGAAATTTAAGCTTATGATTATTTTTTTTGTGTTATTTTGAACCAAATATTTAATTTTAAAGTGCAATTTAGTGCCATTTGGGGTATAATTCTCCATTTAACCGCCATTTTGAACAATTTTAAAATGAAACAATTGAGGTATGGTGATTAAACACACTTTGGTAGAATTTTGGTATTAATTGTTCAAAATGACGTTCAAATGGACAAATAATGAATAAACAATACAAAAAATTTATAAATTAGAAAAAATTACTACCAAAGCGTGTTTTTTGTTCACCACAACTCTATTTTGGTATATTCCAATTGTTCAGAATTTGGGTCAAATGGACAATATAACCCCACCCATCATAAAAATGCACGTAAAATTTAATATTTTGTTCTAAATAACGGTCAAACCGACAAGTTTTGTGTTAACTTGTCTATTTTCAGTTATTTTAAACAAAATTTTAAACTTTAACGTTCATTTTCATATTTCGTGGGGTTAAATTGTGCATTTTACCCACATTTTGAACAATTTAAATATCAAAAAATTGAGTTTTGGTGACAAAACCCACGTTTAAGTAGTAGTTTTTGCTTATTAATTTTTTTTTTGTGTTTTTGTTCATCTTTTGTCAATTTCAACGTCATTTTGAATGACATGTACCAAAATCTTAACAAAGTAATGAGGAAGTGGAAAATTTCACCCGAAATGACATAAAACTGCACCTTAAAATTAAATATTTTACTAGAAATAACGTTTAATAGAGAAGTTGACACTAAATTTGTCGTTTGAACGGTTATTTGGAACCAAATATTTTATTTTAAGTGTAATTTTATCTCATTTGGGGTGAAATTACCCATTTAACCGACATTTTTACAATTCTCATATAAAACAATTAAGTTGTGGTGATAAAACACACTTTGGTAGAATTTTGGTATTATTTGTTCAAAATGACGTTCAAATAGTCAAATAATGAATAAAAACATTAAAAAAATAAAATTAGACAAAATTACTACAAAAACGTGTGTTTAATCACCAAAAATCAATATTTTTATATTGCAGGTGTCCAAAATGTGGGTAAAATGGACCATTTAACCCCGCGAAACATAAAAATACACGTAAACATTTATTATTTTGTTCGACATAACGGTTAAACCGACTAGTTTTGTGTAAACTTGTTTATTTACCGTTATTTTCATCCAAGTTTAACATTTAAAAGTGCATTTTTATATTGCGTGGGGTTAAATTATGCATTTTACCCACATGTTGAACAATTTAAATATCAAACAATTGAGTTGAGATGACAAAACCCATGCTTCAGTAGTAATTTTTGCAAACTAAATTTTTTTTGTGTGTTTGTTCATTATTTGTCCATTTGAACGAAATTTTGAACGACATGTATTAAAATCTTAACAAAATAATGGATAAATGGAGAACTTCACCCCAAATGAAATTAAATTGCAACTTAAAATTAAAATTTTTATTCGATAAAACGGTTAATAGACAAGTTGACACAAAACTTGTCATTTTTACCGTCATTTTAAACCAAATATTTAATTTTTTAGTGCAATTTTATGTCATTTGGGATGAAATTCTTCATTTCACCGACATTTAGATCAATTTAAATATATAACAATTGAGTAGTGATAAAATTAGCTTTGGTAGAATTTTGGTATTAATTGTTCAAAATGACGTTCAAATATGAATAACGTTCAAAATTTTATTAAATAATGAATAAAAAATACAGAAAATATATAAATTAGCAAAACTTACTACCAAAGCGTGTATTTTATCACCACAACTCGATTTTTGTATAGTCCAAATTCAAAATTTGGGTAAAATGGACCATATAAACCCACGCAACATAAAAGTGCACGTACAAATTTAATATTTTATTCGAAATAATGGTATAACAGACAAGTTTTGTGTAAACTTGACTATTAATCGTTATTTCGTAACAAATTTTAAATTTTAACGTGCATTTAATATTGCGTGTGGTTAAATTGTGCATTTCACCCTCATTTTGAACTATTTAAATATAGATATTTTGAATTGTGTGACAAAACACACGCTTTGGTAGTAATTTATGCTTATTTATCTTTTTTTTGTGTTATTTTGAACCAAATATTCAATTTCATAGTGCAATTTATTGTCATTTGGGTGAAATTCTCCATTTAATTGACATTTTGAACAATTTCAATATGAAACAATTTATAAAACACAGGTTGTGGTGATAAACCACACTTCGGTAGAATTTTGGTATTGATTGTTCAAAATGACGTTCGAATGGACAAGATATTAATAAAAACACAAGAAAAATATTAATTAGCGAAAATTACTACCAAAGCGTGTGTAATATTTTTAATATTTTTCATCACAACACATTTTTTTATATTTCAATGGTCAAAAATGTGGGTAAAATGAAACATACAACAACGCGAAACGTAAAAATGCACGTAAAAAATTAATATTATGTTCGAAATAACTGTAAAACAGACAAGTTTTGTGTAAATTTTTTTATTAACCGTTATTTCGAACAAAATTTTAAATTTTTACTTGCTGTTTTATATTGCGTGGGGTAAAATTGTGCATTTCACTCAAATTTTGAACAATTTAAATATAAAAAGATTGAATTGTGGCGACAAAACACACGCTTTGGTAGTAATTGTTGCCTATTTATATTTAATTTTTGTGTTATTAAGTTCCAAATATTTAATTTTAAAGTGCAATTTAATGTCATTTGGGGTAAAATTCTCCATTTAACCGACATTTTGAAAAATTTAAAAATTAAACAATTGAGTGGTGGTGACAAAACTCATTTTGGTGTATAATGGTAATTATTGTTCAAAATGACGATCAAATGGACAAAAAATGAATAAAAACACAAAAAAAAAAAAAAATTGGCAAAAATTACTACCAAAGCGTGTGTTTTATCACCAATACTCAATTTTTTTATTTTTCAATTGTTCAAAAGTTGGGTAAAATGGACCATTGAACCCCGCGCAACATAAAAAAGCACGTTAAAATTTAATATTTTGTTCGAAATAACGGTTTAACAGAAAAGCTTAGTGTAAACTTGTCTATTTACCGTTATTTTGAACCAAAATTTTAAATTTTTACGTGCTCTTTTATATTGCGTGGTGTTTATTTGTGCATTTTACCCACATTTTGAACAATTTAAATATCAAAAAATTGATTTGAGGTGAAAAAAACACACGCTTTGGTAGTAATTTTTGCTTATTAATATTTTTTTGTGTTATTTCGAACCAAATATTTAATTTTTAAGTGCAATATAATGTCATTTGGGCTGAAATTCTCCATTTAGTCGAAATTTTGATAAATTTCAATATGTAACAAAAAAATTGTGGTGCTAAAACACACTTTGGTAGAATTTTGATATTATTTGTTCAAAATGACGATCAAATGGACTAAAAATGAATAAAAACATAACCAAAAATAAAAATTAGCAAAGATAACGACCAAAGCGTGTGTTTTATCTCAACAATTCGATTTTTGTTTATTCCAATTAACGGTAAATAAACGAGTTAATACAATTCTGTTCTGTTTTACTGCTATTTCGAACAAAATATTAAATTTAAACGTCCATTTACATATTTCGTGGGGTTATTTTGTCCATTTAACCCATATTTTGAACAGTTTTAATATAAAAAAATTGAATTGTAGTGACAAAACACACGCTTTGGTAGAAATTTTTGCTTATGATTATTTTTTTTGTGTTATTTTGAACAAAATATCAAATTTTAAAGGGCAATTAAATGTCATTTGGGCTACAATTCTCCATTAAACCGACCTTTTGAACAATTTCAATTTGAAACAATTGTGTTGTGGTGATATAACCTAGTTTGGTAGAATTTTGGTATTAATTGTTCAAAATGACGTTCAAAAGTACAAAAAATGAATAAAAACACAAAAAAAATATAAATTAGCAAAAATTACTACCAGAGCGTGTGTTTTATCACCACAACTCAATTTTCTTATATTTCAATTGTCCAAAATGTGGGTAAAATGGACAAAAAAACCCCGCGCAACATTTAAATGCATGTAAAAATTTAATATTTTGTTCGAAATAACGGTAAAACAGACAAGTTTTGTGTAAACTTGTCTATTTGCCGTTATTTCGAACCAAATTTTTATTTTGTGCGTGCATTTTTATATTGCATGGGGTCAAATTGTGCATTTTACCCACATTTTAAACAATTGAAATATATAAGGATTGAATTGTGGTGACAAAACACACGCTTTGGTAATAATTTTTGCTTAATAATATTTTTTTTGTGTTGTTTCGAACCAAATATTTCATTTTTAAGTGCAATTTTATGTCATTTGGGGTGAAATTCTCCATTTAACCGACATTTTGAACAATTTCAATATGAAACAATTGAGTTGTGGTGATAAAACACACTTAAATAGAATTTTGGTATTAATTGTTCAAAATGACGTTCAAATGGATAAATAATGAATAAAAACACAAAAAAATATAAATCAGCCAAAATAACTACCAAAGCGTGTGTTTTATCACCACAACTAAATTTGTTTTTATTTCCATTGTCCAAAATGTGTGTAAAATTTGCCATTTACCCCACGCGACTAAAAACTGCATGTCAAAATTGGTTATTTTGTTCGATATAACGGTAAAACAGACAATTTGTGTGTAAATTTGTGTATTTACCGTTGTTTCGAAACAAATTTTAAATTCAAACGTGCCTTCTCATATTGCATGGGGTTCAATTGTGCATTTTACCCACATTTTGAACAATTTTCATTTAAAAAGATTAAATGGTGGTGACAAAACACAAGATTAAGTAGTAAAATTTGCTAATTTATATTTTTTTTGTGTTATTTTGAACCAAATGTTTCTTTTTGAAGTGCAATTTAGTGTCATTTGGGGTGAAATTCTCCATTTATTTGACATTTTGAACAATTTTAATATAAAACAATTGATATGTAGTGACAAAACACACTTTGGTAGAATTTTGGTATTATTTGTTCATAATCACGTTCAAATGGACAAATAAGGAATAAAAACACAGAAAACATATAAATCAGCAATAATGCGTGTGTTTTATCATCACAACTCAATTTTTTAATATTTCAATTGTGGGTAAATTGGACCATATAACCCCGCGCAACATCAAAATTCACGTAAAAATTTAATATTTTATTCGAAATAACGGTAAAACAGACAAGTTTAGTGTAAACTTGTGTATTTACCGTTATTTCGAATCAAATTTAAAATTTTTACGTGCATTTTTATTTTGCATGAGGTTAAATTGTGCATTTTTCTCACATTTTGAACAATTTCAATATGAAAAAATTTATTCGTGGTGACAAAACACACGCTTTAGTAGAAATTTAAGCTAATTGATATTTTTTTTGTGTTATTGTTCATTCTTTGTCCATTTGAACGTCATTTTGAACTATAAGTACCAAAATCTTAACAAAACAATGGGTAAATGGAGAATTTCACCCTGAATGACATTAAATTGCACCTTAAAATTAAATATTTTAATCGAAATAACGGTAAATAGACAAGTTGACACAAAATTTAACGTTTTTACCGTCATTTTGAACCAAAAATTTATTTTTTTAGTGCAATTCTCCATTTCACCGACATTTTGAACAATTTAAATATAAATCAATTGAAATGTGGTGATAAAATTGACTAAAGTAGAATTAAAGAATTAATTGTTCAAAATGACAATCAAATATGAATGACGTTAAAATTTTTATTCAATAATGAATAAAAAATACACAAAAAATATAAATTAGGAAAATTTACTATCGAAGCGTGTGTTTTATCACCACAACTCTATTTGTGTGTATTCCAATTGTTCAAAATTAAGGTAAGATGGACAATATAACCCAACGAAACATTAAAATGCATGTAAAAATTAATGTTTTTGTTCTAAATAACGGTAAAACCGACAAGTTTTGTGTAAGCATTTATCGTTATTTCGTACTAGATTTTTAATTATTCGTGCATTTGTATATTGTGAGAGGTAAAATTTTGCAATTTACCCAAATTTTGAACAATTTCAATAAAAAAAATTGAATTTTGGTGACAAAACACACGCTTTGGGAGTAATTTTTGCTAATTTATATTTAGTTTTTGTGTTATATTGTACCAAATATTTAATTTTTAAGTGCAATTTAATGTCATTTGGGGTGACATTCTCCATAAAACTGACATTTTGAACAATTTTATTATGAAACAATTTAGTTGTGGTGATCAATTAAACTTTGGTAGAATTTTCATATTTATTGTTCAAAATGACGTTCAAATGGAAAAATTATGAATAAAAACACAAAAAAAATATAATTAGCCAAAATTATTACCAAAGCGTGTGTTTTATCATCACAAATGGACCATTCAACCCCGCGAAACATAAAAATGCACTTAAAAATTTATTATTTTGTTCGACATAACTGTAAAACTGTAACTGTTAAATTGTGTTCGACGTAACTGTTAAATTGTGCATTTGACCCACATATTGAACAATTTAAATATCAAAAAATTGAGTTGAGGTGACCAAACCCACGTTTCAGTAGTAATTTTTCCAAATAAAATTTTTTTTTGTGTGTTTGTTCATTATTTGTCCATTTAAACGTAATTTTGAACGACATGTACCAAAATCTTTACAAAATAATGGGAAAATTGAGAAGTTAGACCCAAATTAAATAAAATTGCATCTAAAAATAAAATATTTTGATCAAAATAATGGTAAATAGGCAAGTTGACAAAAAACTAGTCATTTTTATCGTTATAGTGTACCAAATATTAAATTGTTAAGTGCAATTTAATGACGTTTGGGGTGAAATTTTCCATTTCACCGACATTTTGAACAATTTAAATATGGAACAATTGAGATGTGGTGATAAAATTATATTTGGTAAAGTTTTGGTATTAATTGTTCAAAATGACGTTCAAATATGAATGACGTTCAAATTTTATTTAATAATGAATTCAAAATACAAAAAAATAGAAATTAGCAAAACTTACTACCAAAGCGTGTATTTTATCACCACAACTCGATTTTTTTTTCCAATTGTTTAAAATTTGGGTAAAATGGGCAATATTACCCCACGCAACATCAAAATGCACGTACAAACTTAATATTATGTTCGAAATAATAGTTAAACAGACAAGGTTTGTTAAACTTGACTATTTATCGTTATTTCGGTCCAAATTTTAAAGTGCATTTTTATATTGCGTGGGGTTTAGTTGTGCATTTTACCAACATTTTGAACAATTTTAATATAAAAAAATTGAATTGTGGTGACAAAACACACGCTTTGGTAGTAATTTTTGCTAATTTATATTTTTTTTGTCTTATTTTGAACCACATATTAAATTCTAAAGTGCAATTTAATGTCAGTTGGGGTGAAATTCTCCATTTTACTGACATTTTGAACAATTTCAAAATGAAACAATTGATAAAACACAGGTTGTGGTGATAAAACACACTTCGGTAGAATTTTGGTATTGATTGTTCAAAATGACGTTCAAATGGACAAATAATGAATAAAAACACAAGAAAAATATAAATAAGCAAAAATTACTTCCAAAGCGTGTGTTTTATCACCACAGCTCAATTTTTTTATATTTCAATTGTCCAAAATGTGGGTAAAATGAACCATTCAACCCCGCGAAACATAAAATTGTACGTAAAAATTAAATATTTTGTTCGAAGTAACGGTTTAACAGACAAGCTTTGTGTAGTCTTGTCTTTTTACCGTTATTTCGAATTTTAAGTTTTTGCGTGCATTTTTATATTCCGTATTGTTTAATTAATCATTTTACTCACATTTAAAACAATTGTTATATAAAAAGATTGATTTGTGGTGACAAAACACACGCTTTAGTAATAATTTTTGCTAATTATAATTTTTTTTGTGTTTTTGTTCATTATTTGTCCAATTGAACATCAGTTTGAAAGATATATACCAAAATCTTAACAATATAATGGGAAAATGGAGGATTTCACCTGAAATGACATTAAATTGCACCTATAAATTATAAATTTTAATCGAAATAACGGTAAATAGACAAATTGACACAAAACCGTTATTTTGAACCAAATATTCTATTTTTTAGTGCAATTTAATGTCATTTGGGGTGAAATTTTCCATTAAACTGACATTTTGAACAATTTTAATAGGGAACAATTGAGTTGTGGTGAAAAAACACACTTTGGTAGAATTAAGGAATTAATGGTTCAAAATGGTGTTACTTGTTCAAATGATAAATAATGAATAAAAAATACAAAAAATAGATAGATTAGCAAAAATTACTACCAAAGCGTGTGTTTTATCACCACAACTCAATTTTTGGATATGCCAATTGTTCGAAATGAGGGTAAAATGGACAATTTAACCCCACGCAACATAAAAATGGACGTAAAAATTAAATATTTTGTTCAAAAAAACGATAAAACAGACAAGTTTTGTGTTAACTTGTCTATTTATCGTTATTTTGTACCAAATTTTATAAACTTTACTGCATTTTTATATTTTTAAAACCCACGCTTTGGCAGTTATTTTTGTTAATAAATATTTTTTTTGTGTTATTTTGAACCACATATTTAATTTTTAAGTGCAATTTAATGTCATTTTGGGTGAAATTCTCCATTTAACCGACATTTTGAACAATTCAAATATGAAACAATTGAATTGTGGTGATAAAACACACTTTGGTAAAATTTTGGTATTAATTGTTCACAATGACGTTCAAATGGACAAATAATGAATAAAAATACAAGTATAATATAAATTAGCAAAAATTACTACCAAAGCGGGTTTTTAATCGCCACAAATCTATCTGATTGTGTAAATTTTGGGTAAAATGGACTAAATTACCCCACGCAACATAAAAATGCACGTAAAAATTTAATATTTTGTTCGTACTAACGGATCAAAAGATAAGTTTTGTGTAAACTTGTCTTGGTACCGTTATTTCGAACCAAATATTTAATTTTAACGTGCATTTTGATATTGCGTGGGGTAGTATTGTGCATTTAACCCACATTTTAACAATCAAAATATAACAAAATTAAATTGTGGTGACAAAACACACGCTTTGGTAATAATTTTTGCGCAATAATATTTTTTTTGTGTTATTTTGAACCAAATATTTAATTTTTAAGTGTAATTTAATGTCATTTGGGCTCAAATTATCCATTAAACCGACGTTTTGAACAATTTAAATATGAAGTAATTTCGTTTTGGTGATAAAACACACTTTGGTAGAATTTTGGTATAAACTGTTCAAAATGACGTTCAAATAGACAAATTATGAATTAAATTACAAAAAAAATATAAATTAGCAAAAAATACTACCAAAGCGTGTGTTTTATCACCACAACTCAAGTAAATGGAGAATTGCACCCCAAATGACATTAAATTGCACCTAAAAATAAAACATTTTAATCGAAATAACGGTAAATAGACAAGTTGACACAAAACTTGTCGTTTTTACCGTTATTTTGAACCAAGTATTTAATTTTAAAGTGCAATTTAATATCATTTGGGGTGAAATTCTCCATTTTAAGACATTTTGAACAATTTCAATATGAAACAATTGGGTTGTGGTGTTAAAATAAACTTTGGTAGAATTTTGGTATTACTTGTTTAAAATGACGTTCAAATGGACAATCATTGAATAAAAACACAAAAAAAAATAAAATCAGCCAAAATTACTACCAACGCGTGTGTTTTATCACCACAACTCAATTTTTTTATATTTCAATTGTCCAAAATGTGGGTAAAATGGACTATTTAACCACGAGACACATAAAAATGCATGTAAACGATTAATATTTTGTTCGAAATAACGGTAAAACAGACAAGTTTTGTGTTAACTTGTCTATTTACCGTTATATCGAACCAAATTTTAAATTTTTGCAAGCATTTTTATATGGCGTGTAGTTAAATTGTGCGTTTTACCAACAGTTTAAACAATTGAAATATATAAGGATTTAATTGTGGTGACAAAACACACGCTGCGGTAGTAATTTTTGCTTATTTATGTCATTTTTGTGTTGTTTTGAACCAAATATTAAATTTCAAAGGGCAGTTTAATGTCATTTGAGCTCAAATTCTCCATTTAACCAACATTTTGAACCATTTCAATATGAAACAATTGAGTTGTGGTGATAAATTACACTTTGGTAGAATTTTGGTATCTTTTGTTCAAAATGACGTTCAAATGAACAAATAATGAAGAAAAACACAAAAAAAAAAAAATTAGCAAAAATTATAAGCAAAGCGTGTGTGCTATCACCACAACTCAATTTTCGTATATTCCAAGTGTTCAGAATTTGGATAAAATGGAGAATATAACCCCACGCAACATAAAAATGCACGTAAAAATTAAATATTTTGTTCTTAAAACCGGTCAAACCGACAAGTTTTGTGTAAACTAGTCTATAACCAGTTATTTTGAACAAAATTCTAAATTTTTACGTGCATTTTTATATTGCGTGGGGTTTAATTGTGCATTTAACCCACATTTTGAACAATTTAAATATCAAAAAATTGAGTTGTGGTGACAAAACCCACGCTTTAATAGTAATTTTTGCTAATTAATAGTTTTTTTGTGTTTTTGTTCATTATTTGTCTATTGGAACGTCATTTAGAACGACATTTTCCAAAATCTTAACAAAATAAAGGTTAAATTGAGAATTAAACCCAAAATGACATTTAATTGCACCTAAAAGTAAAACATTTTAATCAAAATAACGGTAAATAGACAATTTGACACAAAACTTGTCGTTTTAACGGTTATTTTAAACCAAATTTTTAGATTTTAAGTGGAAGTTATTGACACTTTGGGTGAAATTCTCCATTAAACCGACATTTTAAACAATTTCAATATGTTACAAATGAGTTGTGGTGATAAAATTAACTTTGGTAGAATTTTGGTATTAATTGTTCATAATGACGTTCAAATGGACAACTAATGAATAAAAACACAAAAAAATATAATAAGCTAAAATTACTACCAAAGCGTGTGTTTTATCACCACTACTCAATTTTTTTATTTTTCAATTGTCCAAAATGTGGGTTTGATGGTCCATTTCAACCACGAGAAACATAAAAATGCATGTAAACAATTAATATTTTGTTCAAAATAACGGTAAAACCGAAAAGTTTTGTGTAAACTTGTCTTATTACCGTTATTTCGAACCAAATTTTAATTTTTTGCTTGCATTTTTATTTTGCGAGGGGTTCAATTGTGCATTTTACCCACATTTTAATCAATTAAAATATATTAGGGTTGTATAATGGTGACGAAACACACGCTGTGGTAGTTGCTTTTGCTTATTAATTTTTTTTTGTAAGGTTTTAAACCAAATATTTAATTTTAAATTGCAATTTAATGTCATTTGGGCTCAAATTCTCCATTTGACCGACATTTTGAACAATTTCCATATGAAACAATTGAGTTGTGGTGACAAAACACACTTAAGTAGAATTTTGGTATTAATTGTTCAAAACGACATTCAAATGGACAAATAATGAATAAAAACACAAAAAAACTATAAATAAGAACAATTACTTTCAAAGCGTGTTTTATCATCAGAACTCAATTTTTCTATATTTCAATTGTCCAAAATGTGGGTTAAATGGACCATATTACCCCGCGCCACTTAAAAATGCATGTCAAAATTTAATATTTTATTCGATATAACGGTAAAACAGACCAAATTTGTAAAAACTTGTCTTTAACCCGTTATTTTGAAACAAATTTTTAATTTTTACTTGCCTTGTCATATTGCATGGGGTTTAATTGTGCATTTTACCCATATTTCAAACAATTTTTATAAAAAAAGATTCAGTTATGGTGACAAAACAGACGATTAAGTAGTACTTTTTGCTTATTAATATTGGTTTTGTGTTATTTTGAACAAAATATTTCTTTTTTAAGTGCAATTTAATGTCATTTGGGGTGAAATTCTCTATTCTACAGACATTTTGAACAATTTCAAGATGAAACAATTGAATTGAGGTGATTTAACACACTTTGGTAGAATTTTGGTATAAATTGTTCAAAATGACGTTCAAATGGACAAATAAGGAATAAAAACACAAAAAAAAAATATAAATTAGCAATATTTACTACCAAAGCGTGTGTTTTATCATCTTTTTTTTAATATTTCAATTGCTAAAAATGTGGGTAAAATGGACCATTTAACCCCGCGCAACATAAAAATGCACGTAAAAAATTAATATTTTGTTCGAAATAACGGTAAAACAGACATGGTTTGTGTAAAATTGTGTATTTACCGTTATTTCGAACCAAATTTTAAATTGTTACGTGCATTTTCATATTGACTGGGGTTAAATTGTGCATTTAACCAAAATTTTCAACTATTTTAAAATAAAAAAATTGAATTGTGGTGACAAAACACACGCTGCGGTAGTAATTTTGGCTAACTTATAATAATTTTGTGTTATTTGTACCAAATATTTAATTTTTAAGTGCAATTTGATGTCATTTGAGCTGAAATCCTCCATTAAACCGACATTTTGAACAATTTTAAAATGAAACAATTGAGTGGTGGTTATAAAACACACTCTTGTAGAATTTTTGTATTAATTGTTCAAAATGACTTTCAAATGGACAAATAATAAAATAAAACACAAAAAAATATAAATTAGCAAAAACTACTACCAGAGCGTGTGTTTTATCACCATAACTCAATTTGTATATATTTCATTTGTCCAAAATTGAGGTAAAATGGACAATTCAACCCCACGCAACTTAAAAATGAACGTTTATATTTATTATTTTGTTCGTATAAACGGTAAAACAGACAAGTTTTGTGTAAACTTGTCTTTTTTCCGTTATTATGAACCACATGTTGAACAATAAAGATATTAAAATATTGAGCTGTGGTGATAAAACATACGCTTTGGTAGTAATTTTTGCTTATTAATAATTTGTTGGTGTTATTTTGAACCAAATCTTTTATTTTTACGTGCAATCAAATATCATTTGGAGTGAAATTCTCCATTAAATTGACATTTTGAACAACTTCAATATGAAACAATTGATAAAACACAGGTTGTGGTGATACAACACACTTCGGTAGAATTTTGGTATTTATTTTTCATTATGACGTTCAAATGGACAAGTTATTAATAAAACCAAAGCGAGTGTATTATTTTAAATATTTATCACCACAACACAATTTTTTATATTTCAATTGTCCAAAATGTCAGTAAAATGAAACATACAACAACGCGAAACGTAAAAATGCACGTAGAAAATTAATATTTTGTTCGAAATAACGGTAAAACAGATAAGTTTTGTGTAAACTTGTTTATTCACCGTTATTATGAACCAAATTTTAAATTTTTACGTGCTTTTTCATATTGCGTGCGGTATTTTTAAACAATCATTTTAAACAATTCATTTTAAACAATCAATACCAAAATTCTACCAAAGTTAATTTTATCACCACAAATGGAGAGTTTCAATTTAAGTGACATTAGATTGCACTTTCAAATTAAATATTTGGATCATAATAACGGTAAAAACGACAAATTTTGTGTCAACTTGTCTATTTACCGTTATTTCGATTAGAATATTTAATTTAAGGTGCAATTTTATGTCATTTGGGAAGAAATTCTCAATTTTCCCATTATTTTGTTACGATTTTGGTACAAATCGTTCAAAATAACGATCAAATGGACAAATAATGAACAAAAACACAACAAAAATATTAATAAGCAAAAATTACTACTAAAACGTGTGTTTTGTCACCAAAACTCAATTTTTTGATATTTAAATTGTTCAAAATGTGGGTAAAATGCACAGTTTAACCCCACGCAATATAAAAATGCACGTTAAAATTTAAAATTTGGTTCAAAATAACGATAAATAGACAAGTTTATACTGAACTTGTCGGTTTGACTGTTATTTCGTACAAAATAAAAAATTTAACCGTCCATTTTTTTGTTGCGCGAGGTTAAATGGTCCATTTTACCCACATTTTGGACAAATTAAATATACAAAAATTGAGTTGTGGTGAGAAAACATACGCTTTGGTAGTAATTTTTCCTAATTTATATGTTTTTTGTGTTTTTATTCATTATTTGTCCATTTGAACGTCATTTTGAACATATAATACCAAAATTCTACCAAAGTGTGTTATATCACCACAACTCAATTGTTGCATATTTAAATTGTACAAAATGTCGGTTTAATGGAGAATTTCACCCAAAATGATATAAAAATGCACTTAAAAATAAAATATTTGGTTCAATGTAACACAAAAAAAATATTAATAAGCAAAAACTACTACTTTAGCGTATGTTTTGTCACCACAATGCAATTTTTTTATATTAAAATTGTCCAAAATGTTGGTAAAATGCACAATTTAACCCCACGCATTATGAAAATGCACATCAAAATTTAAAAAAAATTTCGAAATATCGGTAAATAGACAAGCTTATATAAACTTGTCGATTTTACCGTGATTTCGAACAAAACATTTAAATTTTACGTTCATTTTTATGTTGCGTGGGGTTATATTGTCCATTTTTCCTGTGGAGGTCTACTTTGGTTCACAAGTTGTACTTTGGTTCACAAGGTAGAAATTGTGAATTAAAAAAAAAAATAGAATAATAATTAAAATAAAAAAGGTACTTTCATGGAAAATTCACATGATAAATTGTTGGAATAAGTTAATTGGTTATTATGTTGGTAGAGAGAGTTTCCGGTTTCGATTTTTTATTAAGAGTTTTTTTTAATGGATTGGATTTGAAAAAAAAAGAAAAGGAACGGAAGTGTAAAATTGGATTTGCTGGGAGTCGGACCTCAAAATTAAAACAAAAAGAATGAAAAGAAAAAAATTGGACGAGGTGCCGAACGGAAAAAAAAGTTAAGCAACGTTGACCAGAGAAGGGACGTGGTTTGGAGATGAATTTTGGTGGATATGGATATGAATGATAAAACCAATCAATCAAGAAAAGAATCAAATAAATATTAACTTGTAAATTTAGAGAGATAACTACCTATCTAAATTATTTATCGCGGAGTTGGAGTTGCAATACGACGCTTACACGTGGTATGTTGAATAATCCTGAACATTATCGCGAGGATCCAGAGAATTCGAGTCAGAATCACCACTACCTATTTCACAGAAATTATATACTGGTAGGAAGTTTCACGGACAAATTTTTTTTTTTGCGAAAACAAAAATGTAAACGGAGTTAATGTGAAGACACAGTGCTTTCCCTGTTTTTTCTGGTGTTGTGAAAATTAATTTATTTTATTCACAAAAAGAAATTTTGAAAGTTCATTTAGTTTAAGTTTTCATATTTGATATAGTTAAAGTTTTCTTATTTTTAACTAAATTAAGAAGTGTTAAATGGTTAAAGAAAAGTTTACATATATTGGTTTTTTTTTTTGTAAATCTTCCTCTTTATTAAATCACCAATAATTGGAGGGTATCAAAGGGTTATTGGTGATTTCAATATAAATATTACAAGAGTGAAAAGATTTTCGTTGGGGTGTGGTTTTTTTCAGTTTCGATGAAGCGCTTCATAGGAGAATTAACACACTTTTAAAAGGAACTAATTTGTGATTACCTTTATATATAAAAACAAAATTTTGGTTTGTTCTTGGAAATATTTATATGGGGAGACATTTTGTATTTTGGTAAGGGTATTATATTATTTGGTCAGTAAAATAAGTGACTTATTATTATTATTTTGCGGTGATTAATGAAAGGTTGATAAACACCAGAATTTTTGTCTTGTAGAATTGAATTGTTTTATTACTTAATATTAACATCTTTTCTTCCTATATTTTTTGATTTTGTCTATTTTCTTTATTATATATTATGTTCAAAATAAGTTCTAGTTTTTTTAATTTAAAATTAATAAATCAAAAATTTTTTTTGGAATTTAAAGAAAAGTGAAATTAGTTATTTTTCAATTTATTTTTATTTTTTTTGCTATTAACATTTCCTGGAATAAAAGTTTTTGCAGATGGTTCAAGTTATGTGTGTTACTGAAGGTGTTAAGGGATCACCTAAATCAAAACGCTACAAACCCAAACTTTGAACAATTGAAATATAAAAAAATTGAGTTGTGGTAATAAAACACACGCTTTGGTAGTCATTTTTGCTTATTTAAATTTTTTGTGGTTTTTATTCATACTTTGACCATTTGAACGTCATTTGAATAATTAATACCAAAATTCTACCGAAATGTGTTTTATCACCACAACTCAATTGTTGCATATTGAAATTGTTTAAAATGTCGGTTAAATGGAGAATTTCACCCCAAATGACATTAAATTGCACTAAAAAATTAAATATTTGATTCAAAGTAACACAAAAAAAATATAATTTAGCAAACATTACTACCAAAGCGTGTGTTTTGTCACCACAATTCAATTTTGAAATATTAAAATTGTTCAAATTGTGGATAAAGTGGACAATATAACTCACCGCAACATGAGAATGAACGTAAAAAATAATATTTTGTTCGAAATAACGGAAAACAGACAAGTTTTGTATTAACTTGTCTATTTATCGTTAATTGGAATATACAAAAATTGAGTTGTGGTGATAAAACACACGCTGTCAAAGTAATTTTTGCTAATTTATATATTTTTTGTATTTTTAATTCATTATTTGTCCATTTGAACTTCATTTCGATTAATAATTACCAAAATTCTACCATAATTTATTTTATCACCACAACTCAATCGTTTAATATTTAAATTCTTCAAAATGTCGGTTAAATGGAGAATTTTACCCCAAATGACGTTAAATTGCACTTAAAAATTTAATATTTGGTTAAAAAAAAACCGTTTAAAACGACAAGTTTTGTGTCGACTTTTTTATTTACCGTTATTTCGATTAGAATATTTAACTTTAAGGTACAATTTAATGTCATTTTGGGTGAAATTCTTCATTAACCCATTATTTTGTAAGGTTTTTGATTAATGTCGTTCCAAATCATGTTCAAATGGACAAATTTTGAAAAAAAAGCACAAAAATAATATTGATTAGCAAAAATTACTTCTAAAGCATGTGTTTTGTCACCACAACTCAATTTTTTGATATTTGAATAGTTCAAAATGTGGGTCAAATGCACAATTTAACCCCACGCAATATAAACATGGACGTAAAAATTTAAAATTTGGTTCGAAATAACGGTAGATAGATAAGTTAACAAAAACTTGTCAGTTTTACCGTAATTTCGAAAAAAACATTTTTTTTTTACGTGCATTTTTATGTTTCGCGGGGTTAAATGGTCCATTTTACCCACATTTTGGACAATTGAAATATAAAAAAAAATTGAGATGTGGTGATAAAACACACGCATCGGTAGTAATTTTTGCTAATTTTTATTTTCTTTTTGTATTTTAATTCATTATTTGTCCATTTGAACTTAATTTTAAACAATTAATACCAAAATTCTACCAAAGTTTATTGAACCACTCAATTGTTTTATATTTAAATTGTTCAAATTGTCGGTTTAATGGAGAATTTCTTTCCAAATGACATTAAATTGAGTTTGAAAATAAAATATTTGGTTCAAAAGAACCGCTTAAAGATAAAGTTTTGTGTGAAGTTGTCTATTTACCGTTATTTCGATCAAAATATTAAATTTTTAGGTGCAACTTAATGTTATTTGGGGTGAAGTACTCCATTCACCCATTATATTGTTAAGATTTTGGCACATGTCGTTCAAAATAACGTTCAAATGGACAAATAATGAACAAAAACACAAAAAAAATATTAATTAGCAAAAATTACTACTTAAGCGTGTGTTTCGTCACCACAATTTAATTTTTTGATAGCTGAATTTTTCGAAATGTGGGTTAAATGCGCCATTTAACCCCACACAATATAATATTTGAAGTTACTATTAAAAATTTTTTTTCAAAATTAAGGTTTATAAACAAGTTCACACAAAACTTGACTGTTTTAACGTTATTTCGAACAAAATATTAAATTTTTACGTGCATTTTAATGTTGCTTTGAGTCATATTGTCCATTTTACCCACATCTTGGACCAATGAAATATAAAAAAATTGAGTTGTGGTGTTAAAACACATGCTTTGGAAGTAATTTTTCCTAATTTTTATATTTTTTTATGTTTTTATTCATTATTTGTCCATTTCAACGTCATTTTGAACAATAAATACCAAAATTCTACCAAAATGTGTTTTATCACCACAACTTAATTGTTTCATATTGAAATTGTTCAAAATGTCGGTTAAATGGAGAATTTCAGCCCAAATGACATTAAATTTCACTAAAAAATTAAATATTTGGTTCGAAATAACACAAAAAAAATATTAATATGCAAAAACTATTACCAAAGCGTGTGGTTTGTCTTCACCATTCAATATTTTTATATTTAAATTGTTCAAAATAAGGGTAAAATGCATAATTTAACCCCTCGCAATATAAAAATGCACGTAAGAATTTAAAATTTCGTTCGGAATAACGGTTAATAGACCAGTTTACACAAAACTTGTCTGTTTTACCACTATTTTGAACGTTATATTTAAACTTCACGTGCATTTTTATGTTGCGTGGGATTGAATGATCCATTTTACCTAAATTGTGAACAATTATGATATACATAAATATGGTTGTGGTGATAAAACTCACGCTTTGGTAGTAGTTTTTGCTTATTTATATTGTTTTTTTATTTCTATTCATTACTTGTCCTTTTGAACATCATTTTTAACAATAAATACCAAAATTCTACCAAAGTGTGTTTTATCACCACAACTCAATTGTTTCATATTTAAATTTTTCAAAATGTCGGTTTAATGGAGAATTTCACCACAAATGACATAAAATTGCACTTAAAAATTAAATATTTGGTTCAAACTAACACATTAAAAATATAAATAAGCAATAACTACTACCAAAGCGTGTGTTTTGTCACCACAATTCAATTTTTTTATATTTTAATTGTTCATAATGTGGTTAATATACACAATTAAACCCCATGCAATATGACAATGCACGTAAAAATTTAAATGTCTTTTCGAAATAACAGTAAATATTCAAGTTTAACACAACTTGTCTATTTTACCGTTATTTCGAACAAAACATTAATATATAACGTGCATTTTTATGTTGCGTAGGGTTTAATGGTTTATTTTTCCCAATTTTGAACAATTTGATAATACATAAATAGATTTGTGGTGATAAAACTCACGCTTTGGTAGAAGTGTTTGCTAATTTATATTTAATTTGTAATTTTATTCATTTTTTGATAAAATAAGGTGATAAAATTAACTTTGTTTGAGTAAAGGTATTAATTGTAAAAAATTACGTTCAAATGGAGAACGTCATTTGAACAATTAATACCAGAAGTCTACACAAGCTAATTTTATCACCACAACTCAATTGTTTCATATTAAAATTGTTCAAAATGTCGGTTAAATGGAGAATTTCATCCCAAATGACATTAAATTGAACTTAAAAATTAAATATTTGGTTCAAGATAACGGTAAAAACGACAAGTTTGGTGTCAACTTGTCTATTTACCGTTTCGATAAGAATGTCCATTTAACCCACATTTTGGTCAGCTGAAATAAATAAAATAGATTTGTAATGATAAAACACACGCTTTGGTCGTAATTTTTTCTAATTTATATTATTTTTGTATTTTTATTCATTATTTGTCAATTTGAACGTCATTTTGAACAATTTATTTACCAAAATTCTACCAAAGTGTGATTTATCACCACAATTCGATTGTTTCATATAAGAAATGTTCAAAATGTCGGTTAAATAGAGAATATTTGGTTCTTGTTATTGTTATTGTTATAAATATTCTGAATATTTGGTTTGGTTATTTGGTTATTTTTAAATATTTGGTTCAAAATAACACAAAAAAATTATTAATTAGCAAAAATAACTACCAAAGCGTGTGTTTTGACACCACAATTCATCTTTAATATGAAAATTGTTCAAAATGTGGGTAAAATGCACAATTAAACTCCACGCAAAATACAAATGCACGCAAAAATTTAAAGTTTGGTTCGAAATAACGGTGAATAGACAAGTTGACTCAAAACTTGTCTATTTTATGGTTATTTAAAAAAAAATATTAAATTTTTACTTGCATTTTTATGTTCCGTTGGGTTTAAATTGTCCATTTTGCCCAAAATTTGAACAATTGGAATATACAAAAATAGATTTGTTGTGATAAAACTTACGCTTTGGTAGTAATTTTTGCTAATTTATATTTTTTTTGTATTTTTTTTGTAAAAACGACAAGTTTGTAACAACTTGTTTATTTATCGTTATTGCAATAAAAATAATAAATTTTTGCTTGCGATTTAATGTGATTTGGGGTGGAATTCTCCATTCACCCATTATTTGCAACAATAATACAAAAAAAATATTTATTAGCAAAAATTACTACCAAAACGTGTGTTTTGTCACCACAACTCAATTTTTTGATATTTAAATTGTTCAAAATGTGAGTAAAATGAACAATTTACCCCTAAGCAATATCAAAATGCACGTAATTATTTAAAATTTGGTTCGAAATAACGATAAATAGACAAGTTTACACTTAACTTGTATGTTTTTCTGTCATTTCGAACAATATATTAAATTTTTACGTGCATTTTAATGTTGCGCGGGGTTAAATAGTCCATTTAACCCACATTTTGGACAACTGAAATATATTAAATAGAGTTGTGGTGATAAAACACACGCTTTGGTTATAACTTTTGCTAATTTATATTATTTTTGTATTTTTATTCATTATTTGTCCATTTGAACGTCATTTTGAACAATAAATACCAAAATTCTACCAAAGTGTGTTTTATCACCACAACTCAATTGTTTCATATTCAAATGGTTCAAAATGACGGTTAAATGGAGAATTTTAGCCCAAATGACATTAAATTGCACTTAAAAATTAAATATTCAGTTCAAAATAACACAAAAAAACTATTTATAAGCAAAAATTACTACCAAAGCGTGTGTTTTGTCACCACAATTAAATTTTTATTGTTCAAATGTGGTGTTAAATTCACAATTTAACCCCACGCAATATATAAAAGCACGTAAAAATTTAAAATTTTGTTCGTAATAACGGTTAAAAGACAAGTTTACACTAAAATGGTTTATTATACCGTTATTTCGAACAAAATAATAAATTTAAACGAGCATTTTTATGTTGCGTGTGAATATTTTGTCCATTTTTCCAAAAAATTTGAGCAATTGGATTATACAAAAAAAGATTTGTTGTGATAAAACACACGCTTTGGAAGCAATTTTTGCTAATTAAGATTTTGTTTGTATTTAAATTAATTATTTGTCCATTTGAACGTCATTTTGAACATTTTATACCAAAATTCTATCAAAGTTAATTATATCACCACATCTCAATTGTTTCATATTTAAATTGTTCAAAATGTCGGTTCAATGGAGAATTGCACCCTGAATGTCAATAAATTGCACTTAAAAATAAAAATTTGGTTCAAAATAACGGTAAAAACGAAAAGTTTTGTGTCAACTTGTCTATTGACCGTTATTTCGATTAAAATAATTAATTTTTGGTTGCAATTTTATGTCAATTAGGTAAAATTCTCCATTGACCCAATATTTTGTTAAGATTTTGGAACATATCGTTCAAAATGGCGTTCAAATGAAAAAATAATGAACAGAACACAAAAAAATATTAATACTCAAAAATTACTAGCAAAGCGTGTGTTTTGTCACCACAACTCAAATTTTTGATATTTAAATTGTTCAAAATGTGAGTAAAATGCACCATTTAACTCCACGCAATATCAAAATGCACGTTTAAATTTAAAATTTGGTTCGAAATAACGGTAAATAGACAAATTTACACAAAACTTGTCTGTTTTACCGTCAGTTTGAAGAAAATATAAAATTTTAACGGGCAATTTAATGTTTCGCGAGGATAAGTGGTCCATTTAACCCACAGTTTGGACAATTAATTCATAGAAAAATTGAGTTGTGTTGATAAACCACACGCTTTGGTAGTAATTTTTTTCTTATTTATATATTTTTGAATTTTTATTCATTATTTATCTATTTGAACGTCATTTTGAACAATAAATACCAAAATTCTACCAAAGTGTGTTTTATTACCATAATTCACTTGTTTCATATTGAAATTGTTCAAAATGTCAGCTAAATCTAGAATTTCACCCCAAATGACATTTAATTGCCCTTTAAAATTAAATATTTGGTTCAAATTAACACAAAAAAGGATATAAATAAGCAAAAACTACTACAAAAGCATTTGTTATGTCATCACAATTCAATTTTTTAACATTTAAATTGTTCGAAATGTGGGTAAAATGCACAATTTAGCCCCACGCAATATAAAACTGCACGCAAAAATTTAAAATAAGGTTCGAAATACCGGGTAAAAGACAAGTTTACAAAAAACATTTCTGATTCACGTTATTTTGAACAAAATATTAAATTTTTAAGCGCATTTTTATATTGTTTGGAATTATATTGTTAATTTAACTTTAATGTTTAACAATTGGAAAATACAAAACTAGATTTGTGGTGATAAAACACACGTTTTGGTAGTTATTTTTGCTTATTTATATTTTGTTTGTGTTATTAATCATTATTTTAATACCAAAATTCTATGAAAGTTAATATTATCACCACAACTCAATTGTTTCATATTTAAATTGTTCAAAATGTCGGTAACATGGAGAATTTCACCCCAAATGACATTTGATTACACTTGAAAATTCAATATTTTGTTCAAAATAACGGTAAAAACGACAAGTATTTTGTCAACTTGCCTATTTACCGTTATTTTGATTAAAACCATTAACTTTTAGGTGCAATTTAATGTCATTTGTGGTGAAATTCTCTATTTTCCATTATTTTGTTTAGAAACTGGTACATATCGTTCAAAATGGCGTTCAAATTGACAAATGATGAACAAAAACACAAAAAAAAACATTAATAAGCCAAAGTTATTACTAAAGCGTGTGTTTTGTCACCACAACTCAATCTTTTGATATTTCAATTGTTCGTAATGTGAGTCATATGCACGACTTACCCCACGCAATATTTAATGCACGTAAAAATTAAAAATTTGGTTCGAAATAACGGTTAATAGACAAGTTAACACAAAACTTGCCTGCTTCACCGTTATTTTGAACAAAATATTAATTTTTAACGTGCATTCTAATGTTGCGCGGGGATTAATGGTCCATTTTGCCCCCAGTTTGGACAATATAAGTATAAAACAATTGAGTTGCGGTGATAAAACACACGCTTTGGTAGTAATTTTTGCTTATTTATATTATTTTTGTGTATTTATTCATTATTTGTCCATTTGAACGTCATTTTGAACAATAAATACCAAAATTCTACCAAAGTGTGTTTTATCACAACAACTCAATTGTTTCATATTAAAATTGTTCAAAATGTCAGTTAAACGGAGAATTCTAGCACAAATGACACTAATCTTCACTTTGAAATTCAATATTTGGTTCAAAATAACTCAAAAAAATATTTATAAGGAAAAATTACTACCAAAGCGTGTGTTTTGTCACAACAATTTAATTGTTTGATATTTGTTTTTTGTTTTCAATGTGGGTTAAATGCACAATTTTACTTCAATTTTTATTCGAAATAACGAACAATTGACAAGTATACACAAAACTTGTCTGTTTTACCGTTATTTCGAATATTAAATTTAAATATAAAAAAATTGAGTTGTTGTGATAAAACACACGCTTTGTTAGGAATTTTTTGCTAATTTATAATTTTTTTTGGGTTTTTATTCATTATTTGCCCATTTAAACGTCATTTTGAACAATAAATACCAAAATTCTACCAAAGTGTGTTTTATCACTACAACTCAATTGTTTCATATTGAAATTGTTCAAAATGTCGCTTTAATGGAGAATAAAAGCCCAAATGACACTTAATTGCACTTAAAAATGAAATACTTGGTTCAAAATAACACAAACAAAATATAAATAAGCAAAAATTACTAGGAAAGCGTGTGTATGGCACCACTATTTAATTGTTTTATATTTTTTTGTTTAAAATGTGGGTAAAATGCACAAGTTTACCCTATGCAACAAAAAAATGCACGTAAAAATTAAATGTTTTGTTCGAAATAACGAACAATTGACAAGTAAACACAAAGCTTGTCTGTTTTACCGTTATTCCGAACAAAATATTTAATTTTAACGCGCATTTTTTTGTTGCGCGGCATTGAATGGTCCATTTTACCCACATTTTGGACAATTGAAATATAAAAAAATTGAGTTTTGGTGATAACACACACGCTTTGGTTATAATTTTTGCTAATTTTTATTTTGATTGTGTTTTTATTCATTATTTGTTCATTTGAATGTCATTTTGAACAATTTATACCAAAATTCTACCAAAGTGTGTTTTATCACCACAACTCAATTGTTTTATATTGACATTGTTTTAAATTTCGGTGAAATGGAGAATTTCAGCCCAAATGACATTAAATGGCACTTAAAAAATAAATATTTGGTTCAAAATAACACAAACAAAATAAAAATAAGCAAAAATAACTACCAAAGCGTGTGTTTTGTCATCACAATTCAATTTTTTTATATTTCAATTGTTCAAATGTGGATGTACAAGTTTGCCCTACATAACATCAAAATGCACGTTAAAATTTAAAATTTTGTTCGAAATAACGGTAAATAGACAAGTTCTCACAAAACTTGTCTGTTTTACCGTTATTTCGAACAAAATATTAAATTTTTACGTGCAATTTTATGTTGCGCGGGGTTATAAATAAGTAAACACAAAACTTGTCTGTTTTACCGTTATTTCGAACAAAATGTTAATTTTAAACGTGTTTTTTGATGTTGAGCGGGGTTTTATGGTCCATTTAACCCACATTTTGGACAATCAAAATTTTAAGAAAAATTTAGTTTAGGTAATAAAACACACGCTTTGGTAGTTAATTTGGTTTATCTGTATTTTTTTTGTAGTTTAATTCAATGTCCATTTGAACGTCATTTTGAACAATAAATACCAAAATTCTACCAAAGTGTGTTTTATCACCAAAACGCAATTTTTTCATATTAAAATTGTTCAAAATGTCGGTTTAATGGAGAATTATTGCCCAAATGACATTTAATTGCACTTAAAAATTAAATAAATGGGTCAAAATAACGGTAAAAATGACAATTTTTGTGTCAACTTGTCCATTTACCGTTATTTCGATTAGAATATTTAATTTTTAAGTTCAATTTAATGTCATTTGGGTTGAAATTTGCCATTTACCCATTAGTTTGTTAAGATTTTGGTACATTTCGTTCAAAATGACGTTCAAATGGACAAAAAATGAACAAAAACACACAAAAATATGAATTAGCAAAAATTACTATTAAAGCGTTTGTTTTGTCACCACAACTCAATTTGTTGAAATTTAAATTGTTCAAAATGTGGGTCAAATGCACAATTTAATTCTACACAACATAATAATGCACTTAAATCTTTTTCGAAATAACGAACAATTGACAAACTTACACATAACTGGTCTGTTTGACCATTATTTCGAACAAGATATTTAATTTTTACGCCCATCTTTATGTTCCGTGGGGATATATTGTCCATTTAACCAAAATTTTCAACAATTGGATTGATAAGTGGTGATTAAAAACACGATTTTGATAGTAATTTTTGCAAATTTATATTATTTATGTATTTTTATTCATTATTTGTCCATTTGAACGTCATTTTGAACAATTAATACCAAAATTCTACAAAAGTGTGTTTTATCACCACAACTCAATTATTTCATATAAAAATTGTTCAAAATGTCGGTTAAATGGAGAATTACACCCCAAATGACATTCAATTGAACTTAAAAATTAAATAAAAGGTTCAAAATAACGGTTAAAACGACAAGTTTTGTTTCAACTTGTCTTTTGAACGTTATTTCGATTAGCATATTTAATTTTAAGGTGCAATTTTATGTCATTTTAGGTGAAATTTTCCATTGACCCATAATTTTGATAAGAGTTTGGTCCATATCGTTCAAAATGAAGTTCAAATGGACAAAAAATGTACAAAAACACACATATTTATTACAAAAAGTTACTACTAAAACATATGTTTTGTCACCACAACTCAATGTTTTGATATTTAAATTGTTCAAAATATGAGAAAAATGCACAATTTTACCCCGAGCAATATAAAAATGCAAGAAGAAATTAAATTTGTTTCAAAATAACGGTAAAGAGACAAGTTTAAAAAAACTTGTCTGTTGTACCGATATTTCGAACAAAATATTAAATTTTTAGGTGCATTTTACCTGGATTTCTACATTTTGAACAATTTAAATATAAAAAAATTGAGTTGTGGTGATAAAACACACGCTTTGGTAGTAATTTTTGCAAATGTATATTATTTTTGTGTTTTTATTCATTATTTGTCCATTTAAACGTCATTTTGAACAATAAATACCAAAATTCTAACAAAGGAAATTTTATCACCATAACTCAATTGTTTCATATTAAAATTGTTCAAAATTTCGGTAAAATGGAGAATTTCACCCCAAATGACCTTTAAATGCACTTAAAAATTAAATATTTGGTTCAAAATAACGGTAAAAAGACAAATTTTGTGTCAAATTGTCAATTTACTGTTATTTCGATAAGACTTTTTAGTTAAAAGGTGAAAGTTTATGTCATTTGGAGTAAAATTCTCCATTATTTTGTTAAGATTTTGGTACATATCGTTCAAAATGACGATCAAATGGACAAATAATGATTACAAAAACAAAAAAAAATTATTTAGCAAAACTTTCTACTTAAGCGTGTTTTTTGTCACCACAACTCAATTTTTTGATATTTAAATAGTTCAAAATGTGGGTTTAAGTCACCATTAAACCCCACGCATTATAAAAATGCACGAAAATATTTAAAATTTGGCTCGAAGTAACGGTAAATAGACAAGTTTACACAAAACTTTTCTGTTTTACGGTTATTTCGAACAAAATATTAAATTTTTACGTGCATTTTTATGTTGCGTGGGGTGAAATGGTCCGTTTTACCCACATTTTGGATAATTGAAATAAAACAAAATTGAGTTGTGGTAATAAAACACACGCTTTGGTAGTATTTATTGCTTATTTATTTTTTTTTTGTAATTTTTTTTCATTATTTTTCCATTTGAACGTCATTTTAAACAATTAATATCAAAATTCTACCAAAGTTAATTTTATCACTTCAACTTGTAACGGTTACATTGATTTTTGATTGTCTAGGTGTATTGAGCCAGGCAGCGTTCGTCGGTGGGGGGTTCAGTTATCGAAATTAATCATAAATAGGATCGCTATAGAAAATAACCTCATCAAATAGACATCCACCATCAGCGCATCAAATGTACGTCTCTCATCACCACTTTCCTTCAAGCTTACTCAGCCATGATGAGTAACATAATCCTTTTTATTTTAAAAGCTAGTCTCTCCAAACTATCGACTTTATGTGCTGTATACCGGATGTATATATATAATATATATATACATATAGCTTTACACCAAATAAATAACTTAATCTACATACTAAATTCACAGTTCTTTTTTTTTATTTCAAACGGTACCTGATTAACTTCTATAGCCACACTTCTATATCTCTGGTACCGTAGATTGTGTTTTCGCAGCAAACACAATCTACTTTGCTTAATTAAGGTACAAATTTGGCACTAATGTGCTTGGATGCATCACTTAAAGCATGAAGTCTGACATATACAGTTTGACCGGGTTTAGAGTCAATATGACGAGTTCTTAAGTTATATGCCTTGGCATATTTTTGATATGCTATTTGAAAATTTTTCATTACACTATCATGAATTATTGATAATCTGTCAGCCACTGGTAACGAATCCACATCCTTATTTAGAGATTTCATTTTTCGAAGAAAATTATAATGCTCTCCGTTAGTAATCATGTTATGGCCAAATACCAAGAAATATGGCCTACATTGTGTTGACTGGTGAATAGCAGTTCTTAAGGCACAAGCTACTTCACTGATATGTTAATCCCGGGTTTTGTGGTCATTTGAAACATAAGCTGCTAAGACCGATCGATTCACCCTCTCAGAAGCATTGCTCTGAGGTGAATAGACTGCCGTCTTAACATGAGTGACGTTAAACTCTTTTAGTAAACATTAAAACATTTTCGATAGGAACTGGGGACCATTGTCCGAATGAAGTTGTTCTGGTATTCCAAAAACCAGAAAAAATTCATTCCGTAAATATGATACAATTTTGTTAGTGGTGCTCGGACTCAGAGGTTTCAACATCACAAATTTGCTTTACTGGTCTAATATGACAAAGATTTAGGTATTACCGTTTTTAGATCTCGGATAAGGTCCCATGAGATCAACATAGATTTTCTGAAATGGTGTCTCTGCAAAAACTGTATGACCAAGAGGCGATTTCGACTGAATAAAAGTCGCCTTCGTTACTTTACAAACTTCACATTTAGTCACGTAGTCGTAAATCTGCTAACGCATTCCTGGCCAGTAATAATGACGTCGAATACGCTCCATCGTTTTTAAAATCCCTCCGTGCGCAGCCAAAGGTACGTCATGGTGTTCTCGGATAACTGAATATGTCATACTGGTAGGTATCCAAAGCTTTCATTCAGGAATGTTGGACAGCTTTGGGTCTATTTTGAATCCTAGTTTAATATAAATTCTGTCTTCTAATATTTTAGATGATGTGTATTTAGTACCGGTTTCTAGTATTTTGTCTCGAAGCCTAACGTATTCAATATCATTGAATGCGTTTGAGGAAATATCTATTTCACACACGTTTTAATGCGACTTTGACTCACAATATATTCGAGAAAGGGTGTCTGGCACCACATTTTGGGCACCACGCTGATGTTCAATTTTAAAATCGTATGCCTGTAGTTTCAGGCTCCACCGGGCCAATCTTCCGTTTAAGTCACTCTGTGACATCAACCACTTGAGACTTGAGTGGTCTGTGATTATTGTGAAGTGATATCCTTCGACATACGGGCGAAATTTTTTGTACTTAGAACTGCAGCCAGACACTCGATTGTGAAATCACGGTTAATGAGAATAGGAGCGGTCGTCAACAAATATTTTAATCTTTCAAATGCCAGTTGCGCTTCTTTAGTCCAAAAAAAATTTTTATTCTTTTTAAGTAAATCAGTGATGGGACCTGTTACTTCTGAATAACTTGGTATAAATCGTTGATACCATCCGGTCATGCCTAATAAGCGTCTGGTTTGTTTGAGTGTTGAAGGAGCATTGAAATTATGAATCGCTTCCACCTTTTCAGGATCAGTCCTTAAACCACCTTGACCAACAATAAACCCAAGATATTCTACTCACTTCATAAAAAACTTACTTTTCGACAGATAAATAGTGAGACCTGCTTCCTTCAACCGTTTTCCAACAATGCTTAGCAGTTCTAGGTGTTCAATCATACTTGAAGATGTGACAAGAAGGTCGTCTAAATATACAAATATTTTATTGTGAAGTTGATGTGGTACCACTTTATCCATCAAACGACACATCGATTGAGGGGAGTTACATAGCCCAAATGGCATAACTGTAAACTGATACAGTGGCCGACCAGGCACCGTAAAGGTAGTTTTTTCTCGAGATTGTTTGTCCAATGGAATTTGCCAGAAGGCGTCTTTGAGATCTATGCTGGATATCACCTTCTTGGTGACAGCATTGACTTTCCGTGAATCTTAACATAGTCTTATTTTGTTCGGCTTGCGAACCAATATAACTGGGGACGACCATGAACTTGTGCTTTCCTCAATTACTCCGAGACTTAACATTCGATCCAACTCGCCGTATTTCAAATTTTGTATGGCGGGTGGCACGGAGTAGTGACGTTATTTTATTGGCGCACTAGTGCCAACATCTATGTGATGTTGTACCAGTGACGTTCGACCTAAACCATTCTTCTCAAATGATGGGTAACTGGAAAGAATATTCTCAAATTGCCCATTTGGCGACTCTGACAAAATATGTTGATCGTATGAATCTTGCAATTGATCCAGCGAATTCAGTGAAGGTTTTATTTGAAAAGCATTCCAAAAATCCATTCCAAGGTACAAAGGGAGTTGTAAAGTAGGGACGATAAAGAGTCTAACATGTTTCGATTTTCCATTAAATTCTATTTGAACATCCGTAAATCCAATAATCTTGTTTTCTGTACCATCTGCCGTTCTTACTTTCGAATGAATTTCCTTATATGGTACTCCTGCTTTCAGTAAAAATTCTAGTGTGCCTCGACCTTATATACTAAGTGAAGCTCCACTATCTAAAAGACCTCTAATTTGTTTCTCTGAGATAATTATTACTGCGTATGGGCGATAATCAGAAATATCAGACACAAAAGTTTCTAAATAGGCTTATTTAAATTTTCGTCTAGAGTCCCAATAGTTCATAATTCTATGATATTTTTTTGATTTGATGTTAAATTTATGGATTTCACAGGTAGTATTAGGCAGTGTGTGTAGTTGGGATGGATATTTTTGATTCGTAGGATAAATTATTGGGATTTGCGATGTTCCCGAATTGACCGTTGTCGATGTGACCGCGTTCCTCGTAATGTTTTGTTCCCGAGTCGCTTTCTGCACCGGATGGAAATGACTCGATCTGTTCACATCCGGGTGGCCTTTTGACAATTTTCTGATAATTAGAACATTGTGGTTTAATTATTCCAGGTTAATTATATTAATTATACAGAGAAATTCGTAACAAGTATTGGTTTATTAATTTTTTTTTTTCAAAAGTCCGGAAATTAATAAGAATATATAAATATAGATAAGATTTAATATGATAATATGTTATAATTTGATACGCTATATTAAAAAATGAAATTTGATTAACTAAAATAATTTCAAACGGTGTTTAAAAATATTTGCAACTGTGATAGACATGCGAGTCAGCCTTGAGACAATGAGATGCCAAGTAATAGCTATGAAGTCGATCATTGTTCAACAAGGTTGAATGTCTAACACTATCATCACAGTTACATGTTAATCTCAAAACATTTGGTTTATGGAGTGAACCACTATATTTGAAATTTGGAAACAGTATAAACTAACTGAATAATCAACAAATTCACCAACATGTGCACTAAGATAAAAGTTATTAAACACGTGATATACTCTAATTAATCGTTTATAAAGAACCTTCAGGTCCCTGTTTCGGCGCCATTCTGTAACGGTCCCATTGATTTTCGATTGTCTAGGTGTATTGAGCCAGGCAGCGTTCGTCGGTGGGGGGTTCAGTTTTCGAAATCAATCATAAATAGGATCGCTATAGAAAATAACCTTGACCTTACTTCATCAAATAGACATCCACCATCAGCGCATCAAATGTACGTCTCACATCACCACTTACCTTCAAGCTTACTCAGCCATGATGAGTAACATAATCCTTTTTATTTTGAAAGCTAGTCTCTTCAAACTATCGACTTTATGTGCTGAATACCGGATGTATATATATAATATATATACATATAGCTTTACACCAAATAAATAACTTAATCTACATACAAAATTCACAGTTCTTTTTTTTTTATTTAAAACGGTACCTGATAAACATTAATATCCACACTTGTATATCTCTGGTACCGTAGATTGTGTTTTCACAGCAAACACTTAATCCTGCAAAACCGAGGGCACTTCTTAAATTCATCCACACCGCGATGGTTGGTCCTCGACAGCACCTTCTCGCCTTTTTATTCTCTTTGGTGTTATAATTTTTCGACATCAAGTTCCTTCCAAAACGAAAATTTTAATTTGCAGGAAACCGTAACTCACAAGCCCGCCATTTCGTAAGCGAACCACTCGAAAAATATTTTGATTTTATCACTTAAATGTTTCTTTTCTTTGTTTGTTGTTTGTTTTTGCAATTAAAGGAAATAAAAGATTTTTGTTTCTTTATTCATAAGTTATACTTCAAGTACTATGCGTTGCATAATAAACACAACCAGCACTTTATTATTTTCCAAACACATGGATTTTAATTATAATTTTTAGATTTTTTCAGATTCAACTATTTACATAACTATTAAGGTATTAACGTATATTTGTTTTTATAAAAGATTTTATTCGTCAGTTTATTAACTATTTGTATTTATTTATATTAATATACACATTTTAGCCTATAACTTTATCATTTTTATTTTCAACTATCTCCAGTTTTATTTCTTTCATTTCTGAATTCCGAATGTCTCAAAAAAAAATTATATCTCCCATCTACAGCTTTTCCAGCCCAAAACAAAACATTTTTCCCGTTTATAACATTTTATGACCTCAAAAAAAAAATTTCAACCAAACACGTCATGATCACTATAATTCATTCGATTATTAATTTTTCTACCGGGTAACTCTTAAAATCAAAACCAAATCAATTGTAACATATTGAAATTGTTCAAAATTTCGGTTAACTGAAAAATTTTAGCCCAAATGACATTAAATTGCACTTAAAAATTAAATATTTGGTAAAAAATAACACAAAAAAATATTAATAAGCAAAAATTACAACCAAAGCGTGTGTTTTGTCACCACAATTCAATTTTTTTATATTTAAATTGTTCAAAATGTGAGTAAAATGCACAATTTAACCCCACGCAACATAAACTTTCACGTTGGAATTATAAATTTGGTTCAAAATAACGATTAATAGACAAGTTTACACAAAACTTGTCTGTTTTACCGTTATTTCGAACAAAATATTAAGTTTTTACGTTCATTTTTATGTTGCGCGGGGTTATATGGTCCATTTTACTCTCATTTTGGACAATTGAAATATAAAAAAATTGAGTTGTGGTGATGAAACACACGCTTTTGTAGTAATTTTTGCTTATTTTATTATATATATATGTTTCATATATTATATGTTATATATATATTATACATTTTTTTTGTGTATTTATTCATTATTTGAACATTTGATCGTCATTTTGAACAATTAATACCAAAATTCTACCAAAGTAGGTTATATCACCACAACACAATTGTTTCAAATTGAAATTGTTCAAAAAGGTCGGTTCAATGAAGAATTTAAGCCCAAATGACATTTAATTGCCCTTTAAAATTTAAAATTTTGTTCAAAATAACACAAAAAAGAATATTTACCGATATTTCCAACAAAATGTTAAGTTTTAACGTGCATTTTAATGTTCAACGTGGTTAAATGGTCCATTTTACTCACATTTTTGACAATTTTAATATAAAAAAATTGAGTTGTGGTGATAAAACACACGCTTTGGTAGTAATTTTTGCAAATTTAAATTTGTTTTGTGTTTTTATTCATTATTTGTCCATTTCAACGTCATTTTGAACAATTAATACCAAAATTCTACCAAAGTTAGTTTTATCACCACAACTCAATTGTTTCATATTTAAATTGTTCAAAATGTCGGTTAAATTGAGAATTTCACCCCAAATGACATTTAAATGCACTTAGAAATTAAATATTTGGTTCAAAATAACGGTAAAAAAGACAAATTTTGTGTCAACTTGTCAATTCACCGTTATTTCGATAAAAATATTAAATTTAAAGGTAAAATTTTATGTCATTTGGGGTGAAATTTTCCATTATTTTGTAAAGATTTTGGTACATATCGTTCAAAATGACGATCAAATGGACAAATAATGAACACAAACCCAAAAAAATATTAATTAGCAAAAATAACTACTGAAACATGTTTTTTGTCACTACAACTAAATTTTAAGATATTTTAATAGTTCAAAATGTAGGTAAAATGCACCATTAAACCCCACGCATTATAAAAAAGCACGTTAATATTAAGATTTGGTTCGAAATAACGGTTTATAGACAAGTTAAGACAAAACTTGTCTGTTTTTCGGTTATTTCGAACAAAATATTAAATTTTTACGTGCATTTTTATGTTGCGTGGTGTTAAATGGTCCGTTTTACCCACATTTTGGACAATCAAAATATAACAAAATTGAGTTGTGGTGAGAAAACACACGCTTTGGTAGTGATTATTGCTTTTTTGTTTTTTGGTTTGTATTTTTTTTTCATTATTTGTCCATTTGACGTTATTTTAAACAATTATTATTAAAATTCTTCCAAAGTTAATTTAATCACTTTAACTCAATTGTTTCATATTGAAATTGTTCAAAATGTCGGTTAAATGAAGAATTTTAGCCCAAATGACATTAAATTGCAATTAAAAACTAAATATTTGGTTCAAAATAACACAAAAAAAAATATTAATAAGCAAAAATTACTACCAAAGAGTTTGTTTTCTCACCACAATTCAATTTTTTTAAATTTAAATTGTTTAAAATGTGGGTAAAATGCACAATTAAACACCACGCTACATTAAATTCCTCGTAAGAATTTAAAATTTGGGTTGAAATAACGGTAAATAGACAAGTTTACACAAAACTTCTTTGTTTTACCGTTATTTCGAACAAAATATTAAATTTTTACTTGCATTTTTATGTTGCGCTAGGTTGTATGGTCCATTTTACTCTCATTTTGGACAATTGAAATTTAAAAAAAATTGAGTTGTGGTGATAAAACACACGCTTTGGTAGTAATTTTTACTAATTTCTATTACATATATATTTTTTATATATTATATATATTATATATATATATATATTATATATTTTTTTGTGTATTTATTCATTATTGGTCCATTTGAACGTCATTTTGAACAATTAATACATTAAAACATATCGTTCAAAATGACGATCAAAAGGACAAATAATGAACACAAACACAAAAAAATATTAATTAGCCAAAATTACTACTAAAGCGTGTTTTTGGTCACCAAAACTGAATTTTTTAGTATTTAAGTCGTTCAAAATGTGGGTAAAATGCACAATTTAACCCCACGCAATATTAAAATGCACGTTAAAATTTAAAATTTTGCTCGAAATAACGGCAAATAAAAAAGTTTAAAAAAACTTGTCTGTTTAACCGTTATTTCGAACAAAATATTTAATCTTTGGTTGCATTTTAATGTTGCGCGGGGTTAAATGGTCCATTTTACCAATGTTTTGGACAATTAGAGTATCAAAAAGTTGAGTTGTAGTGATAAAACACACGCTTTGGTAGTAATTTTTGCTAATTAAATTTTTTTTTTTTTTGTATTTATTCATTTTTTGTCCATTTTAATGTCATTTTGAACCATTAATACCAAAATTCTACTAAAGTGTGTTTTATCACCACAACTCAATTGTTTCATATTGAAATTGTTCCAAATATCGGTTAAATGGAGAATAACACCCCAAATGACATTAAATTGCACTTAAAAATTAAATATTTGGTTCGAAATAACTCAAAAAAGAATAATTAAAAGCAAAAATTACTACTAAAGCGTGTGTTTTGTCACCACAATTCAATTTTGTAATTTTAAAAATGTTCAAAATGTGGGTAAAATGCACAATTAAACCCCACGCAATATCAAAATGCACGTAAAATTTTTAAATTTTGATAGAAATAACGGTAGATATACACGTTTTAACAAAACTCTGTGTCTGTTTTACCGTTATTTCGAACAAAATATTAAATTTGAACGCGCATTTGTACGTTTTGTGGGGTTATATTGTCCATTTTACCCACATTTTGAACAATTGAAATATACAAAAATAGATTTGTGGTGATAAAACACACGCTTTGGTAGTAATTTTTGCTAATTTAAATTTTGTTAGTATTTTTGATCATTATTTGTCCATTTGAACGTCATTTTTAACAATTAATACCAAAATTCTACCAAAGTGTGTTTTATCACCACAACTCAATTGTTTCATTTTGAAATTGTTCAAACTGTAGGTTTAATGTAGAATTACACCCAAAATGACATTTCAATGCACTTTAATATTAAACAGTTGATTCAAAATAACACTAAAAAAATATAAATAAGCAAAAATTACTACCAAAGCCTGTGTTTTGTCACCACAATTCAATTTTTTAGTATTTAAATTGATCAAAATGTGGGTAATATGCACAATTTAATCCCACGCAATATAAAATCGAACGTAAAAATTTTAAATTTTGTTCGAAATAACGGTAAATAGACAATTGAACGTCATTTGGAACAATTACTACCAAAATTTAACCAAAGTTAATTATATCACCACAACTCAATTGTTTCATATTAAAATTGTTCAAAATGTCGGTTTAATGGAGAATTTCACCTCAAATAAAATTAAATTGCACTTAAAAATAAAATATTTGGTTTTAAATAACGGTATAATCGAGAAGTTTGGTGTCGACTAGCCTATTTACCGTTATTTCGATAATAATATTTAATTTTTAGGTGCATTTTTATGTCATTTTAGGTTTAATTCTCCATTTACTTACTTAACATTTTTTTAAGATTTTGGTACATATCGTTCAAAATGACGATCAAATGGATTAATAATGAACACAAAACACAAAAAAATATTAATTGGCAAAACAAACTCCTAAAGCGTGTGTTTTGTCACCTCACCTCAATTTTTTGATATTAAAAATGTTCCAAATGGGATTAAAACGGACCATTAACCCCGCGCAACATAAAAATGCACGTTAAAATTTAATATTTGGTTCGAAATAACGGTTAAAGGACAAGTTTTGTAAAAACTTGTATATATACCGTTATTTCGAACCAAATTTTAAATTTTTGCGTGCATTTTAATATTGCGTGGGGTTAAATTTTTGAACAATTGAAATATAAAAAAATTGAGTTGTGGTAATGTAGTTATTTTTGCTAATTTATATTTTTTTGGTGTAATTATTCATTATTTGTCCATTTGAACGTCATTTTGAACAATAACTACCAAAATTCTACCAAAGTGTGTTTTATCATTACAACCAAATTTTTCAAAATGTCGGTTAAATGGAGAATTTCAGCCCAAAATGACATTAAATTGCACTAAAAAATTAAATATATGATTCAAAATAACACAAAAAAAAATAATAATAAGAAAAAATCACTACCAAAGCGTGTGTTTTGTCACCACAATTCAATTTTATAGAATTTGAATTGTTCAAAATCTGGGTGTAATGCACAATTTAACCCCACGCAACATTAAAATGCACGTAAAATTTTATAATTTGGTTCCAAATAACGGCAAATAGACAAATTTAAGCAAAACTTGTCTATTATATCGTTACTTTGAACAAAATATTAAATTTTTAGGTGCATTTTTATGTTGCGTTGGGTTATATTGTCCATTTTGAACAATTTTGAACAATTTGAATATACAAAATAGATTTGTGGTGATAAAACACACGCTTTGGTAGTAATTTTTGCTAATTAATTTTTTGTTTGTATTTTGATTCATTATTTGTCCATTTGTACGTCATTTGAACGATAAGTTACAAAATTCTACCAAAATTACTTGAATCACCACAACTCAATTGTTTCATATTAAAATTGTTCAAAATTTTGGTTAAATGGAGAATCTTACCCAAATGACATTAGATAACACTTAAAAATTAAACATTTGGTTCAAAATAACGGTTTAAACGACATGTTTTGTGTCAACTTGTCTATTTACCGTTATTTCGATTAGAATAATAAATTATTAGCATTAATCACTTCCAAAGCGTGTGTTTTCTCACCACAACTCAATTTTGTTATATTTCGATTGTCCAAAATGTGGGTTAAACGGACCATTTAACACCACGCAACATAAAAATGCACGTAAAAATTTAATATTTTGTTCGAAAAAACCGAAAAATAGACAAGTTTTGTGTTAACTTGTCTATTTACCGTTATTTCGAACCAAATTTTTAATATTAACGAGCTTTTTTATAATGCGTGGGGTTTAATGGTGCATTTTACCCACATTTTGAACTATTAAAATATCAAAAAATTGAGTTGTGGTGACAAAAATCAAGCTTTAGTAGTAATTTTTGCTAATTAATATTTTTTTGGGTTTGTGTTTATTATTTGTCCATTTGATCGTCATTTTGAACGATATGTACCAAAATCTTAACAAAGTAATGGAGAATTTTACCCCAAATGACATAAAATTTTACCTTTAAATTTAATATTCTTATCGAAATAACGGTAAATTGACAAGTTGACACAAAATTTGTCTTTTTTACCGTTATTTTGAACCAAATATTTAATTTCTAAGTGCATTTAAATGTCATTTGGGGTGAAATTCTTAATTTAACCGACATTTTGATCAATTTAAAAATGAAACAATTGAGTTGAGGTGATAAAATTAACTTTGGTAGAATTTTGGTATTGATTGTTCAAAATCACGTTGAAATGGACAAAAAATGAATTAAAACAGAAAAAAAATTTAAATTTGCAAAAATTACCAAAGCGTGTGTTTTATCACCACAACTCAATATTTTTATATTAAAATTGTCAAAAATGTGAGTAAAATGGACCATTTAACCCCGTTGAACATTAAAATGCACGTTAAAACTTAACATTTTGTTGGAAATATCGGTAAATATTCTTTTTTGTGTTATTTTGAACAAAATATCAAATTTTAAAGGGCAATTAAATGTCATTTGGGCTACAATTCTCCATTAAACCGACCTTTTGAACAATTTCAATTTGAAACAATTGTGTTGTGGTGATATAACCTAGTTTGGTAGAATTTTGGTATTAATTGTTCAAAATGACGATCAAATGTTCAAATAATGAATAAATACACAAAAAAAATGTATAATATATATATATATAACATATATAATATATGAAACATATATATATAATAAAATAAGCAAAAATTACTACCAAAGCGTGTGTTTTATCACCACAACTCAATTTTTTTATATTTCGATTGTCCAAAATGAGAGTAAAATGGACCATATAACCCCGCGCAACATAAAAATGAACGTAAAAATTTAATATTTTGTTAGAAATAACGGTAAAACAGACAAGTTTTGTGTAAACTTGTCTATTAATCGTTATTTTGAACCAAATTTTTAATTCTAACGTGGAATTTTATATTGCGTGGGGTTAAATTCTGCATTTTACTCACATTTTGAACAATTTTAATATAAAAAAATTGAATTGTGGTGACAAAACACACGCTTTGGTAGTAATTTTTGCTTATTAATATTTTTTTGTGTTATTTTTTACCAAATATTTAATTTTTAAGTGCAATTTAATGTCATTTCGGACCAAATTTTTCAGTTAACCGAAATTTTGAACAATTTCAATATGTTACAATTGATTTGGTTATGATTTTAAGGGTAACCCGGTAGAAAAATTAATAATCGAATGAATTACACTGATCATGACGTGTTTGGTTGAAATTTTTTTTTTTGGAGTCATAAAATGTTATAAACGGGAAAAATGTTTTGGTTTGGGCTGGAAAAGCTGTAGATGGGAGATATAATTTTTTTTTGAGACATTCGGAATTCAGAAATGAAAGAAATAAAACTGAAGATAGTTGAAAATAAAAATGATAAAGTTATAGGCTAAAATGTGTATATTAATATGTATACAAATAGTTAATAAACGGACGAATAAAATCTTTTATAAAAACAAATATACGTTAATACCTTAATAGTTATGTAAATAGTTCAATCTAAAAAAATCTAAAAATTATAATTAAAATCCATGTGTTTGGAAAATAATAAAGTGCTGGTTGTGTTTATTATGCAACGCATAGTACTTGAAGTATAACTTATGAATAAAGAAACAAAAATCTTTTATTTCCTTTAATTGCAAAAACAAACAACAAACAAAGAAAAGAAACATTTAAGTGATAAAATCAAAATATTTTTCGAGTGGTTCGCTTACGAAATGGCGGGCTTGTGAGTTACGGTTTCCTGCAAATTAAAATTTTCGTTTTGGAAGGAACTTGATGTCGAAAAATTATAACACCAAAGAGAATAAAACGGCGAGAAGGTGCTGTTGAGGACCAACCATCGCGGTGTGGATGAATTTAAGAAGTACCCTCGGTTTTGCTGGATTAAGTGTTTGCTGCGAAAACACAATCTACGGTACCAGAGATATACAAGTGTGGATATTAATGTTTATCAGGTACCGTTTAAAATAAAAAAAAAAGAACTGTGAATTTTGTATGTAGATTAAGTTATTTATTTGGTGTAAAGCTATATGTATATATATATATTATATATAAACATCCGGTATTTAGCACATAAAGTCGATAGTTTGAAGAGACTAGCTTTCAAAATAAAAAGGATTATGTTACTCATCATGGCTGAGTAAGCTCGAAGGTAAGTAGTGATGTGAGACGTACATTTGATGCGCTGATGATGGATGTCTATTTGATGAAGTAAGGTCAAGGTTATTTTCTAAAGCAATCCTATTTATGATTGATTTCGATAACTGAACCCCCCACCGTTGAACGCTGCCTGGCTCAATACACCTAGACAATCGAAAATCAATGGGACCGTTACAGAATGGCGCCGAAACAGGGACCTGAAGGTTCTTTATAAACGATTAATTAGAGTATATCACGTGTTTAATAACTTTTATCTTAGTGCACATGTTGGTGAATTTGTTGATTATTCAGTTAGTTTATACTGTTTCCAAATTTCAAATATAGTGGTTCACTCGATAAACCAAATGGTTTGAGATTAACATGTAACTGTGATAGTGTTAGACATTCAACCTTGTTGAACAATGATCGACTTCATAGCTACTACTTTGCATCTCATTGTCTCAAGGGTGACCCGCATGTTAATCACAGTTGCAAATATTTTTAAACACCGTTTGAAATTATTTTAGTTAATCAAATTTCTTTTTTTAATATAGCGTATCAAATTAAAACACGTCTTACATCACCACGTTCTGGATTCATTTTAAAAACATATTATCATATTTAATCTTATCTTTATTTATATATTATTATTCATTTCCGGACTTTTGAAAAAAAAAATCAACCAATACTCGTTACGAATTTCTCTGTATAGTAAATATAATTAAATTCGATTATTAATTAATATAATTTTTTTTATATTTGAATTAGTATTTTTTTTTGATCTAGTTTAGTTATTTTTTTTTGCGATATTTTCTTTTGCATATATATTACTCTACCTTATACGATATTTTTTATTTGGAAACTTGGAGAATAAAATTTTTATTATTGATAATTTTTAAATTTAATTTTTTTTTAGTATTATTCTTATTAAGATAATTTAAAAATCATTTGAATAATTACTAGTGGTTGAATTCAAAATAAATTACTTAATTTCAAAACTTTCTGACTAATAATGACTCAAGAATTTAAAAATAATCAACCCCTTTTGGGTTTAACCTAAGAAGAAATTGAAGTAGAATGTCTCATTTGGCAAATTAATTAAGGTGATAATAATTACAAAGATAATTTGTTTATAAGTTCTAAAAGCTGAACATCGAAATCCTTCAATTTCTCCAACAAAAACTCATGCTACTTACATTAAAGAAGAATTTAAATTGTGCCAATTTCAATTTTAAACGTTAAATGGGGATATAAAAGATACACATGAAATAAATCCCGAACAGTTGATGTTACTAAAAAATAGGTTAAAACATTGGAAAGAAAGAGTATACCGATTAAAAGTCTGTTTCTATCAAGACAATGAAGTTGGTAAATTGATCAATCATTTTCGTCACTCGGGTCAAATAATTGAAACCCGGGGAGAACAGATAACGTTGGGTGCAACAAATTGGTCATATCTCCCTAGTTATACTATATTGAGAGCGTCAAGCTCGACCAGTTTGGCTAAATCAGAGCTTAACGATGAAAAACAAATTTCACAATCAGGGAAAGCTTTCATAGTAAACTTAGAAGTACCACCAATATCGCAAGAAACTGCTGTAAGTCAAATTCCTATAAAAACGTCACAGGTCACCTGGTCAAGAAATCCAGGTGATACAGGAATACCCGCACCTTCGATATTTTCTAATAATGAGGGGTCACTTTTCCAATCTGGACCATCATGAAATGGTGAAAACGTCAATTTTACACACTCTATGGTCGCGCCCGTGGAATCGATGGATAATCGGAGAACTAGAACCATTTATCCAGGTCAGAACGACCCTACATTTGTTCAATCAGACTTGAGGAATGATAATTCGATGGGAATTCCCTCATATTTACCTTCTGTAGGTTCTAACATCCCATTAGCACTTCCTGTCTATCAATCAAGATATGCACCGAAATAGAACATATTATTTACTGGACAACCCAATTAACTTGACGTTCATGATTTTATATTCCGAATAGAATCGCAAACTTAACGAGAGCAATTACCATTGTCAGCACTTGATACTATTCTTCCTAAATTCTTGAAGGAGACAGCTGAAAAATGGTACTGGGTTTATGCTCGCAAAAATATCCCAATACTACATATTTTCAACTCAGACAAGCGATTTTACAGAGATTTAGCAGCACTGAGTCGGAACTTGAAACCCGTAGATTAATTGAGGTCAAACGCCAAAGATTTTGAGAACCTATTGCTGACTATTTGTTAGAAATGGAGTCTCTAAATAGACGCCAAGAAAATCCGTTCACTGAACGTGAATTAATTGAAATAATGAGAGAAAATATAGTTCCAGAATTGCAACAAGTAACATTAACTTAACCATTCTCTTCTGTAGAAGAGTTACGTATGATCTGTCAAAAATATGATTAATTATGGACACGTACCAACCGACAATTCCCAGTTAATTATCAGAAAGCTGTACATTCTCTGGAAACCCCAATGAACGACGTCTATTCGTTTTCTAAACCAAATTTCACTACTCCATCACAATCATCAAATTTGCATGCCGGTCAAAAAGCACGCTCTCAAGTTGACGCTATACATAAGCCAACACAATAAAATTTTCGAAGAGCTCTATGTGATGGAAACTCTTCTCAAATGTATCTAATCTGTTGGAACTAATGCGATATTGGACATCGATATCAAGACTGTCCTCATGTACCACAGCATTGGTTCTGCTACGGTTGCGGTAAACCTGGAATAATTAAACCACAATGTTCTAATTATCAGAAAATTGTCAAAAGGCCACCCGGATGTGAACAGATCGAGTCATTTCCATCCGGTGCAAAAAGCGACTCGGGAACAAAATATAACGAGGAACGCGGTCACATCGACAACGGTCAATTCGGGAACATCGCAAATCCCAATAATTTATCCTACGAATCAAAAATATCCATCCCAACTACACACACTGCCTAATACTACCTGTGAAATCCATAAATTTAACATCAAATCAAAAAAATATCATAGAATTATGAACTATTGGGACTCTAGACGAAAATTTAAATTAGCCTGTTTAGAAACTATTGTGTCTGATATTTCTGATAACCGCCCAAACGCAGTAATAATTATCTCAGAGAAACAAATTAGAGGTCTTTTAGATAGTGGGGCTTCACTTAGTATATTAGGTCGAGGCTCACTAGAATTTTTACTGAAAGCAGGAGTACCATATAAGGAAATTCATTCGAAAGTAAGAACGGCAGATGGTACAGAAAACAAGATTATTGGATTTACGGATGTTCAAATAGAATTTAATGGCAAATCGAAACATATCAGACTCTTTATCGTCCCTCCTTTACAACTCCCTTTGTACCTTGGAATTGATTTTTGGAATGCTTTTCAAATAAAACCTACACTGAATTCGCTGGATCAATTGCAAGATTCATACGATCAACATATTTTGTCAGAGTCGCCAAATGGGCAATTTAAGAATATTATTTCTAGTTACCCATCATTTGAGAAGAATGGTTTAGGTCGAACGTCACTGGTACAACATCACATAGATGTTGGCACTAGTACGCCAATAAAATAACGTCACTACTCCGTGTCACCCGCCATACAACATTTGAAATACGGCGAGTTGGATCGAATGTTAAGTCTCGGAGTAATTGAGGAAAGCACAAGTTCACGGTCGTCCCCAGTTATATTGGTTCGCAAGCCGAACAAAATAAGACTATGTTAAGATTCACGGAAAGTCAATGCTGTCACCAAGAAGGTGATATCCAGCATAGATCTCAAAAACGCCTACTGGCAAATTCCATTAGACAAACAATCTCGAGAAAATCTGCCTTTACGGTGCCTGGTCGGCCACTGTATCAGTTTACAGTTTTGCCATTTGGGCTATGTAACTCCCCTCAATCGATGTGTCGTTTGATGGATAAAGTGGTACCACATCAACTTCACAATAAAATATTTGTATATTTAGACGACCTTCTTGTCACATCTTCAAGTATGAATGAACACCTAGAACTGCTAAGCATTGTTGGAAAACGGTTGAAGGAAGCAGGTCTCACTATTTATCTGTCGAAAAGTAAATTTTTTATGAAGCGAGTAAAATATCTTGGGTTTATTGTTGGTCAAGGTGGTTTAAGGACTCATCCTGAAAAGGTGGAAGCGATTCATAATTTCAATGCTCCTTCAACACTCAAACAAACCAGACGCTTATTAGGCATGACCGGATGGTATCAACGATTTATACCAAGTTATTCAGAAGTAACAGGTCCCATCACTGATTTACTTAAAAAGAATAAAAATTTTTTTTGGACTAAAGAAGCGCAACTGGCATTTGAAAGATTAAAATATTTGTTGACGACCACTCCTATTCTCATTTTCCCTGATTACACAAAACCGTTTTACATACGATGTGATGCATGCAAAACAGGAGAAGGTGGTGTCCTGTACCAGAAAGACGAGCATGGTAACGAATGTCCCATATCGTATATGTCAAAAAAATTAAACTAAGCGCAATCTAACTATTCTACTACTGAACTCGAGTGTCTGGCTGCAGTTCTAAGTACAAAAAAATTTCGCCCCTATGTCGAAGGATATCACTTCACAATAATCACAGACCACTCAAGTCTCAAGTGGTTGATGTCACAGAGTGACTTAAACGGAAGATTGGCCCGGTGGAGCCTGAAACTACAGGCATACGATTTTAAAATTGAACATCAGCGTGGTGCCCAAAATGTGGTGCCAGACACCCTTTCTCGAATATATTATGAGTCAAAGTCGCATTTAAACGTGTGTGAAATAGATATGTCCTCAAACGCATTCAATGATATTGAATACGTTAGGCTTCGAGACAAAATACTAGAAACCGGTACTAAATACACATCATCTAAAATATTAGAAGACAGAATTTATATTAAACTAGGATTCAAAAAAGACCCAAAGCTGTCCAACATTCCTGAATGAAAGCTTTGGATACCTACCAGTATGACATATTCAGTTATCCGAGAACACCATGATGTACCTTTGGCTGCGCACGGAGGGATTTTAAAAACGATGGAGCGTATTCGACGTCATTATTACTGGCCAGGAATGCGTAAGCAGATTTACGACTACGTGACTAAATGTGAAGTTTGTAAAGTAACGAAGGCGACTTTTATTCAGTCGAAATCGCCTCTTGGTCATATAGATTTTTCAGAGAGACCATTTCAGAAAACCTATGTTGATCTCATGGGACCTTATCCGAGATCTAAAAACGGTAATACCTAAATCTTTGTCATATAAGACCAGTATAGCAAATTTTTGATGTTGAAACCTCTAAGTTCGAGCACCACTAACAAAATTGTATCATATTTACGGAATGAATTTTTTCTGGTTTTTGGAATACCAGAACAACTTCATTCGGACAATGGTCCCCAGTTCCTATCGACAATGTTTCAATGTTTACTAAAAGAGTTTAACGTCACTCATGTTAAGACGACAGTGTATTCACCTCAGAGCAATGCTTCTGAGAGGGTGAATCGATCGGTCTTAGCAGCTATTCGTGCTTATGTTTCAAATGACTACAAAACCCGGGATTAACATATCAGTGAAGTAGCCTGTGCCTTAAGAACTGCTATTCACCAGTCAACACAATGTAGGCCATATTTCTTGGTATTTGGCCATAACATGATTACGAAAAGAGAGCATTATAATTTTCTTCGAAAAATGAAATCTCTAAATGAGGATGTGGATTCGTTACCAGTGGCTGACAGATTATCAATAATTCATGATAGTGTAATGAAAAATTTTCAAATAGCATATCAAAAATATGCCAAAGCATATAACTTAAGAACTCGTCATATTGACTCTAAACCCGGTCAAACTGTAAATGTCAGACTTCATGCTTTAAGTGATGCATCCAAGCACATTAGTGCCAAATTTGTACCTTAATTAAGCAAAGTAGATTGTGTTTGCTACGAAAACACAATCTACGGTACCAGAGATATACAAGTGTGGATATAGAAGTTAATCAGGTACCGTTTCAAATAAAAAAAAAGAACTGTGAATTTTGTATGTAGATTAAGTTATTTATTTGGTGTAAAGCTATATGTATATATATATTATATATATACATCCGGTATACAGCACATAAAGTCGATAGTTTGGATAGACTAGCTTTCAAAATAAAAAGGATTATGTTACTCATCATGGCTGAGTAAGCTTGAAGGAAAGTGGTGATGAGAGACGTACATTTGATGCGCTGATGGTGGATGTCTATTTGATGAAGTAAGGTCAAGGTTATTTTCTATAGCGATCCTATTTATGATTAATTTCGATAACTGAACCCCCAACCGACGAACGCTGCCTGGCTCAATACACCTCGACAATCGAAAATCAATGTAACCGTTACAAGTTGAAGTGATAAAATTATCTTTGGTAGAATTTTGATATAAATTGTTTAAAATGACGTTCAAATTGAAAAATAATGACAAAAAAATTACAAACAAAAAATAAATAAGCATTAATAACTACCAAAGCGTGTGTTTTATCACCACAACTCAATTTGGTTTTAGTTCAATTATCCAAAATGTGGGTAAAACGGACCATTTAAACCCACACAACATAAAAATGCACGTAAAAATTTAATATTTTGTTCGAAATAACCGTAAAACAGAAAAGTTTTGTGTAAACTTGTCTATTTACCGTTACTTCGAGCCAAATTTTAAATATTTTCGTGCATTTTTATAATGCGTGGGGTTAAATGGTGCATTTAACTCACATTTTGAACTATTTAAATATCAAAAAATTGAGTTGTGGTGACAAAAAACACGCTTAAGTAGTAAGTTTTGCTAAATAATATTTTTTTGTTTTTGTGTTCATTATTTGTCCATTTGATCGTCATTTTGAACGATATGTACCAAAATCTTAACAAAATAATGGAGAATTTTACCCCAAATGACATAAAATTTCACCTTTTAACTGAATAATCTTATCGAAATAACGGTAAATTGACAATTTGACACAAAATTTGTCTTTTACCGTTATTTTGAACCAAATATTTAATTTTTAAGTGCATTTAAAGGTCATTTGGGGTGAAATTCTCCATTTTACCGACATTTTGAACAATTTTAATATGAAACAATTGAGTTATGGTGATAAAATTTACTTTGGTAGAATTTTGGTATTTATTGTTCAAAATGACGTTTAAATGGACAAATAATGAATAAAAACACAAAAAAAAATATACATTTGCAAAAATTACTACCAAAGCGTGTGTATTATCATCACAACTCAATTTTTTTATATTTAAATTGTCCAAAATGTAGATGGACAGGTAAAATGCACCTAAAAATTTAATATTTTGTTCGAAATATCGGTAAAACAGACAAGTTTTTTTAAACTTGTCCCTTTACCGTTATTTTGAACCAAATTTAATTTCTTCTTGCATTTTTATATTGCTCGGGGTAAAATTGTGCATTTTTCTCATATTTTGAACAATTTAAATATCAAAACATTGAGTTGTGGTGACAAAACATATGTTTTAGTAGTAACTTTTTGTAATAAATATGTGTGTTTTTGTACATTTTTTGTCCATTTGAACTTCATTTTGAACGATATGGACCATACTCTTATCAAAATTATGGGTCAATGGAAAATTTCACCTAAAATGACAAAAAATTGCACCTAAAAATTAAATATGCTAATCGAAATAACGTTCAAAAGACAAGTTGAAACAAAACTTGTCGTTTTAACCGTTATTTTGAACCTTATATTTAATTTTTAAGTTCAATTGAATGTCATTTGGGGTGTAATTCTCCATTTAACCGACATTTTGAACAATTTTTATATGAAACAATTGAGTTGTGGTGATAAAACACACTTTTGTAGAATTTTGGTATTAATTGTTCAAAATGACGTTCAAATGGACAAATAATGAATAAAAATACATAAATAATATAAATTTGCAAAAATTACTACCAAAGCGTGTTTTTAATCACCACTTATCAATCCAATTGTTGAAAATTTTGGTAAAATGGACAATATATCCCCACGGAACATAAAGATGGGTGTAAAAATGAAATATTTTGTTCGAAATAATGGTCAAACAGACCAGTTTTGTGTTAACTTGTCAATTGTTCGTTATTTCGAAAAAGATTGAAGAGCATTATTATGTTGTGCAGAATTAAATTGTGCATTTTACCCACATTTTGAACAATTTAAATTTCAACAAATTGAGTTGTGGTGACAAAACAAACGCTATGGTAGTAATTTATGCTAATTCATATTTTTTTGTGTTTTTGTTCATTTTTTGTCCATTTGAACGTCATTTTGAACGAAATGTACCAAAATCTTAACAAACTAATGGGTAAATGGCGAATTTCAACCCAAATGACATTAAATTGCACTTAAAAATTAAATATTCTATTCGAAATAACGGTAAATGGACGAATTGACACAAAACTGGTCATTTTTACCGTTATTTTGCACTATTTTTATAATTTTTAAGTGCAATTTAATGTAATTTGGGCTTTAATTCTCCATTAAACCGACCATTTGAACCATTTTCATATGAAACAATTGCGTTTTGGTGATAAAACACACTTTGGTAAAATTTTGGTATTAATTGTTCAAAATGACGTTCAAATGGACAAAAATTGAATTAAACTACAAAAAAAATACAGATAAACCAAAATAACTACCAAAGCGTGTGTTTTATTATCACAACTAAATTTTTTTTAAAATTTTAATTGTCCAAAATGTGGGTTAAATGGACCATAAAACCCCGCTCAACATCAAAATGCACGTTAAAAATTAATATTTTGTTCGAAATAACGATAAAACAGACAAGTTTTGTGTTCACTTATTTATAACCCCGCGCAACATAAAATTGCACGTAAAAATTTATTATTTTGTTCGAAATAACGGTAAAACAGACAAGTTTTGTGAGAACTTGTCTATTAACCGTTATTTCGAACCAAATTTTAAATTTTAACGTGCATTTTGATGTTATGTAGGGTAAACTTGTGCATTTAACCCACATTTGAACAATTGAAATATAAAAAAATTTAATTGTGGTGACAAAACACACGCTTTGGTAGTTATTTTTGCTTATTTTTATTTTGTTTGTGTTATTTTGAACCAAATATTTAATTTTTAAGTGCCATTTAATGTCATTTGGGCTGAAATTCCGCATTTCACTGACATTTTAAACAATGTCAATATAAAACAATTGAGTTGTGGTGATAAAACACACTTTGGTAGAATGTTGGTATAAATTGTTCAAAATGACGTTCAAATGAACAAATAATGAATAAAAACACAATCAAAATAAAAATTAGCAAAAATTATAACCAAAGCGTGTGTGTTATCACCACAACTCAATTTTTTTATATTTCAATTGTCCAAAATGTGGGTCAAATGGACCATTCAATTCCGCGCAACCAAAAAATGCGCGTAAAAATTTAATATTTTGTTCGGAATAACGGTAAAACAGACGAGATTTGTGTTAACTTATCAATTATTCGTTATTTCGAACAAAACATTTAATTTTTACGTGCATTTTTTTGTTGCGTAGGTAAACTTGTGCATTTTACGCACATCTTAAACAAAAAGTATAAAACAATTAAATTGTGGTGACAAAACACACGCTTTGGTAGTAATTTTTGCTTATTAATATTTTGTTTGTGTTATTTTGAACCAAGTATTTCATTTTTAAGTGCAATTAAGTGTCATTTGGGCTTTTATTCTCCATTAAACCGACATTTTGAACAATTTCAAAATGAAACAGTTGAGTTGTAGTGATAAAACACACTTTGCTAGAATTTTGGTATTTATTGTTCAAAATGACGTTTAAATGGGCAAATAATGAATAAAAACACAAAAACAAATATAAATTAGCAAAAAATTCCTAACAAAACGTGTGTTTTATCACAACAACTCAATTTTTTTATATATAAATTTAATATTCGAAATAACGGTAAAACAGACAAGTTGTGTGTATACTTGTCAATTGTTCGTTATTTCGAACAAAACATTAAATTTTAACGTGCATTTTATGTTGAGTAGGGTAAAATTGTGCATTTAACCCACATTTAAAACAAAAAACAATTATCAAACAGTTAAATTGTTGTGACAAAACACACGCTTTGGTAGTAATTTTTGCTTATAAATATTTTTTTTTTGAGTTATTTTGAACCAAATATTGAATTTCAAAGTGCAGATTAGTGTCATTTGTGCTAGAATTCTCCATTTAACCGACATTTTTAACAATTTTAATATGAAACAGTTGAGTTGTTGTGATAAAACACACTTTGGTATAATTTGGTATTTATTGTTCAAAATGACGTTCAAATGGACAAATAATGAATAAAAAGACAAAAAATAGAAATTAGCAAAAACTACTATCAAAGCGTGTGTTTTATCACCACAAATCTATTTTGGTATATTTCATTGTCCAAAATGTGGGTAAAATTGACCATTTGACCCCGCGGAACATAAAAATGCACGTAAAGAGTTAATATTTTGTTCGAAATAACGGTAAAACAGACAAGTTTTGTTAAAACTTGTCTATTTACCGTTATTTCAATCAAAATTTTACAATTTAACGTGCATTTTGATATTGCTTTGGGTTAAATTGTGCATTTAACCTCCATTTAATCTCATGTAGAGACAAAACACACGCTTTGCTAGTAATTTTTGCTTATTAAAACTTTTTTGTATTATTTTGAACCAAAAATTTTAATTTTAGGGACAATTTAATGTAATTTGGGCTAAAATTCTCCATTTAACCGATATTTTGTACAATTTTAATATGAACAATTGAGTTAAGGTGATAAAACCCACTTTGGTAGAATTTTGGTATTAATTGTTCAAAATGACGTTCAAATGGACAAATAATGAATAGGAACACAAAAATAATAATGTGAATAAGCAAAACTTACTACCAAACCGTGTGTTTTATCACCACAACTCAATTGTTTTATACTTAAATTGTCCAAACTGGGGGCAAAATGGACCATTAATCCCCGCGCAACATTAGAATGCACGTTAAAAATTAATATTTTGTTCGAAATAACGGTGAAGCAGACAAGTTTTGTGTAAACTTGTCTATTAACCGTTATTTCGAACCAAATTTTAAATTTTTACGTGCATTAAATATTGCATGTTGTAAGTCGTGCATATGACTCACATTTCGAACAATTTAAATATCAAAAAATTGAGTTGTGGTGACAAAACACACGCTTTAGTAATAACTTTGGCTAATTAATGTTTTTTTGTGTTTTTGTTCATCATTTGTCAATTTGAACGCCATTTTGAACGATATGTTCCAATATCTAAACAAAATAATAGAAAATAGAGAATTTCACCACAAATGACAAATAAATAGACAAGTTGACAAAATACTTTCGTTTTTACCGTTATTTTGAACAAAATATTGAATTTTCAAGTGTAATTAAATGTCATTTGGGGTGAAATTCTCCATGTGACCGACATTTTGAACAATTTAAATATCAAACAATTGAGTTGTGGTGATAATATTAAGTTTAATAGAATTTTGGTGTTAAAATAATGATTAATAACACAAACAAAATATAAATAAGCAAAAATTACTACCAAAGCGTGTGTTTTATCACCACAAATCTAGTTTTGTATTTTCCAATTGTTCAAAATTTAAGTTAAATTGACAATTTAATTCCAAACAATATAAAATTGCGCTTAAAAATTTAATTTTTTGTTCAAAATAATGAGAATCAGAAATGTTTTTTGTAAACTTGTCTTTTACCCGTTATTTCGCACCTTATTTTTAATTTTTACGTGCATTTTTATATTGCGTGGGGTAAAATTGTGCATTTTTCCACATTTTAAACAATTCAAATATATAAGGATTGAATTGTGGTGACAAAACACACGCTGTGGTAGTAATTTTTGCTTGTTAATGTTTTTTTTTTGTGTTATTTTGAACCAAATATTTCATTTTTAAGGGCAATTTATCGTCATTTGTGGTTAAATTCTCCATTTAACCGACATTTTGAACAATTTCAATATAATTAATTGAATTGTGGTGATAAATCACACTTAAGTAGAATTTTTGTATTAATTTTTCAAAATGACGTTCAAATAGACAAACAATGACAAAAAACAGAAAAAAAATTGCAAAAATTACTACCAAAGCGTGTGTTTTATCACCACAATTCAATTATTTGTATATTTCAATTGTCCAAAATGTGGGTAAAATTGACCATTTAACCCCGCGCAACTAAAAAATGCACGTAATAATTTAATATTTTGTTCGAAATAACGGTAAAACCATCAAGTTTTGTGTCAACTTGTCTATTAACCATTATTTCGAACCAAATTTTAAATTTTAACGAGCATTTTTATATTGCGTGGGGCTTAATTGTGCATTTTTACCACATTTTGAACAATTTAAATATCAAAAATTTGAGTTCAGGTGTCAAAACAAACGCTTTGGTAGTAATATTTGCATATAAAATTTTTTTTTTGGGTTTTTGTTTATTATTTCTCCATCTGAACGTCATTTTGAACGACTTGTACCAAAATCTTTACAAAACAATAGGTAAATGGAGAATTTCACCACAAATGAAATCACATTACACTTAAAAATTAAATATTTTAATCGGAATAACGGTTAATAGACAAGTTGACCAAAACTTGTCATTTTTACCATTATTTCGAACCAAATATTTAATTTCTAAGTGCAATTTAATGTCATTCGGGTTGAAGTTCCCCATTTGACCGACATTTTGAACAATTTAAATATGAAACAATTGAGATGTGGTGATAAAATTAACTTTGGTAGAATTTTGGTATTTCTTGTTCAAAATGACGTTCAAATATGTATGACGTTCAAGTTTTTATTCAATAATGAATAAAGAATACAGAAAATATATAAATTAGCAAAAATTTCTACCAAAGCGTGTATTTTATTATCACAACTCTATTTTTGTATATTCCAATTTTTCAAAATTTGAGTAAAATGGACAATTTTTCCCTGAGCAACATAAAAATTCACGTAATATTTTAATATTTTATTCGAAATAACGGTAAAACAGACAAGCTTTGTGTTAACTTGTCTATTACCGTTATTATGTACCTAATTTCAAATTTTTTCGTGCATTTTTTATTGCGTGGGGATATATTGTGCATTTTACCTTCATTTTGATCCATTTTAATATTAAAAAATTGAGCTGTGTTGACAAAACACACGCTATGGTAGTAATTTTTTGCTAATTTATATTTTTTTTTGTGTTATTTTGAACCAAAATTTCATTTTTAAGTGGAATTAAATGTCATTTGGGGTCAAATTCTCCATTTAACCGACATTTTAAACCCTTTCAATATAAAACAATTGAGTAGTGGTGATAAAACACACTTCGGTAGAATTTTGGTATTAATTGTTCAAAATGACTTTCAAATGGACAAATAATGAATAAAAACACAAAAAAAATATTAATTAGCAAAAATTATTACTAAAGCATGGGTTCTTTCACCACAACTCAAGTTTTTTATATTAAAATTGTTCAAAATGTGGGTTAAATGCACAATTTAACCCCACGCGATATCAAAATAAACTTTCAAATAAAGAATTTAGTACGAAATAACGATTAATAAACAACTTAACACAAAACTTGTCTGTTTTACCGTTATTTCGAACAAAATGTTAAATTTTTACGTGCAATTTTATGTTGCGCGGGGTGATATTGTCCATTTAACCCAAATTTTTAACAAGTGGAAAATACAAAAATAGAGTTGTGGTGATAAAACACACGCTTTGGTAGAAGTTTTTTACTAATTTAAATATTTTTGTATTTTTTATTCATTTGAACGTCCATTTGAACGTCTTTTTGAACAATAAGTAACAAAATTCTACCAAAGTGTGTTTCATCACCACAACTCCATTGTTTCAAATTGAAATTGTTCAAAATGTTGGTTAAATAAAGAATTTCAGCCCAAATGACAATAAATTGCACTTAAAAATTAAATTGTCGGTTCAAAATAACGGTTTGAACGACAAGTTTTCTGTCAACTTGTCTATTTAACGTTATTTCGGTTAAAATATTTTATTTTAAAGTGCAATTTAATGTCGTTTGGGCTGAAATTCTCCATTTAACCGACATTTTGAACAATTTTTAAATGACACAATTGGGTTGTAGTGATAAAACATACTTTGGTAGTATTTTGGTAATAATTGTTTAAAATGACGTTCATATGGACAAATAAGGAATAAACACACAAAAAAAAATAAAAATTAGCAATAATAAGAACCAAAGCGTGAGTTTTATCATCACAACTCAATTTTTTTTATAGTTCAATTGTTCAAAATGTGGGTAAAATGGACCATTAAACCCCGGTCAACATAAAAATTTTGTGTCAGCTTGACAAGTTTTGTGTTAACTTGTCTATTAACCGTTATTTCGAACGAAATTTTTAATTTTTACGTTCATTTTTATATTGCGTGGGGTTAAATGAAGCATTTAACCAAAATTTGGGTTCGAAATAATAGTCAAACAGACAAGTTTTGTATAAACTTTTCTATTAACCGTTATTTTGAACCAAATCTGAAATTTTTACGTGCATTTTTATATTTCGTTGGGTTTAATTGTGCATTTTACTCATATTTTAAACAATTTTATTAAAAGATTGAATTGTGGTGACAAAACACAAGCTTTGGTGTTAATTTTTGCTCATTTATATTTTTTTTATGTTTTTATGATCCAAATATTTCATTTTTAAGTGCTATTTAATGTCATTTGGGGTAATTTCTCCATTTAACCGACATATTGAACAATTTCAATACGAGACAATTAAGTTGTATAAAACACATTTTGGTAGAATTTTGGTATTAATTGTTCCAAAAAACGTTCAAATAAACAAATTATCAATTAAAACACAAAAAAATATGAATTAGCAAAAATTACTACCAAAGCGTGTGTTTAATCACAACAACTAAATTTTATATATTTCTGTTGTCCACAATGTGAGTAAAGTAAACCATTTAAGCCCGCGCAACGTGAAAATGCACGAAAAAAATAAAAAATTTGTTTCGAAATAACGGTAAACAGACAAGTTTTGTTCAACTTAACTTATTATCGTTATTTTGTACCAAATTTTAAATTTTAAAGTGCATTTTTATAATGCGTGGGGTTAAAATTTGCATTTTAACCACATTTTGAACAATATAAATATAAACAAATTGAATTGTGGTGACAAAACGCACGCTTTCGTAGTAATTTTTGCTTATTTATATTTTTTTTGTGTTATTTTGAACCAAATATTTAATTTTTAAGTGAAATTGAAAGTCACTTGGGCTGAAATTCTCCATTTTATCGACATTTTGACTAATTTTTATATAAAACAATTGAGTTGTCATGATAAAACACACTTTGGTAGAATATTGGTATCAATTGTTCAAAATGATGTTCATATGAACAAATAATGAATAAAAACACAAAAAAATATAAATTAGCAATAATAACTACCAAAGCGTGTGTTTTATCATCACAGCTCAATTTTTTTATATTTCAATTGTCTAATATTTTCAATTTAAATGTGGGTAAAATAGACCATTAAGCCCCGCACTACATAAAAATGCACTTAAAAATTTAAAATTGTGTTCAAACTAACGGTAAAACAGACAATTTTTGAGTAAACTTGTCTATTAAGAGTTATTTGGAACCAAATTTAAAATTTTTACATGCATTTTTATAAAGCGTGTAAATTAAGGAATAAAAACACAAAAAAATAAAAATTAGCAATAACTACTACCAAAGCGTGTGTTTTATCATCTTAACTGAAATTTTGTATATTTCAATTGTTCAAAATGTGGGTAAAATGGACCAATTAACCCCACGCAACACGAAAATGCACGAAAAATTAAATATTTTGTTTGAATTAACGGTAAAAATGACGAGGTTTGTGTAAATTTGTCTATTTACCGTTATTTCGAACCAAATTTTAAATTTTCACGTGCAGTTTTATGTTGCATGGGGTAAAATTGGTCATTTGACCCACATTTTGAACAATTAAAATACAAAGAAAGTGAATTGTGGTGACAAAACACAAGCTTTGGTAGTAATTTTTGCTAATTAATATTTTTTTTGTGATATTTTGAATAAAATATTTAATATTAAAGTGCAGTTTAAGGTCGTTTGGGCTAAAATTTTCCATTTAATCGGCATTTTGAAATATTTGAATATGAAACAATTGACTTGTGGTAATAAAACACACTTTGCTAGAATTTTGGTATAAGTTGTTCAAAATGACGTTCAAATGGATAAATAATGAACAAAATCACAAACTTAATATAAATTAGCAAAACTTACTACCAAAGCGTGTGTTTAATCACTACAGCTCAACTTTTTTATATTCAATTGTCCAAAATGTGAGTAAAATGGACGATATAACCCCGTGCATTATCAAAATGCACAAAAAAACTTAATATTTTGTTCAAAATAACGGTAAAACAGACAAGTTTTGCGTAGACTTGTCTATTTACCGTTATTTCGAACCAAATTTTAAATTTAAACGTGCATTTAATATTGCGTGGGGTAAAATTGTGCATTTTACCCACATTTTGAACAATTTAAATATCAAAAAATTGGGTTGAGGTGAAAAAACATAATCTTTGGTAGTAATTTTTGCTAAATATTTATTTTGTGTTTTTGTTCGTTTTTTGTCCATTTGAACGTCAATTTGAACGATATGTACCAAAATTTTTACAAAATAAAGGGTGAATAGAAAATTTCACTCCAAATAACATTGAATTGCGCCCTTAAATTAAATTTATGAATTTAAATAACGGGAAATTGACAAATTGACACAAAACTTGTCGTGTTTTGTTATATTGAACCAAATATTTAATTTTTAAGTGCAATTTAATGTCATTTGGGGTGAAATTCTCCATTAAACCGACATTTTGAACAATTTAAATATTAAAAAATTGCATGGGGTTATGTTGTGCATTTAATCCAAATTTTGAACAATTAACATATAAAAAAAATTTAATTGTAGTGACAAAACTTACGCTTTGGTAGTAGTTTTTGCTCATTAATATTTTTTTTGTGTTATTTTGAATCAAATATTTAATTTTTAAGTGTAATTTAATGTCATTTGGGCTTAAATTCTCCATTTAACCGACATTTTGAACAAATTAATGTAAAACAATTGAAATGTGGTGATAAAACACACTTTGCTAAAATTTTGGTATTAATTGGGCAAAATGACGTTCAAATGGACATATAAGGAATAAAAACACCGAAAAAAAAATTAATTAGCAATATTTACTTCCAAAGCGTGTGTTTTATTATCACAACTCAATTTTATTATATTTCAATTGTTCATAATGTGGGTAAAATGGACCATTTAACCCCGCGCAACCTAAAAATGCACGTAAGAATTTAATAATTCATTCGAAATAACGGTGAAACAGACAAGTTTTTGTTAACTTGTTTATTTACCGTTATTTCGAACCAAATTTTAAATTTTAACGTGCATTTTTATTTTGCGTTGAGTTAAATTGAGCATTTAACCCACATTATGAACACTTTTCATATCAAAAAATTTGGTTTAGGTGAAAAAACACACGCTTTGGTAGTAATTTTTGCTTTAAAATATTTTTCTTGTGTTTTTGTTCGTTTTTTGTCCATTTAAACGTCATTTTGAACGATATGTACCAAAATCTTAACAAAAAAATGGGTGAATGGAAAATTTCACTCCAAATGTCATTGAATTGCACCTTCAATTTAAATAAATGAATCAAAAAACCGGTTAATTGACAAATTGATACAAAACTTGTCGTTTTTTGTTTTACTGAACCAAATATTTAATTTTTAAGTGCAATTTTATAACATTTTGGGTAAAATTCTCCATTTAACCGACATTTAAAACAATTTAAATATGAAAAAATTGCATGGGGTTAAGTTGTGCATTTAACCCATATTTTGAACAATTTACATATAAAAAAAAATTGAATTGAAGTGACAAAACTTACGCTTTGGTAGTAATTTTTGCTCATTAATATTTTTTTTGTGTTATTTAAAATCAAATACTTAATTTTTAAGTGTAATTTAAGGCATTTGGGCTTAAATTCTCAATTTTACCGATATTTTGAACAATAAAATATAAAACAATTGAAATGTGGTGATTAAACACACTTTGCTAGAATTTTGGTATTAATTGTGCAAAATGACGTTCAAATGGACAAATAATGAATAAAAGCATTAAAAAAAATATAAATTTGCAAAAATTACTACCAAAGCGTTTGTTTTATCACCACAACTCAAATTTTTATATTTCAATTGTCCAAAATGTGGTAAAATAGACCAGTTAACCCCACGCAATTGAACCAAATATTTAATTTTTTAGTACAATTGAATGTCATTTGGGCTGAAATTTCTCCATTTAACCGATATTTTGAACAATTTAAATATGAAACAATTGAGATGTGGTGATAAAACACACTTTGGTAGAATTTTGGTATTAATTGTTCAAAATGACGTTCAAATGAACAAATAAGGAATAAAAACAAAAAAAATATAAATTAGCAATAAATACTACCAAAGCGTGTGTTTTATAATCACAACTCAATTTTTTTATATTTTAATTGTTCAAAATATGGGTAAAATGGACCATTTAACACCACGAATCATAAAAATGCACGTAAAAGTTCAATATTTTGTTCGAAATAACGGAAAAACAGACAAGTTTTTTGTAAACTTGTCTTTTAACCGTTATTTCGAACCAAAGTTTAAATTTTTAAGTGCATTTTTATCATGCGTGGGGTAAAAATTTGCATTTTACCCACATTTTGAACAATTTTATATAAAGAAATTGAATTGTGGTGACAAAACACACACTTTGGTAGTAATTTTTGCTTTAAAATATTTTTTTTGTGTTATTTTGAATCAAATATTTAATTTTTAAGTGTTATTTAATGTCAATTGAGCCTAAATTCTCCATTTAACCGACATTCTGAACAATTTAATATAAAACAGTTGAGTTGTGTTGTTTTGAACCAAATATTTAATTTTTAAGTGAAATTGAAAGTCACTTGGGCTGAAATCCTCCATTTTACCGACATTTTGACTAATTTTTATATGAAAAAATTGAGTTGTCATGATAAAACACACTTTGCTAGAATTTTGGTATTTATTGGGCAAAATGACGTTCAAATGCACAAATATTGAATAAAAACAGAAAAAAATATAAATTAGCAAAAATTACTACCAATGCGTGTGTTTTATTACCACAGCTCAATGTTTTTATATTTCAATTGTCCAAAATGTAGGGAAAATGGACCATTTAACCCCGCGCAACATCAAAATTTACGTAAAATTTACTATTTAGTTCGAAATAACGGTGAAACACACACGTTTTTTGTAAACTGGTCTATTTATCGTAAATTAAAATATACAAAAAGAGAGTTGCGGTGACATAACCCACGCTTCAGTAAAAATTTTTGCTAGTTTATATAGTTTTTGTATTTTTTTTTCATTATTGAATAAAAATTTGAACGTCATTCAAATTTGATTGTCATTTCGAACAATTAATACCAAAATTCTACCAAAGTTTATTTTATCACCTCAACTCAATTGTTTTATATTTAAATTGTTCAAAATGTCGGTTAAATGGAGAATTTTACCCCAAATGACATTAAATTGCAATTAAAATTTAAATATTTGGTTCAAAATAACGGTTTAAACGATAAGTTTGTACGTTAAAATTAATATTAATATTTTGTTCAAAATAACCATTATATAGACAAGTTATGTTTAAACTTGTCTATTGACCGTTTATTCAAATAAATTTTTTAATTTTAACGTGCATTTTGATATTGCATGGGGTAAAATTGTGCATTTTACCCACATTTTGAACAATTTAAATAACAAAAAATTGAATTGTGGTGGCAAAACAGACGGTTTGGTAGTAATTTTTGCTTTTAAATATTTTTTTTGCGTTATTTTGAACCAAATATTAAATTTTTAAGAGTAATTTAATCTTTAATTTTTAAGTGTAATTTAATTAATGTTTGGGCTTAAATTCTCCATGTAACCGACATTTTGAACAATTAAATATAAAACAATTGAGTTGTGGTGATAAAACACACTTTGCTAGAATTTTGGTATTTATTGGGCAAAATGACGTTCAAATGCACAAATATTGAATAAAAACAGAAAAAAATATAAATTAGCAAAAATTACTACCAATGCGTGTGTTTTATCACCACAGCTCAATGTTTTTATATTTCAATTGTCCAAAATGTAGGAAAAATGGACCATTTAACCCCGCGCAACATAAAAATGCACGTAAAATTTACTATTTTTTTCGAACTAACGGTGAAACATACAAGTTTTTTGTAAACTTGTCTATTTATCGTAAATCAAAATATACAAAAATAGAGTTGTGGTGACAAAACCCACGCTTCAGTAGTAATTTTTGCTAATTAATATATTTTTTGTATTTTAAATGACGTTCAACATTTTGAACAATTAATACTAAAATTCTACCAAAGTGTGTTTAATTACCATAACTCAATTGTTTTATATTGAAATTGTTCAAAATATCGGTAAATTGGAGAAATTTCAGCTCAAATGAAATTCAATTGTACTAAAAAATTAAATATTTGGTTCAAAATAACGCAAAAAAATATTTAAAAGCATAAATTACTACTAAACCGAGTGTTTTGTGACCACCATTCTATTTTTTGATATTTTAATTGTTCAAAATGTGGGTAAAATGCACAATTTAACCCAACGCAATATATAAATGTACGTTAAAATTTAAAATTTGTTCGAAATAACGGTAAATAGACAAGTTTGAACAAAACTTGTCAATTTCGTTATCTTGAACAAAATATTAATTTTTTACGCCCATTTTTATGTTGCGTTGGGTTAAATGGTCCATTTTATCCAAATTTTGAACAAATGGAATATACAAAAATAGATTTGAGGTGATAAAACACACGCTTTGGTAGTCATTTTGGCTAATTTTTATGTTTTTTGTATTTTAATTCATTATTTTTCTATTTGGACGTCATTTTTTACAAGAAATAACAAAATTCTACCAAAGTGTGTTTTATCACGACAACTCAATTGTTTCATATTTTAATTCTTCAAAATGTCGGTCAATTGAAGAATTTCACCCCAAATGACATTAAATTGCACTTACAAATTAAAAATTTGGTTCAAAATAAAAGTTAAAACGACAAGTTTTGTGTCAATTTGTCCATTTACCGTTATTCAGATTTAAATATGTAATTTTTAGGTGCAATTTAATGTCATTTAAGGTAAAACTCTGCATTCACGCATTATTTTGTAAAGATTTTGGTACATATCGTTCAGAATGACGTTCAAATGGACAAATAATGAACAAAAACACAAAAAAAATCTAAATAAGCAAAAATTTATACTGAAGCGTGTGTTTTGTCACCGCAAATCAATTTTTTGATATTTAAATTGTTCAAAATGTTGATAAAATGCTCAATTAAACCCAACGCAATATACAAATGGACGTAAAAAATTTTAATTGTGTTCGAAATAACGGTAAATAGACAAGTTTACACAAAACTTGTCTATTTTACCGTTTTTGTAAACATAATATTAAATTTTTACGTGCATTTTAATGTTCCGTGGGGTTATATTGTCCATTTTTCCCAAAATTTGAGCAATTGGAATATAAAAAAATTGTTTTGTGGTAATAAAACACACGCTTTGATAGTTATTTTTGCTAATTTATATTTTGTTTGTATTTTTATTCATAATTTGTCATTGTGAACAAGTAATATTAAAATGTTACCAAACTTAATTTGATCACCACAACTCAATTGTTTCATATTTTTTTTTCTTTTTTTTCGGTTTTTACAGGCCATTTTGTGCCCGTACCGTGTCAACAATCCGGCTCCAACAGTTTTGATCACGAGCCAGCTCTTCATACTGTTGTAAGCAGTTGGAAGATGCCAGATCGCTCTCTACGCCTTGGAGCCATTGTCGCCAACAGCGACCTCTTCGCCTACCGAAAAGCGGTTCTCTCTTCAAAGATCGCTGTATCGTTCGTTTTGGATCAGCACGCAGAACGTGACCGAGCCAGCGTATTCGCTGTCCTTTAATTTCATGCACGATATCAGGAATTTGCATTAAATTCCTGATCTCGTGATTGAATAGAACTCGGTATGTGCCATCGACATCGCGTTTTGGGCCATATATCACACGCATGATTCTTTTCTCGAATGTAAGAAGCCATCTTTCGTACTCATCCGTCAAGGTCCAACTCTTCATCCATACATGACAACGGGTCTGATCAACACTCTGTACAGTTTCAGCTTATCCGTATTTGCAAGATATTTTGCTTTCAGCAGAGGACGTAGAGAATACAAAGCCCGATTGCCAGCAGCAAGGCGAACCTTGATATCCTCTCCCACACTATTATCGTGAGTAATGAGAGATTCACGATACTTAAATCTCATCACTCCTTCAAACGTGTTGTTACCACTACTGAAATCACTTGCGTCTTGGTCTCGAAAACCAGAGATCAGATATTTAGTTTTGGACTCATTGATCCAGTGGATCAAGTATATCTTTCACTCCGTTCTCATTTAATCCAATCACACAGATATCATCTGCATACGCAAGAAGTTGATTGGATTGTCGGAATAAGATGTTGTCCTGAGATGTTGCACTTTTACGAAGGGTGTATTCCAACATGAGATTAAAAAGTATCGGGGACAGCGCATCTCCTTGTCGAACACCAGAAGTAATTGCAAAAATTCTCGATAGCCTGTTCTCAACTTTGACACAGCATTCTGACTGCGTTACTGTTATTTTACACAGATGTACATATTTTTGTGGTATTCCTTCATATTCAAGCGCATACTATAGCCTCTCTCGATTGATCGAGTCATAGGCTTGCTTGAAATCTAGGAATACCTGGTGTACATCGCGAGATGTTTCGTAGTACTTGGAAAGAATCATCCGCAGCGAAAAAACTTGATCAGTGACTCACCGATTTGGACGGAATCCTCCTTGGTAGTCACCGACAATTTCCTCCGCTAGAGGAATAATTCTTCCCAAGATTATGTAAGACAGTTACTTATATGCTGTGCAAAGGAGAGCTAAACCGCGATAATTCTCGCATTTCATGCGATCACCCTTTTTGAATATTGGGCATAACGTGGCCACTTTCCATTCGTCAGGCATTACTTCATTTTGCCATACCAATCGAACAAGATCGAAAAGATTGTTCCACAAAGTTAGCCCTCCGAATATCAAGTGCTCTGAATTAATGCATTCAAACCCCTGGTGAACGATTTTTCTCTAATCTCTGCATGGCCATAGTAAATTCCTCATTGGATGGATCCTCAATGAACATCTCCGCGGTCTGTATTTGAGGGTATTCAAATACAGCTTGTGATACATGTGGAACATTAAGAAGATCACAAAAATGTTCACGCCATGTATCGAGTACCGCATCGACGTTAACACAGAGGTTACCATCCTGGTCCCGAATGGCAGTTGATCGAGATCTTAAGGTATGGTGCAATTCGGTGATTCCTTTAAAGAAACCATGCAAGCTGAGTTGTTGTACTCTAAAGACCTTGGCCTTCCACCATTCGCGTTTCTTCTGTCTACAAATGCGTTAAGCTGTCCTCCTTGCAAGAACTGCTTTGTTTTTCCTTGCAATTTTAAACCGAGTCTGCACTTCATTGTGGGCTATATTGCGATGCTCAACAGCAAGACGACACTCCTCATCAAACCAATCATTTTTGGGCTTAGTTTTCACTATACCGAGAGTGTGCTGGGCGGCATCGACAACCGAGCTTTTCAATACTTCCCAGACACTGTTGACATCATTTTGAACATATAATACCAATATTCTACCAAAGTGTGTTTAATCACAACAACTCAATTGTTTCATTTTAAAATTGTTCAAAATGTCAGTTCAATGGAGAATTTCAGCCCAAATGACATAAAATTGCACTTAAAAATAAAATATTTGGTACAAAATAACACAGAAAATAAATACAAATAAGCAAAAATTACTACCAAAGCGTGTGTTTTGTCACCACAATTCAATTTTTTTATATTGAAATGGTTCAAAATTTGGGTAGAATGCACAATTTAACCCCAAGCAATATATAAAGGCACGTTACAATCTAAAATTTGGTTCAAAATATAAGGAAATAGACAAGTAAACACAAATTGTGTCTGTTTTACTGTTATTTTGAACAAGATATTAAATTTTGACGTGCATTTGGAAGTTGCGCGGGGTTTATTGTCCATTTTATCCGCATTTTGGATAATTGAAATATAAAAAAATTGATTTCTAGTGATAAAACCCACGCTTTGTTAGTAATTATTGCTAATTTATATTTTTTTTGTGTTTTTATTCATTATTTGTCCATTTGAACGTCATTTTGAACAATTAATACCAACATTCTACCAAAGTTAATTAAATCACCACAACTCAATTGTTGCTATTTGAAATTGTTCAAAATGTCGGTCAAATGGAGAATTTCAGCCCAAATGACAATAAATTGCTCTTAAAAATAAAATTTTTGGTTCAAAATAACACAAAAAAAATATTAATAAGCAAAAATTACTACCAAAGCGTGTGTTTTGTCACCACAATTAAATTTTTTTAATATTTGAATTGTTCAAAATGTGGGTAAAATGCACAATTTAGCCCCACGCAATATCAAAATGCACGTAAAAATTTAAAATTGGGTTCGAAATAACGATTAATAGACATGTTTACACAAAACTTGTCGTTTTTACAATTAATAAAAATTTTATGGTGCGTGGGGTAATATTGTCCATTTTACCCAAATTTTGAACACTTGGAATATACCAAAAATTGAGTTGTGGTGATATAATTTTTGCTAATTTATATTTTTAATGTGTTTAAATGTGTTTATTTGTCCATTTGAACGTCATTTTAAACAATAAATACCAAAATTCTACAGAAGGGTGTTTTATCACCACGACTCAATGGTTTAATATTGATAGTGTTCAAAATGTCGGTTAAATGGCGAATTTCACCCCAAATGACATTAAATTGCACTTAAAAATATAATATTTGGTTTAAAAAAACACAAAAAAAAATATTAATAAGCAACAATTACTACCAAAGCGAGAACTTTGTCACCACAATTCAATTTTTTTTATTTAAATTGTTCAAAATGTGGGTTAAATGCACAATTAACCCCACGAAATATATAATTGGACGTAGAAATTTAAAACTTGGCTCGAAATAACGGTAAATAGACAAGTTCAAACATCACTTGTCTGTTTTACCGTGATTTCGAACAAAATATTAAATTTGTACGTGAGTTTTTATGTTGCGCGGGGTTGAATAGTCCATTTAACCGACGTTTTGGACAATCAAAATATTAAAAAATTGAGTTGTGGTGATAGAACACACGCTTTGGTAGTAATTTTTGCTAATTTATATTTTTTCTGCTTTAATTCATTATTTGTCCATTTGAACGTCATTTTTTACAATTCATACCAAAGTTAATTAAATCACCACTACTCAATTGTTTCATATTAAAATTGTTCAAAATGTTGGTTAAATGAAGAATTTCGAACCAAATGACATTTAATTGCACTTAAAAATGAAAAATTTGGTTCAAAATAACCCAAAAAAAAATATAAATGAGCAAAAATTACTAATTAAAGGCACATTGTAAAATGCACAATTCAACCCCATGCAATATAAAAGTGCACTTAAAAATTTAAAGTTTTGTACGAAATAACGATTTATAGACAAGTGAACACCAAATTTGTTTGTTTTACCGTTATTCCGAACAAAATATTAAATTTTACCGTGCATTTTTATGTTGCGTGAGGTTATTTTGTCCATTTTACCCAAATTTTGAACAATTGGAATACACAAAAATAGAGTTGTGGTGATTAAACACACGCTTTGGTAGTAATTTTCGCAATTTTTGTCTGTTTTTATTCATTGTTTGTCCATTTGAACGTCATTTTGAACTATTAATACAAAAATTCTACCAAAGTGTGATTTATCACCACAATTCAATTGTTTATATTGAAATTGTTCAAAATGTCGGTTAAATGGAGAATTTCAGCCCAAATGAATATAAATTGCACTTAAAAATTACATATTTGGTTAAAAATAACACAAAAAAAAAATTTGAATTAGCGAAAATTACAACCAAAGCGTGTGTTTGGTCACCTCAAATCAATTTTTTGATGTTTTTTTTGTTCAATTTGTGTGTTTAATTTTTTATTAAAACCCACGCAATATAAATATGCACTTAAAAATTTAAAATTGGGTACGAAATAACGATAAATAGTCAAGTTTATCAAAACTTGTCTGTTTTGCCGTTATTTCGAAACAAAATTTTAATTTTTTACGTGCATTTTCACGTTCCACGGGCTTAAAACCAAATTTGGGTAAAATGCACAATTTAACCCAACGCAATATAAAAATGCACGTGCAAATTTAATATTTCGTTCGAAATAACGGTAAATAGACAAGTTTACACAAAACTTGTCTGTTTTACCGTTAATTTGAACAAGATATACTATTTTTACGTGCATTTCTATGTAGAGCGGGGTTTAATGGTCCATTTTACCTACATTTTGAACAATTGAAATATAAAAAAATTGAGTTGTGATGATAAAACTCACGCTTTGGTTGTTATTATTGTTAATTTATATTTTTTTTATGTTTTTATTCCTTATTTGTCCATTTTACCGTCATTTTGAACAATAAATACCAAAATGTTACCAAAGTATGTTTTATCACCACAACCTTATTGTGTCATTTGAAGATTGTTCAAAATGTCGGATAAATGGAGAATTTCAGCCCAAATGACATTAAACTGCACTTAAAAATAAAAATATTTAACCGAAATAACGTTTAATAGACAAGTTGACAGAAAACTTTTCGTTTTAACCGTTATTAAGAACCAAAAATTTAATTTTTAAGTGCAATTTATTGTCATTTGGGTTAAAATTCTTCATTTAACCGACATTTTGAACAATTTTGATATGGAACAATTTAGTTGTGGTGATAAAACACTTTTATGTAGCATTTTGGTACTTATTGTTCAAAAACACGTTCAAATGGACGTTCAAATTAATCAAAAATACAAAAAATATTAAAATTAGCAAAAAATTGTACCAAAGCGTGTGTTTTATCATCATAACTCTATTTTTGTATATTCCAATTGTTCAAAATTTAAGTAAAATGAACAATATTACCCCACGCAACATAAAATTGCACGTAAAAATTTAATATTTTGTTCGAAGAAATGGTAAAATAGACAAGTTTTGTGTTAACTTGTCTGTTTATCGTTATTTTGTACCAAATTTTAAATTTAAAAGTTCATTTTTATATTGGGTGGGGATAAATTGTGCATTTAAACAACATTTTGAACAATTTTAATACAAAAAAATTGAGCTGTGGTGACAAAACACATTGAACAATTGGAATTTACAAGAATAGTGTTGTGGTGATAAAATAGACGCCTTGGTATTTTTTTGTATTTTTTATTCATTATTGAAAAAAAATCTGAACGTCATTCCAATTTGAACGTCATTTTGAACAATTTAAACCAAAATTCTACCAAATTTTATTTTATCACCGCAACTCAATTGTTTCATATTTTAATTGTTCAAAATGTCGGTGAAACTGAGTATTTCATCCCAAATGATATCAAATTGCACTTAAAAATTAAATATTTATTTCAAAATAACGGTAAAAATGACAAGTTTTGTGTCAACTTGCCTATTTGCCGTTATTTCGATTAAAATATTTTATTTTAAAGTGCAATTTTATTTTATTTGGGTCTAAATTCTCTATTTTCGAATTATTTTGTTAAGATTTTGGTACATGTCGTTCAAAATGACGTTCAAATGGACAAAAAATAAACAAACACACAAAAAAAAATTTAATTTGCAAACACTACTACTAAAGCGTGGGTTTTGTCACCTCAACTCAATTTTTTGATATTTAAATTGTTTAATATGTGGATAAAATGCACAATTTAACCCCACGCAATATGAAAATTAACGTAAAAATTAAAAACTTGGTTCAAAATAACGGTAAATAGACAAGTTTACACTAAACTTTTCTGTTTTACAGTTATTTCGAACAAAATATTAAATTTTTACGTGCATTCTAATGTTGCGCGGGGTAAATGGTCCATTTTACCCACATTTTGAACAATTGAAATATAAAAAAATTGAGTTGTGGTGATAAAACAGACGCTTTGGTAGTATCTTTTGCTAATTAATATGTTTTTTTTTGTGTTTTTATTCAGTATTTGTTCATTTGAGCATCATTTTGAACAATTATTACCCTTATTGTACCAAAGTGTGTTAAGTCACCACCACTCAATTGTATCATTTGAAAATTTTTCAAAAGGTCGGTTAAATGGAGAATTTCAGCCCAAATGACATTAAATTGCACTTTAAAATTAAATATTTGGAACAAAATAACACAAATTTTTAATATAAATTAGCAAAAATTGCTACCAAAGTGTGTGTTTTTACACCACAACTCAATTTCTTTATATTTAAATTATTCAAAATTTGAGTAAAATGAACAATTTTACCTCACGCATAATAAAAAAGCACCTTAAAAATTTAAAATTTTGTTCGAAATAACGGTTAATACACAAGTTTACACAAAACTTGTCTGTTTTACCGTTATTTTGAACAAAATATTAAATTTTTACGTACATTTTTATGTTAAACGGGGTTAAATGTTTCATTTTACCCACATTTTGAACTATTGAAATATAGAAAATTGTAATGTGGTGGGCAATATAAAAAATAATACACACGCTTTGGTAGTAATTTTTGCTAATTTATATTTTTCCTGTGTGTTTATTAATAACTTGTCCATTTGAACGTCATTAAGAACAATTTATACCAAAATTCTACCAAATTGTGTTTTATCACCACAACCTGTGTTTTATCAATTGTTTCAATTGAAATTGTTCAGAATGTCAGTAAAATGGAGAATTTCACCTTAAATGACATTTATTTGCACTTTAAAATAAAATATTTGGTTCAAAATAACACAAAAAAAATATAAATAAGCAAAAATTACTACCAAAGCGTGTGTTTTTTCACCAAAATTCAATTATTTTATATCTTTATTGTTCAACATGTGGGTAAAATGCAAATTTTTACCCTCCGCAATATTAAAATTGTAAATTGGGTTCATAATAACGATAAAAAGACAAGTTTACACCAAACTTGTCTGTTTTACCGTTATTTCGAACAAAATATTATATTTTTACGTGCATTTTCATGATTCGTGGGGTTATATTGTTCATTTCACCCAAATTCTGAACATAAGAAATATACAAATATAGAGTTGTGGTGAAAAAAAAACACGCTTTGGTAGTAATTTTTGCTAATTTACAAATTTTTTGTGTTTTAATTCATTATTTGTCCATTTGAACGTCATTTTGAACAATAAATACCAAAATTCTTTCAAAGTGTGTTTTGTCACCACATCTCAATTGTTTCATATTTAAATTGTTCAAAATGTTGATTAAATAGAGAATTTCACCCCAAATGACATTAAATTGGACTTGAAAAAGTAATATTTGGTTCAAAATAACACAAAAAAAATATTTATAAGCAAAAATTACTACTTAATCGTGTGGTGTGTCACCACAATTCAATCTTTTTATTTTAAAATTGGTTAAAATGTAAGTAAAATTCACAATTTAACCCCACGCAATATAAATGCCAGTAAAAATTTAAAATTTGATTCGAAATAACGGTAAATAGACAAATTTACACAAAACTTGTCTGTTTTACCGATATTTCGGACAAAATATTAAATTTTAACGAGCATTTTTATGTTGCGCGAGGTAAATGGTCCATTAGACCCAATATTGAGGACAATAAAAATATAAACAAATTGAGTTGTGGTGATAAAACACACGCTTTGGTAGTTATTTTGGCTAATTATATTTTTTTTAAGTTTTTATTCATTATTTGTCCATTTGAACGTCATTTTAAACAATTAATACCAAAATTCTACCAAAGTTAATTTTATCACCACAACTCAATTTTTTCATATTAAAATTGTTCAAAATGTCGGTGAAATAGAGAATTTCACCCCATGTGACATTTAACTGAACTGAAAAATTAAATATTCGGTTCAAAATAAGGAAAAAATCGACAAGATTTGTGTCAACTCATCTATTTACCGTTATTTTGATTAAAATATTTAATTTAAAGGTGCAATTTAATGTCATTTGTGGTAAAAATCTCTATTTTTCCATTATTTTGTTAAGATTTTGGTACATGTCGTTCAAATTGACAATATGCAATTTAATGTCGTTTGTGGTGAAATTCGCCATTTTCCCATTATTTTGTAAAGATTTTGGTACATATCGTTCAAAATGACGTTCAAATGGACAAATAATGAATAAAAACACAAAAAAATATTAATTAGCACAAATACTACTATAGCGTGTGTTTTGTCACAACAACTCAATTTTTTGATATTAAAATTGTTCAAAATGTGTTAAAAATGCACAAGTAAACCCCACGCAATATACAAATGCACGTTAAAATATAAAATTTGATTTGGAATAACGGTAAATAGACAAGTTTACACAAAACTTGTCTGTTGCACCGTCATTTCAAAAAAAAAATTAAATTTCTACTTGCATTTTTATGTTGCGTGGGGTTAAATTGTCCATTTTACCCACATTTTGGACAAAAAAAATTGAGTTGTGGTGATAAAACACTTGCTTCGTAAGAAATTTTTGCTAATTTATATTTTTTTTTGTGTTTTTATTCATAGTTTGTCCATTTGAACGTCATTTTGAACATTTAATACCAAAATTCTACGAAAGTGTGTTTTGTCCCCACATCTCAATTGTTCATATTGATATTGTTCAAAATGTCGGTTAAATAGAGAATTTCACCCCAAATTACATTAAATTGCACTTAAAAAAGAAATGTTTGGTTCAAATCAACAGAAAAAGAAATATGAATTAGCAAAAATTACTACTTAATCGTGTGTTGTGTCACCACAATTCAATTTTTTTATATTAAAATTGTTTAAACTGTGGGTTAAATGCACGATTGAACCCCATGCAATATGAAAATGCACGCAAAAATTTAAAATTTGTTTCAAAATATCGGTAAATACACAATTTTACACAAAAATTGTCTGTTTTACCGTTATTTCGAACAAAATATTAAATTTTGACGTGCATTTTTAAGTTGCTCGGGAAAAATGGCCCATTTAACTCATATTTTGGACAATTAAAATATAAAAAAATTGAGTTCTGGTGATAAAACAAACGCTTTGGTAGTTATTTCTGCTAATTTATATTTTTTTGTGTTTTGATTCATTATTTGTCCAATTCAACGTTATTTTGAACAATTATTACCAAAATTCTACCAAAGTGTGTTTTGTCACCACAACTCAATTGTTTCATCTTGAAATTGATCAAAATGTCGGTTAAATGGATATATTCGACCCAAATGACATTAAATTGCACTTAAATATGAAATATTTGCTTCAAAACAACACAAAACAAACATTAATAAGCAAAAATTACTACCACAGCGTGTGTTTTGTCACCACCATTCAATCCTTATATATTTCAATTGTTTTAAATGTGGGTAAAATGCACAATTTTACCCCACGCAAAATAAAAATGCACCCAAAAATTTAAAATTTGGTTTGAAATAACGGCAAATAGACAAGATTACACAAAACTTGTCTGTTTTACCGTTATCACGTTGCGCGGGGTAAATGGTCCATTTTACCCACGTTTTGGACAGTTAAAATATAAAAAAATTTAGTTGTGGTGATAAAACACACGCTTTGGTAGTAATTTTTGCCTATTTATATATTTTTTTTGTGTTTTTATTCCTTATTTGTCCATTTGAACGTCATTTTGAACAATTAATACCAAAATTTTACCAAAGTGTGCTATATCACCACTTCTCAATTGTTTCATATTGAAATTGTTTAAAATGTCGGTTCAATAGAGAATTTAACCCCAAATGACATTAAATTGCACTTTAAAAAGAAAAATTTGGTTCAAAATAACACAAAAAAAAATATTGATAAGCAAACATTTCTACTTATACTGTGTTTTGTCACCACATTTCAATCTTTTTATATTAAAATTGTGCAAATTATGGGTAAAATGCACAATATAAAGCCATGCAATATGAAAAGGCACATAAAAATTTAAAATTTGTTTCAAAATAACGGTCAATAGACAAATTTTCACAAATTAGGTCTGTTTTACCGTTATTTCGAATAAAATATTAAATTTTGACGTGCATTTTTAAGTGGCGCGGGGTTATTGGCCCCTTTACCCCCATTTTGGACAATTGAAATAGAAAAATATTGAGTTCTGGTGATAAAACACACGCTTTGGTAGAAGTTTTTGCTAATTTATATTTTTTTTGTGTTTTTATTCATTAAACGTCCATTTGAACAATAAATACCAAATTTCTACCAAAGTGTGTTTTGTCACCTCAACTCAATTGTTTTATATTTAAATTGTTCAAAATGTCGGTCAAATGGAGAAATTTAGCTCAAATGACATTTAATTGCCCCTAAAAATTAAATGTTTGGTTCAAAACCACACAAAAAAAACATTAATAAGCAAAAATTACTACCACAGCGTGTGTTTTGTCACCACAATTCAATTTTTTTATATTAAAATTGTTCAAAATGTGGGTAAAATGCACAATTTAACTTTACGCACAATGTAAGAATGCACTTTTATATTTAAAATTTGGGACCAAATAACGATAAATAGATCAGTTAACACAAAACTTGTCGGTTTTATCATTATTTCGAACAAAATATTAAATAATAACATGTATTTTTATGTTTCCCGTGGTTAAATGGTCCATTTTATTTACATTTTGGACAATCGGCATAAAAAAAATTGAGTTGTGGTGATAAAACACACGCTTTGATAGTAATTTTGGCTAATAATATTTTGTTTGTAGTTTTATTCATTATTTGTCAATATGAACGTCATTTTAAACAATTAATACCAAAATTCTACCAAAGTTAATTTTATCACCACAACTCATTTGTTTTTTATTGAAATTGTTCAAAATGTCGGTTTATTAAAAAATTTCACCCCAAATGTCATTAAATTGCACTTAAAAACAAAATATTTGGTTTTAAATAACCGTTAAAACGAAAAGTTTTGTATCAACTTCTCTATTTACCGTTATTTCGATTTTAATATTTAATTTTTAGATGCAATATTATGTCATAATGGGTTTTATTCTCCATTTAACCATTATTTTGTTAATATTTTGGTAAATGTCGTTCTAAATGACGTTCAAATGGACCAATAATGAACAAAAACACAAAAAAAAATAATTAGCACAACTTACTTCTAACGCGTGTGTTTTGTCACCACAACTCAATCTTTTGATATATAAATTGTTCAAAATGTGGGTAAAATGCACTATTTAACCCGCGCAATATTAAAATGCACGTTAAAATTTAAAATTTGGTTCAAAATAACTGTAAATAGACAAGTTTACACATAACTTGTCGGTTTGACCGTTATTTTGAACAAAATATTAAATTTCTACGTGCATTTTTATGTTGCATGTGGTTATGTTGTCAATTTTACCCAAATTCTGAACAATAAGAATATAAAAAAAAAAGTTGTGGTGATAAAACACACGCTTTAGAAGAAATTTTTGCTAATTTATAAATTTTTTGTATTTTTTATTCATTATTTGTCCATTTGAACGTCATTTTGAACAAATAATACCAAAATTCTACCAAAGTGTGTTTTATCACCACAACTCAATTGTTTCATTTTAAATTGTTCAAAATGTCAGTTAAATGGAGAATTTCAGCCCAAATGATATTAAATTTCACTTAAAATTTAAATAATTGGTACAAAATAACACAAAATAATTATTAATTAGCAAAAATTACTACCAAAATTTGTATTTTGTCACCACGATTCAATTTTTTTATTTTGAAATTGTTCAAAATTTTGGTAAAATGCACCCCACGCAATTTGAAAATGCACGTAAAAATTAAAAATTTGTTTCGAAATAACGGTAAAAAGACAGGTTTAAATTAAACTTGTCTGTTTGACCGTTATTTTTAACAAAATTTTAAATGTTTACATGCATTTTGATGTTTCTCTTGGTTGAATGGTTCATTAAACCCACATTTTGGACAATTGAAATATAAAAAAATTTAGTTGTAGTGATAAAACACACGCTTTGGTAGTAACTTTGGCTAATTATATTTTTTTTTGTGTTTTTATTCATTATTTGTCCATTTGAACGTCATTTTAAACAATAAATACCAAAATTCTAACAAAATTTATTTTATCACCACAACTCAATTGTTTCATATAAAAATTGTTCAAAATGTCGGTTTGATGGAGAATTTCACCCCAAATGACATTTTATTGAACTTAAAAGTTAAATATTCGGTTTAAAATAACAGTTAATAACAGTTTAAACCAAGTTTTGTGTCAACTTGTCTATTTACCGTTATTTCGATTAAAAAGTTTAATTTTTAGGTGTAACTTTATGTCATTGGGATAAAATTCTCCATTATTTTGTAAAGATTTTTGTACATTTCGTTCAAAATGATGTTCAAATGGACAAAAAATGAACAAAAATACCAAAAAAATATAATTTAGCAAAAATAACTACTAAAGCGTGTGTTTTGTCACCTCAAATAAATTTTTTGATATTAAAATGGTTCAAAATGTGGTTAAAATGCACAATTTAACCCCATGCAATATAAAAATGCACGTCAAAATTTAAAATTTGGTTCGAAATAACTGTAAGTACACAAGTTTACACAAAACTTGTCTGTTTTACCCTTATTTCGAACAAAATATTAAATTTGTACGTGCATTTTTATGTTGCGCGGGGTTAAATGGTCCATTTTACCCACATTTTGGACAATTAAAATATATAAAAATTGAGTTGTGGTGATAAAACACACGCTTTGGTTGTAAGTTTTGCTTATTTATATTTTTTTTGTGTTTTTAATCATTATATGTCCATTTGAACGTCATTTTGAACAATTAATACCAAAATTCGACCAAAGTATGATTTATCACCACAATTCAATTGTTTCATATTGAAATTGTTCAAAATGTCGGTTAAATGGAAAATTTCAGCCCAAATGACATTAAATAGTCCTTTTAAATTAAATATTTGATTTAAAATAACACAAAAAAAAAATAAATAAGCAAAAATTACTACCAAAGCGTGTGTTTTGTCACCACAATTCAATTTTTTTATATTGAAATGGTACAAAATTTGGGTAAAATGCACAATTTAACCCCACGCAATATGAAAAGGCACGTAACAATTTAAAATTTGTTTCAAAATATAGGGAAATAGACAAGTTTACACAAATTGTGTCTGTTTTACCGTTATTTTGAACAAAATATTAAATTTAAACGTGCATTTGGAAGTTGCCCGGGGTCTATTGTCCATTTTATCCGCATTTTGGACAATTGAAATATAAAAAAAATGAGTTCTGGTGATAAAACACACGCTTTGGTAGTAATTATTGCTGATTTATATTTCTTTTGTGTTTTTATTCATTATTTGACCATTTGAACGTCATTTTGAACAATAAATACCTTTTTTAACGACATATAAAAATTGTTCAAAATGTCGGTTTAATGGAGCATATCAACCCAAATGACATTAAATTGCCCTTAAAAATGAAAATGTGGTTCAAAGTTACACAAAAAAAAATCATCAAACAGCAAAAATTACTACCAAAGCGAGTGTTTGGTCATCAAATTTCAATGGTTTTAAATGTGGGTAAAATGCACAATTTAATCCCACGCAATATTGAAATGTACGTAAAAATTTTAAATTTGGTTCGAAATAACGGTAAAAAGACAAGTTTAAATAAAACTTGTCTTTTTTATCGTTATTTCGAACAAAATATTGAATTTTGACGTGAGTTTTTATGTTGCGCGGGGTAAATGGTCCAGTTTACCCACATTTTGGACAATTGAAATATAAAAAAATTTAATTGTGGTGATAGAACACACGCTTTGGTAGTTATTTTGACTTATTATATTTTTTTTGTGTTTTTATTCAATATTTGTCCATTTGAACGTCATTTTGAACAATTAATACCAAAATTCTACCAGAGTTAATTAAATCACCACATTTCAATTGTTTCATATTTAAATTGTTCAAAATGTCGGTTAAATGGAGAATTTTACTCCAAATGACATTAAATTGCACTAAAAAATAAAATATTTGGTTCAAAATATTACAATAAAAATATAAAAAAGCAAAAATTACTACCAAATCGTGTGTTTTGTCACCACAATTCAATTTCTTCATATTTAAATTGTTTAAAATGTGGTTAAAATGCACAATTTAGCCCCACGCAATATGAAAATGCACGTAAAAATTTATAATCGGGTTCGAAATAACGGTTAATAGACCTGTTTACACGAAACTTGTCGTTTTTACAATTAATAAAAATTTTGTGTTGGTAGGGGTATATTGTTCATTTTACCCAAATTTTGAATACTTGGAATATACAAAAATTGAGTTGTGGTGATAAAACACACGCTTTGGTAGTAATTTTTGCTAATTTATATTTTTAATGTGTTTTAATGTGTTTATTTGTCCATTTGAACGTCATTTTCAACAATAAATACCAAAATTCTACAAAAGGGTGTTTTATCACCACGACTCAATTGTTTTATATTGAAATTGTTCAAGATGTCGGTTAAATGGCGAATTTTACCCCAAATGACATTTAATTGCACTTAAAAATAAAATATTTGGTTTAAAAAACACAAAAAAAAATATAAATAAGCAACATATACTACCAAAGCGAGTGTTTTGTCACCACAATTTAATTTTTTTTTATTTAAATTGTTCAATATGTGGGTTAAATGCACAAGTTAACCACACGAAATATAAAATTGCACGTAAAAATTTAATATTTATTTGGAAATGACGGTAAAACAGACAAGTTTTGTGTAAACTTGTCTATTTACCGTTTTTCGAACCAAATTTTAAAATTTACGTGCATTTTTTTTGCGTCGGGATAAGTTGTGCATTGTACCCACATTTTAATCAATTCAAATATCAAAAAATTGAGGTAACTTTTGCTAATTAATATTTTTTTTGTGTTTTTGTTCAATATTTCTCCATTTGAACGCCATTTTGACCGATATGTATTAAAATCTTAACAAAATACTGGGTTAATGGAAAATTTCACCCCAAATGACATAAAATTGCACCTAAAAATTTTTTATTTTAATCGAAATAATGGTCAATAGACAAGTTGACACAAAACCGTTTTTAAGAACCAACTACTTAATTTTTAAGTGCAATCTTATCTCATTTGGGCAAAAATTCTCCATTTAACCTACATTTTAAAGAATTCAAATATGAAACGATTGAGTTGTGGTGATAAAATAAACCTAAGTAGAATTTGGTATAAATTGTTCAAAATGACGTTCAAAAGGACAAATCATGAATAAAAATACAAACAAAATATAAATAAGCAAAAATTACTACCGAAGCGTGGGTTTTATCACCACAAATCTATTTTTTGTATATTACAACTGTTCAAAATGTGAGTAGAATGGACAATATAACCCCACGCAACATGAAAATGCACGAAAAATTTTATATTATGTTCGAAATAACGGTAAAACAGACAAGTTTAGTGTTAACTTGTCTTTTTACCGTTATTTCGAACCAAGTTTATAATTTTAACGTGCAATTTTATGTTGCGTGGGGTTAAATTGTACATTTTTCCCATATTTTGAACAATTTCAATATAGAAAAATTGAATTGTGGAGACAAAAAACACGCTTTAGTAGTAATTTTTGCTTATTTTTATTTTTTTTGTGTTATTTTGAACCAAATTTTTAATTTTTAAGGTCAATTTAAATTCATTTGGGCTGAAATTCTCCATTAAACCGACATTTTGAACAACTAAAAAAATGAACAACTGAGTTTTGTGATAAAACACACTATGGTAGAATTTTGGTATTAATTGTTTCAAATGACATTCAAATGGACAAATAATGAATAAAAACACAAAAAAAAATATAAATTAGCATAAATTACTACAAAATCGTGTGCTTTATTACCAGAACTCAATTTTTATATATTTAAAATGTCCAAAATGTGGTTAAATGGATGTTCAAAATTTGGATTAAATGGACCATGCAACATTTAAAGGCACGTAAAAATTTAATGTTTTGTTCGTGGTGACAAAACACACGCTTTAGTAGTAATTTTTGCTTATTTATATTATTTTTTGTGTTTTTGTTCATTAATTTCAGATTGGAACGTCAATGAGAAAGACATGTTCCAAAATCTTAACAAAGTAATGGGTAAATGGAGAATTTCACCCGAAATGACATAAAACAGCACCTTAAAATTAAAAATTTTAATCGAAATAACGGTAAATATACAAGTTGACATAAAATTTGTCGTTTTAACGGATATTTTAAACCAAATATTTAATTTTTAAGTGCAATTAAATGACATTTGGGGTGAAATTCTCCATTTTACTGACATTTTGAACAATTTTAATATGAAACAATTGGATTGTAATGATAAAGTTAACTTTGGTAGAATTTTGGTATTAATTGTTCCAAATGGCGTTCACATAGTCAAATAATGAATAAAAACATAAAAAAAATAAAATAAGCCAAAATTACTACCAAAGCGTGTGTTTTATCACCTTAACTCAATTTTTTTTTTCAATTGTCCAAAATGTGAATAAAATGGACAATTTTACCTCGCGCAACATAAAAATGCACCTAAAAATTTAATATTTTGTTCGAAATAACGGTAAAACAGACTAGTTTTGTGAAAACTTGTTTATTTACCGTTATTTTGAACCAAATTTTAAATTTTGACGTGAATTTTTATATTGCATGGGGTTCAATTGTGCATGTAACCCACATTTTGAACAATTTTAATATCAAAAAATTTATTTGAGGTGACAAATCACACGCTTTAGTAGTATTTTTGTTAATTTATATTTTTTTTGTGTTTTTGTTCATTCTTTGTCCATTTGAACGTCATTTTGAACGATATGTACAAAAATCTTAACAAAATAATGGGTAACTGGAGAATTTAACCCGAAATGAAGTAGAATTGCACTTCAAAGTTAAATATTCTAATCGAAATTACGGTAAATAGACAAGTTGACACAAAACTTGTCGTTTTTAAGGTTGTTTTGAACAAAATATTATAAGAAGAACACAAAAACATAAAAGCGACAAACGATTAAACAAGAACACTTCAGCTTTGGCCCAACACACTCACTTTATCAGACATACACCAAACTTCAAAGACACTTATATTTTTAACATAGAAAAAACATATAAAATTAGTCTGTATTTGGAATGCTTCCATATACTCAATAACAACAACAACATTAATTTTAAAACAGATACAGAGAACATTAGCCCCACATATAAGTTTATTTTAGATGCCCTTTACAAAAACGTTCAGTAAACACAATTTTTAAGAATAATCCAATATTTTTGATTGTCAAAATAAAAATATATTTATTAACCAAAAAAGGTGTTTTCCCTGTTTTTTGTTTTTATCAATTTGACAATAATTTTTGATTTACGGGTTTTAAGTAATTAGTATTAGGGTCATATTACATTCACATGAACTGTTATATTAGTTTAAAATGTTCTTGTTGGAAATTATTGATGATTTTTTTGGCTTAAGTGAATATAATTTATGTGTTAATTCTATGTTTTATTTTTGTAAAATTTCCCAATAAGTTTTTTGTAAGCATAACTATTTGTATATTGTTTATTATTTTTATGTCCGACGAAACATTGACTTGTCTAGTGTAAAAAAACGTGTTTGTTTTTTAAATAACTTATTTAAATTAAAATAAATAAATTTCCAGTATGGATAATTATTGTACAAATTAAATATAACAAAATTCGAGATTTTAATTGTAAGTGATACTTATAGTAGTTCTAGTCATAATTTTTTCCATGTTTCTATTTATTTAAATTTAATTTATTTTTATTCTAGTTTCTGTGTTTTTAATACATTTCATAATGGTCTGATAGACCAAAATATTATGTTGTCTAAATTATAAATTAACAAATATATTATTTAATAAAATAAAAGGTAGAAAAAAGTACAATAAAAAGATTCATTTCATTAAATATTTGATAAATATGGGGTAAATCATATCTGAGCATGTGAATCGGCCTATTTTAGCCGCAACACGAGCCTATATCGGTGAGGATCGCCACAATTGGGACAGTCATCTGCCAGAAATAGGTCATGCACTTCGCAATGCTATCCATAAATCAACTAAATTTTCGCCGCACTTTATTTTATTTGGTCAGCACCTTATATTTCATGCAACGGAATACCGTCTTCTTCGCGAAAAAACCTAATTGGTGAACGAGACATCTCGCCTCAATATAAAGCTGATCGCATGAATAAATGTCGAGGGCTTATTCCCTTACACATAAAAAAAGGATATAAAAGATCAGCACACACAGACAATCTTAGAAGTGCTCACCGTGAATTTACCGGTGGGCAAAACGTATTTGTTAAAAACTACACGCAAAGTAATGCTTCAAAGAAGTTTTCCGGCAAATTAGCTCGCAAGTTTATTGATGCCACAATTGTAAAGAGGATTGGAAAAGTAGCATACGAGCTCGAAAGAGACGGGAAGAGCATTGGAGTTTATCACGCTAGATATATAACCACATAGTTTTGATTAATATTTAAGATTATTTGATTACAATTAAGTTTTTATTTTGCCCGGGTATGAGACTTCAGGGTTTCGTGAGTACGTCCCCGTGACTGTGATGAATCACAATTCGTTTCAAATGATTTTGATTAAAATCACTTTTCTTTGGTTTTCGAAATTATAAATTTAATGATACGACATCGGTGTGCACCCTTGTTTGTCGTAAAATAAACTGTATTGGTAATAGTATATAGGTATCATAAAAAAAATAATAATAAAAATGCATTGATTGTGGGTAATCAGCTGATGTAAAATTCAAACAAAAGGAAAAAAAATGCACATTTTTGGAAATCGAATAGGATTCGATCTCTTTGGATTTGGACCGTCAAAACGAGAACAACTTGAGGCGTAAAGATAAAAATTAAAAGAAAAATTCAATTTCATAATAATTGATAAAACTTATAGTTATAATAATAAAAAACTTTTCAAAAATAAAATTAATTAAACATTTAATTATAAAAAAAAAATATAAATATTTATAAAACTTAAAATATCGTGGAGTAAAAATAAATTTATAATAATAAATATCCGGAATAATCGATTGGTATGCAGCAAAATTTTTAAGAAAAGTTCCTAGTGAGGACACCCGAAGGCGCCCAACATTATTCTTATATAATAATTATTTAAGAGGAACCTTAGTATTTAAGTTTTTTTTTTATATATCTAATATAAGTTTATTTTGGTTATTGGTGTCATAAAGTTAAGTGTGTGTAGTTTTTAAGTTTAATTTTTTTTGCATTAATGGATTAACAAATGTTTTATATAAAAAATATATTAAATCGAATTTTTCTTAATATTATACGATACTTCCTCTCTACTTTTTTTTTATTTTGGCATTCGCCCGAATAATGCATTTTGTGTTTATTAGTATGAAAGTTTAATTAGAAAAATCCTGAGGGACTATGGACGTGTAAGTCGTGGTTAAAGTGTATTAAATATTAATAATTCAGTTCATTCAAACAAACAGATATATGTTTATTATTATTATTATTTCAATGGATCGAAGTGTGAACTATTTAAATCCCACGAAATCGATCAACCAACCTCCACCAGACTGAGCTGGGCAATACAGTAGCCTTCGATCTTTATGAAAATGGTTTTGATCATTAAATCAAAATCATTAACAACTTGTCTATTTACCGTTATTAAAATAAAAAAATTGAATTGTGGTGACGAAACACACGCTTTGGTAGTAACTTTTGCTTATTTATATTTTTTTGTGTTATTTTGATCCAAATATTTAATTTTTAAGTGCAATAAAATGTCATTTGAGGTAAAATTATACATTTAACCGACATTTTGAAAAAATTTATTAAATAACAATTGAGTTGTGGTGATAAATCACACTTTGGTAGAATTTTTGTATTTATTGTTCAAAATGACGTTCAAATGGACAAATAATGAACAAAAACCCAAAAAAATAAATTAGCAAAAATTACTACCAAAGCGTGTGTTTTATCACCACAACTCAAGTTTTTTATATTTCAATTGTCCAATGTGTCCAATGTATGTTTCAATTGTTCATGTAATGTGGGTAACATGGACCATTTAACCCAACTTACCATAAAAATGCACGTAAAAATTTATTATTTTGTTCGAAATAACGGTAAAACAGACAAATTTTGCTTAACTTGTCTATTTACCGTTATTTCGAACCAAATTTTCTTATTTTTAAATGCAGTTTAATGTTGCGTGAGGTTGAATTGTGCATTTTATCCACATTTAAAACAATTTAAATATCTAAAAATTGCATTGAAGTGACAAAACACACGCTTTGGAAATTTTTTTTGCAAATTAATTTTTTTTTGTGTTTTTGTTCATTATTTGTCCATATGAACGTCATTTTGAAATACATGTACCAAAAACTTTACAAATAAGTGAATGGAAAATTTCATAATGAATTCTAAAATGAAATAATTTAATCGAAAAAATAGTAAATAGACAAGTTGACACAAAACTTGTCGTTCCATCCGTTATTTTGAACCAAATATTTAATTTTAAAGTGCAATTTATTGTCATTTGGGCTAAAATTCTCCATTTAACCGACATTTTGGACCATTGTAATATTAAACAATTGAGTTGAGGTGATAAAACCCATTTTGGTAGAATTTAAGTATTAATTGTTCAAAATGACGTTCAAATGGACAAATAATGAAAAAAAAGTACAAACAAAATATAAATTTGCAAAAATTAATACCTAAGCCTGTGTTTTTTTTTTATAACAACAACTCAATTTTTTTATATTTCAATTGTCAAAAATGTAGTTAAAATGGACCATTAAACCCCGCGCAACATAAAAATGCACATAAAAAATTAATATTTTGTTCAAAATAACGGTAAAACAGACAAGTTATGTGTAAACTTGTCTATTTACGGTTAATTCAAACCAAATTTTAAATTTTTACGTGCATTTTTATATTGCGTGGAATTAAATTGTGCATTTAACCCATATTTGAGACAATTTAAATATCAAAAATTGGAGAAGAGGTAACACAACACACGCTTAATTTGTTATTTATGCTAATTTATATTTTTTTCTGTTTTTGTTCATTATTTGTCCATTTGAATGTTATTTTGAACGATATGTCCCAAAATCTTTACAAAATAATGGGTAAATGGATAACTTCACCCAAAATGACGTAAAATTGTACTTCAAAGTTAAATATTTTAATCGAAAAAACTTTAAATAAACAAGTTGACACAAAACTATTCGTTTTAACGGTTGTTTTGAACCAAATATTAAATTTTAAAGTGCAATTTAAAATCATTTGGGGTAAAAATGTACATAAAACCGACATTTTGAAAAATTTTAATATGAAAAAATTGAGTTCTGGTCATAAAAATAACTTTGGTAGAATTTTTGATATTTATTGTAAAAAATGAAGTTGAAATGGACAAATAATGAAACAAAATACAAAAATAATATAATTAAGCAAAATATACTACCAAAGAATGTGTTTTATCACCACAAATCTAGTTTTTTATATTTAAATTGCACAAAATTTAAGTAAAATGGACAATATAACTTCACGCAACATAAAAATGAACTTCACTCATTTAACCGACATTTTGAACAATTTAAATATAAAACAATTGAGTTGTGGTGATAAAATTACCTTTGGTATAATTTATTTATTAATTGTTCAAAATGAGGTTCAAATGGACAAATAATGAATAAAAACACAAAAAAAATATATTAATTAGCAAAAATTACTACCAAAGCGTGTGTTTTATCAACACACCTCAATTTTATTATTTTTTTAGTGTCCAAAATGTGGGTAAAATGGACCATTAACCCCGCGCAACGGTAATAACGGTAAAACAGACAAGTTTTGTGTTAACTTGTCTATTTGCCATTATTTCGAACCAAATTTTAAATTTTTTCGTGCATTTTGATTTTTGCGTGGGGTTAAATTGTGCATTTTACCCACATTTTAAACAATTAAAATATATAAGGATTAAATGGTGGTGACAAAACACACGCTGTGGTAGTAGTTTTTGCTTATAAATATTTTTTTTTATGTTGTTTTGAACCAAATATTTCATTTTTAAGTGCAGTTCAAAGTCATTTGGGGTGAATCTCTCCATTTAACCGACACTTTGAACAATTTCAATATGAAACAATTGAGTTGTGGTGACAAAACACACTTTGGTAGAATTTTGGTAATTATTGTTCAAAATAACGTTCAAATGAAGAAATAATAATAAAAAACACAAGAAAAATATAAATAAGCAGAAATTACTACCAAAGCGTGTGTTTTATCACCAGAACTAAATTTTTTTAAAAATTCAATTGTCCAAAATGTGAGTAAAATGGGCCATTAACCCCGCGCAACTTTTAAATGGACGTCAAAATTTAATATTTTGTTCGAAAAAATGGTAAAACAGACAACTTTTGTGTAAAATTGTGTATTTACCGTTATTTCGAAACAAATTTTAAATAAAAACGTGTCTTTTCATATTGCATGTGGTTCTATTGTACATTTTACCCACAGTTTGAACAATTTTAATATATAAAGATTGAATTGTGGTGACAAAACACACGATTAAGTAGAAATTTTTCCTTATTAATATTTTTTTTTTGTGTTATTTTGAACCAAATATTTTTTTTCAAGTGCAATAAAATGTAATTTGGGGTTAAATTCTCTATTTAACCGACATTTTGAACAATTTCAAAATGAAACAATTGAGATGTGGTGACAAAACAAACTTTGGTAAAATTTTGGTATTAATTGTTCAAATGACGTTTAAATGGACAAATAATGAATAAAAACACAAAAAAAATTTAAATCAGCAATTATTACTTCCAAAGCGTGTGTTTTATCATCACAACTCAATTTTGTTATATTTCAATTGATCAAAATGTGGGTAAAATGGACCATTTAACCATAAAAATGCACGTTAAGATCTAATATTGTGTTCGAAATAACGGTAAAACAGATTAAGTTTGAGTAACATTGTCTATTTACCGTTATTTCGAACCAAATTAAAAAATTTTCGTGCGTCTGTTTATTGCGTGAGATTAGATTGTGCATTTTACTCAAATTTTGAACAATTTTAATATAAAAAAATTGAATTGTGGTGACAAAACACACGCTTTGAAAGTAATTTTTGCTAATTAATATTTATTTTTTGTGTTATTTTTTACCAAACATTTTATTTTTCAGTTCAAGTTAATATCATTTGGGCTCAAATTTCTTGATTTGACCGACATTTTGAACAATTTCAATATGAAACAATTGAGTTGTGGTGATAAAACACACTTTGGTAGAATTTTGGTATTTATTGTTCAAAATGACGTTCAAATGGACAAATAATGAACAAAAACACAAATCAAATTTAAATAAGCAAAAATTACTACCAAAGCGTGTGTTTTATCACCACAACTCAATTTTTTTATATTTAAATTGTCCAAAATGTGGGTCTAGTTTTGTGTAAACTTGTCTAACAGACAAGTTTTGTGTAAACTTGTCTATTTACCGTTGTTTCGAACCAAATTTTAAATTTTGACGTGCATTTTTTAATTGCATGGGGTTAAATTGTGCATTTTTCCCACATTTTGAACCATTTAAGTATCAAAAAACTTATTTGAGGTGACAAAACACACGCTTAAGTAGTAATTTTTGCTTATTTATATTTGTTTTGTGTTTTTGTTCATTTTTTGTCCATTTGAACGTCATTTTGAACGACATGTACCAAAGTCTTAACAAAATAATGGGTAAATTGAGAATTTCATCCCAAATGACATAAAATTGCACCTTAAAATTAAAAATTTTAATTGAAATAACGGTAAATAGACAAGTTGACACAAAACTAGTGGTTTTTACCGTTATTTTGAACCGAATAATTAATTTTAAAGTTCAATTTAATGTCATTTGGGGTAAAATTCTCCATTAAACCGACATTTTGAACAATTTTAATATGAAACAATTCAGTTGTGGTGATAAAATTAACTTTGGTAGAATTTTTGTATTTATTGTATAAAATGACGTTCAAATGGACAAATAATGAATAAAAACACAAAAAAAATATTATAAACCAAATTACTACCAAAGCGTGTGTTTTATCATCACAACTCAATTTTTTTATATGCCAATTGTCCAAAATGTGAAATTAATGAACCATTCAACCACGAGAAACATTAAAATGCATGTAAACATATAATATTTGGTTCGAAATAACGGTAAAACAGTCAACTTTTGTGTAAAATTGTGTATTTTCCGTTATTTCGAACCAAATTTTTAATTTTTGCGTGCATTTTTATATTGCGTGGGGTTGTATTGTGCATTTTACCCACAATTTAAACAATTGAAATATAAAAAGTTTGAATTGTGGTGACAAAACACACAATAAAGTAGTAATTTCTGCTAATTAAAATTTTTTGTCGTGTTATTTTGTACCAAATATTTAATTTTTATGTGCAATTTAATGTCATTTGGGCTTAAATTCTCCGTTTGACCGACATTTTGAACAATTTCAATATGAAACAATTGAGTTGTGGTGATAAAACACATGTTGGTAGAATTTTGGTATTAAGTGTTCAAAATGACGTTCAAATGGACAAATAATGAATAAAAACACAAAACAAATTTAAATAAGCAAAAATTACTACCAAAGCGTGTGTTTTATCACCACAACTCAATTTTTTTAAATTTTAATTGTCCAAAATGTGGGTAAAATGGACCATTTAACCCCGCGCAACATAATATAGCACGTTTAAATTTAATATTTTGTTCGAAATAACGGTAAAACCGTCTAGTTTTGTGAAAACTTGTGTATTTACCATTATTTTGAACCAAATTTTAAATTTTTACGTGCATTTATATATTGCGTGGGGTTCAATTGTGTGTTTTTTTTCACATTTTGATCAATTTTAATATCAAAAAATTTATTTGAGGTGACAAAACACACGTACTAGTAGTATTTTTGCTAAGTAATATTTTTTTTGTGTTTTTGTTCATTCTTTGTCCATTTGAACGTCATTTTGAACGATACGTACCAAAATCTTAACTTAATAATGGGTAAATGGAAAATTGTACCCCAAATCACATACAATTGCACCTAAAAATTAAAAATTTTGATCGAAATTACGGTAAATAGACAATTTGACACAAAACTTGTCGTTTTAACCGTTATTTTGAACCAAATATTTCTTTTTGAAGTGCAATTTTATGTCATTTGGCCTAAAATTCTCTATGTAACAGACATTTTGAACAATTAAATTTGAAACAATTGAGTTGTGGTGACAAAACACACTTTGGTAGAATTTTGGTATTAATTGTTCATAATCACGTTCAAATGGACAAATAAGGAATAAAAACAAAAACAATATATAAATTAGCAAAAATTACTACCAAAGCGTGTGTTTTATCATCACAACTCAATTTTTTTATATTTCAATTGTTCAAAATGTGGGTAAAATGGACCATTTAACCCCGCGCAACATCAAAATAAACGTACAAATCTAATATTTATTACGAAATAACGGTAAAACAGACCAAATTTCTGTAAACTGGTCTATTTACCGTTATAACGAACCAAATTAAAAAATTTTCGTGCATTTGTATATTGCGTGAGGTTAAATTGTGCATTTTACCCAAATTTTGAACAATTTAAATATCAAAAAATTGAATTGTGGTGACAAAACACACGCTTTGGTAGTAATTTTTGCTAATAAATATTTATTTTTTGTGTTATTTTTTACCAAATGTTTAATTTTTAAGTGCAATTTAATGTCATTTGGGCTAAAATTCTCTTTTTGACCGACATTTTGAACAATTTCAATATAAAAAAATTGAATTGTGTTGATAAAACACACTTTGGTAGAGTTTTAGTATTAATTGTTCCAAATGACGTTCAAATGGACAAATAATGAATAAAAACGCATAAAAAATTAAAATTAGCATAAATTACTACCACAGCGTGTGTTTTATCACCACAACTCAATTTTTTTATATTTTTGTTGTCCAAAATTTGGGAAAAAGGACCATTTAACCCCGCGCAACATAAAAATAATCGTAAAAATTTAAAATTTGATCGAAAAACTGGTAAAACAGACAAGTTTAGTGTAAACTTGTGTATTTACCGTTATTTCGAACCAAATTTTAAATTTTTGCGTGCATTTTTATATTGCGTGGGGTTGAATTGTGGATTTTATCCTCATTTTAAACAATTAAAATATATAAGAATTAAATTGTGGTGACAAAACACACGCTGTGGAAGTAATTTTCGCTTTTAAATGTTTTTTTGTGTTGTTTTGAACCAAATATTTCATTTTAAGGGCAGTTTTTGTCATTTGGGGTAAAATTCTCCATTTAACCGACATTTCGAACAATTTTAATATGAAACAGAGTTGTGGTGATAAAACACACTTTGGTAGAATTTTGGTATTAATTGTTCAAAATGACGATCAAATGGACAAATAATGAATAAAAACATAACCAAAAATATTCATTAGCAAAGATTTATACTAAAGCGTGTGTTTCATCACCACAATTCTATTTTGATTTATTCCAATTAACAATTAATAGACAAGTTTTTACAAAACTGGTCTGTTTTACCGGTATTTCGAACAAATAATTAAATTTTAACGAGCACTTACATATTGCTTGGGGTTATAAAGTCCATTAAACCCACATTTTGACTAAATTATTATATCAAAAAATTGATTTGAGGTGACAAAACACACGTTTTGGTAGTAATTTTTGTTATTTATATTTTTTTTGTGTTATTTTGAACCAAATATTTCTTTTTTAAGTGCAATTTAATGTCATTTGGGGTAAAACTCTCTATTTAACAGACATTTTGAAGAAATTAAATATGAAACAATTGAGATGTGGTGATTCAACACACTTTGAAAGAATTTTGGTATAAATTGTTCAAAATGACGTTCAAATGGGCAAATAAGGAATAAAAACACAAAAAAAATATAAATTAGCAAAATTTATTACCAAAGCGTGTGTTTTTATCATCACAACTCAATTTTTTTTATATTTCAATTTTACAAAATGTGGGTAAAATGGACTATTGAACCCCGCGCACATAAAAATGCACGTAAAAATTTAATATTTTGTTCGAAATAACGGTAAAACAGACAAGGTTTGAGTAAAATTGTCTATTTACCGTTATTTCAAACCAAATTTTAAATTGTTACGTGCATTTTCATATTGCGTGGGGTTTAATTGTGCATTTACCATAATTTTGAACTTTTTCGAAATAAAAAAATTGAATTATGGTGACAAAACACACGCTTTGGTAAAAATTCCTTCTAATTATCAAATATTTTGTGTTATTTGTACCAACTATTTAATTTTTAAAGGCAGTTTAATATCTTTTGGGGTGAAATTCTCCATTTAACCGACATTTTGAACAATTTCAAAATTAAACAATTGAGTTGAGATGATAAAACACACTTCTGTAGAATTTTTGTATTAATTGTTCAAAATGACGTTCAAATGGACAAATAATGAACAAAAACACAAAAAAAAATATAAATTAGCAAAAATAACTAGCGTGTGTTTTATCACCACAACTCAATTATTTTATATTTTAACTGTTCAAAATGTGGGTAAAATGGGCAATTAAACACCGTTCAACTTTAAAATGTACGTAGAAATTTAATATTTTGTTCGAAATAACGGTAAAACAGACAAGTTTTGAGAAAACTTGTCTATTTACTGTTTTTCCGAACCAAATTTTAAATGTTGACGTGCATTTGTATATTGCGTGGGGTTAAATTGTGCATTTTGCCCACATTTTGAACAATTAACATGTCGAAAAATGGAGTTGTGGCGACAAAACACACGCTTGTATTTTTGCTTATCAATATTTTTTGTGTTTTTGTTCATTATTTGTTTATTTGAACGTCATTTTGATCGATATCTACCGAAATCTTAACTAAATATTGGGTAAATGGAGAATTTCACCCCAAATTACTTAGAATTGCACCTTAAAATTTAATATTTTAATCGAGATAACGGTAAATAGACAAAATGACACAAAACTTGTCGTTTTTACCGTTATTTTGATCCGAATATTTAATATTTAAGTTCAATTTTATGTCATTTCGGGTGAAATTCTCCATTTTACCGACATTTTGATCAATTTAAATATGAAACAATTGATTTGTGGTGATAAAATTAACTTGGTAGAATTTTGGTATTAATTGTTCAAAATGAGGTTCAAATGGACAAATAATGAATAAAAACACAAAAAAAATATATAAATTAGCAAAAATAACTACCGAAGCGTGTGTTTTATCACAACACCTAAATGTTTTTATATTTCAATTGTCCAAAATAAGGGTTAAATGGACCATTTACCCCGCGCATTGGTTATAACGGTAAAACAGACAAGTTTTGTGTAAACTTGTCTATTTGCCGTTATTTCGAACCAAATTTTAAATTTTTGCGTGCATTTTTATTTTGCGTGGGGTTAAATTGTGCATTTTACCCACATTTTAAACAATTGAAATATAAAAGAATTGAATGGTGGTTACAAAACACACGCTGTGGTAGTAATTTTTGCTTATTAATGTTTTTTTTGTGTTGTTTTGAACCAAACATTTCATTTTTAAGTGCAGTTTAATGTCATTTGGGGTGAACCTCTCCATTTAACCGACACTTTGAACAATTTCAATATGAAACAATTGAGTTGTGGTGACAAAACGAACTTTGGTAGAATTTTGGTAATAATTGTTCAAAATAACGTTTAAATAGCCAAATAATGGATAAAAAAACAAAAACAATATAAAATTAGCAGGAATTACTACAAAAGCGTGTGTTTTATCACCAGAATTCAATTATTTTATATTTCAATTGTCCAAAATGTGAGTAAAATGGGCCATTAACCCCGCGCAACTTTAAAATGGACGTCAAAATATAATATTTTGTTCGAAATAACGGTAAACAGACAAGTTTTGTGTAAACTTGTCTATTTACCGTTATTTCGAAACAAATTTTAAATTTTAACGTGCCTTTTCATATTGCATGTGGTTAAATTGTGCATTTTACCCACAGTTTGAACAATTTTAATATAAAAATATTGAATTGTGGTGACAAAACACACGATCAAGTAGTAATTTTTGCTTATTAATATTTTTTTTTGTGTTATTTTGAACCAAATATTTCTTTTTTAAGTGCAATTTAATGTAATTTGGAGTGAAATTCTCTATTTTACCGACCTTTTGATCAATTTCAGTATGAAACAATTGGGATGTGGTGACAAAACACACTTTGGTAGAATTTTGGTATTAATTGTTCATAAAGACGTTCAAATGGACAAATAAGGAATAAAAACACAAAAAAATTTAAATTAGTAAAAATAACTACCAAAACGTGTGTTTTATCACCACAACTCAATTTTTATATATTTTAATTGTCCAAAATGTGGGTAAAATGGACCATCAACCCCGCATAACGTAAAAATTAAATATTTTGTTTGAAATAATGGTAAAACAGACAAGTTTAGTAAAAACTTATGTATTTTCCGTTATTTTGAACCAAATTTTAAATTTTGATGTGCATTATTATATTGCATGGGGTTAAATTGTGCATTTTTCCCACATTTTGAACAAATTTAATATCAAAAAATTAATTTGAGGTGACAACAAACGCTTAAGTAGTTATTTTTTGCTAATTCATATTTTTTGTGTTTTTGTTCATTCTTGGTCTATTTGAACTTCATTTTGAACGATATGTACCAAAATCTTAACAAAATAATGGGTAAATGGAGAATTTCACCCCAAATGACATAAAATTAAACCTCAAAATTAAATATTTTGATCGAAATTACGGTAAATAGACAAATTGACACAAAACTTGTCGTTTTTATCGTTATTTTGAACAAAATATTTGGGGTGAAATTTTCCATTTAACCGACATTTTGAACAATTAATATATAAAACAATTGAGTTATGGTGATAAAATAAAGTTTGGTAGAATTTAAGTATGAATTATTCAAAATGACAATCAAATATGAATGACGTTAAAATTTTTATTCAAATATGAATAAAAAATACAAAAAATTTATAAATTAGCAAAAATTACTACTTAATCGTGTGTTTTATCACCACAACTCTTTTTGTGTGTATTCTAATTGTTCAAAATTTTGAAAAGATGGACAATATTACCCAACGCAACATTAAAATGCACGTAAAAATTAAATATATGGTTCGAAATAACGGTAAAACCGACAAGTTTTGTGTAAACTTGTCTATTAATCGTTATTTTCTACCAGATTTTAAATTTTTCGTGCATTTGTATATTGCGTGAGGTTCAATTGTGCATTTTACCCAAATTTTGAACATTTCAATTTAAAAAAATTGAATTGTGGTGACAAAACACACGCTTTGGTAGTAATTTTTGCTAATTTCTATATATTTTTTGTGTTATTTTGTACCAAATATTTAATTTTTTAAGTGCAATTTAATGTCATTTGTGCTGAAATTCTCCATTCGACCGACATTTTGAACAATTTTTGAATAAAACAATTGAGTTGTGGTGATTAAACACACTTTGGTAGAATTTTGGTATAAATTGTTCTAAATGACGTTCAAATGGACAAATAATCAATAAAAACACAAAAAAATTTCAAGTGTCCAAAATGTGGGTGAATGGACCATTGAACCCCGCGCAAAATAGTAATGCACGTTAAAATTTAATATTTTGTTCGAACCATCGGTAAAACAGACAAGTTTTGTGTAAACTTGTCTATTTACCGTTATTTTGAACCAAATTTTAAATTAAAACGTGCATTTTTATATTGCGTAGGGTTAAATTGTGCATTTTTTCCACATTTTGAACAATTTTAATATCAAAAAATTGAGTTGTGGTGACAAAACACACGCTTTAGTAGTATTTTTGCTAATTATAACTTTTTTGTGTTTTTGTTCTTTATTTGTCCATTTGAACGTCATTTTGAACGATATGTACCAAAATCTGAACAAAATAATGGTAAAATAGTGAATTTTACCACTAATGACATCAAATTGCATATCGTCATTTTGAACGATATGAACCAAAATCTTTAGAAATTAATGGAAAAAATAGAGAATTTTACTACAATTGACATAAAATTGCACCTTAAAATTAAATATTTTTATCAAAATAACGGTAAATAGACAAGTTTACACAAATTTAGTCGTTTTTTACCGTTATTTTGAACCGAATATTTAATTTTTCAGTTCAATTAAATGTCATTTGGGGTGAAATTCTCTATTTTACCGACATTTTGAACAATTTTATTATGAAACAATTGAGTTTAGGTGATAAAATTAACTTTGGTAGAATTTTGGTATTTATTATTTAAAATGACGTTCAAATGGACAAATAATGAATAAAAACACAAAAAAAAAATATAATTAGCCAAAAGTACTACCAAAGCGTGTGTTTTATCACCACAACTCAATTTTTTTATATTTCAATTGGTCACAATGTGGGTCTTATGGACCATTTACCCCGCGAAACATAAAAATGCACGTAAAAATTTAATATTTTGTTCGAAATAACGGTAAAACATACAAGTTTTGTGTAAATTTGTCTATTAACCGGTATTTCGAACCAAATTTTAAATTTTTGCGTGCATTTATATTGCGTGGGGTAAAATTGTGCATTTGATTGAATTGTGGTGACAAAACACGCTTTGGTAGTAATTTTTGCTTGAACATGACTTTTTTTATGTTGTTTTGAACTTAATATTTAATTTTTAAGGGCAATTGAATGTCATTTGGGGTGAAATTATCCATTAAACCGACATTTTGAACAATTTCAATATGAAACAATTGAGTTGTGGTGATAAAACACACTTTGGTAGAATTTTGGTATTAATTGTTCAAAATGACGTTCAAATGGACAAATTATGAATATAAACACAAAAAATAATAAATAGGCAGAAATTATTACCAAAGCGCGAGTTTAATCATAAGAACTCAATTTAATTATATTTCAATTGTCCAAAATGTGGGCAAAATGGGCCATTTACCCAACGCAACTTTAAAATGCACGTCAAAATTTAATATTTTTTTCGAAAAAACGTTAAACCAGACAAGTTTGATGTAAAATTGTGTATTTACCGTTATTTTGAAACAAATTTGAAATTTATACGTGCCTTTTCATATTGTGTGGGTTTTAATTGTGCATTTTACCCACATTTTGAACAATTTAAGTATAAAAAGATTGAATTGTGGTGACAAAACATCCGATTTAGTAGTAGATTTTGCTAATTAATATTTTTTTTGTGGTATTTTGAACCTTACATTTCTTTTTTAAGTGCAATTTAATGTCATTTGGGGTGAAATTCTCTATTTAACCGACATTTTGAACAATTTCAATCTGGAACAATTGAGATGTGGTGACAAAACACACTTTGGAAGAATTTTGGTATTAATTGTTCATGTTGTTCAAATGGACAAATAAGGAATAAAAACACAAAAAAAATATAAATAAGCCAAAATTACTACCAAAGCGTGTGTTTCATCATCACAACTCAATTTTTTTATATTGCAATTGTCCAAAATGTGGGTTAAATAACCATTCAACCACGAGAAACATTACAATGCATGTCAACATATAATATTTGGTTCGAAATAACGGTAAAACAGTCAACTTTTGTTTAAAATTGTGTATTTGACCGTTATTTCGAACCAAATTTTTAATTTTTGCGTGCATTTTTATAATCCTTGGGGTTAAATTGTGCATTTTACCCACAATTTCAACAATTGAAATATAAAAAGATTGAATTGTGGTGACAAAACACACGATTAAGTAGTAATTTTTGCTAATTTATATTTTTTTTCGTGTTATTTTGAACCAAATATTTAATTTTTCAGTGCAATTTAATGTCATTTGGGCTAAAATTCTCCGTTTGACCGACATCTTGAACAATTTTAATATGAAACAATTGAGTTGTGGTGACAAAACACACTTTGGTAGAATTTTGGTATTAATTGTTTATCATCACGTTCAAATGGACATATCAGGAATAAAAACACTAATAAAATATAAATTAAAAATAATTTCTACCAAAGCGTGTGTTTTATCATCACAACTCAATTTTTTTATATTTCAATTGTTCAAAAGGTGGGTTAAATTTACCATTTACCCCACGCAACATCAAAATGCACGTTAAAATCTTATATTTAGTTCGAAATAACGGTAAAACAGACCAAATTTGTGTAAACTGGTCTATTAACCGTTATTTCGAACCAAATTTAAAATTTTTCGTGTATTTGTATATTGCGTGAGGTTAAATTGTGCATTTTACTCAAACTTTGAACAATTTTAATATCAAAAAATTGAATGGTGGTGACAAAACACACGCTTTGGTAGTAATTATTTCTAATAAATATTTATTTTATGTGTTATTTTTAACCTAATATTTAATTTTAAAGTGCAATTGAATGTCATTTGGGCTAAAATTCTCCATTTGACCGACATTTTGAATTATTTCACTGTAAAAAAATTGAATTGTGTTGATAAAACACACTTTGGTAGAGTTTTGGTATTAATTGTTCCAAATGACGTTTAAATGGACAAATAATGAATAATTACGCATAAAAAATAAAAATTAGCCAAAATTACTACCACAGCGTGTGTTTTATCACCACAACTCAATTTTTTTATATTTTTATTGTCCAAAATGTGAGTAAAATGGACCATTTAACCCCGCGCAATATAAAAATGCACGTAAAAATTTAAAGTCTGATCGAAATAATGGTAAAACAGACAAATTTAGTGTTAACTTGTGTATTTACAGTTATTTATAACCAAATTTTAAATTTTTGCGTGCATTTTTATATTGCGTGGGGTTGAATTGTGGATTTAATCCACATTTTAAAAAATTAAAATATATAACAATTAAATTAAGGTGACAAAACACACGCTGTGGGAGTAATTTTTGCTTTTTAATGTTTTTTTTTGTGTTGTTTTGAACCAAATATTTCATTTTTAAGGGCAGTTTAATGTCATTTGGGGTAAAATTCTCTATTAAACCGACATTTTGAACAATTTTAATATGAAACAATTGAGTTGTGGTGATAAAACACACTTTGGTAGAATTTTGGTATTAATTGTTCAAAATGACGATCAAATGGACAAATAATGAATACAAACATAACCAAAAATATTAATTAGCAAAGATTTATACCAAAGCGTGTGTTTTATCACCACAATTCTATTTTGGTTTATTCCAATAAACGAAAGATAGACAAGTTTATACAAATCTGGTCTGGTTTACCGCTATAACGAACAAATTATTAAATTTTTACGTGCACTTACATATTGCTTGGGGTTATAAAGTCCATTTAACCCACATTTTGAACAATTTAAATATCAAAAATTGATGTGAGGTGACAAACCACACGCTTTGGTAGTAATTTTTGCTTATTTATATTTTTTTTGTGTTGTTTTGAACCAAATATTTCATTTTTAAGGCCAGTTTAATGTCATTTGGGGTGAAATTCTCCATTTAACCGACATTTTGAACAATTTGAATATGAAACAATTAAGTTGTGGTGATAAAACACTTTTTGGTAGAATTTTGGTATAAATTGTTCAAAATGACGATCAAATGGACAAATAATGAACAAAAACATAACCAAAAATATAAATTAGCAAAAATTACTACCAAAGCGTGTGTTTTATCACCACAATTAAATACAAAACTCGTCTGTTTAACCGCTATTTCGAACCAAATTTAAAATTTTTCTTGCGTGTGTTAATTGCGTGAGGTTAAATTGTGCCTTTAATTAAATTTTTGAACAATTTCAATATAGAAAAAATTAATTGTGGTGATAAAACACACGCTTTGGTATAAATTTTTGCTTTTGATTATTTTTTTTTGTGTTCATTTGAACCAAATATTAAATTTTTAAGTTCAATTGAATGTCATTTGGCGTGAAATTCTCGATTTAACCGACAAAAAGAACAATTTCAATATGAAACAATTCAGTCGGGATGATAAAACACACTTTGGTAGAATTTTGGTATTTATTGTTCAAAATGACGTTCAAAAGGACAAATAATGAATAAAAACACATAAAAATAGAAATTAGCAAAAATTACCTACAAAGCGTGTGTTTTATCACCAGAACTCAATTTTTTTATATTTCAATTGTCCAAAATGTGGGTAAAATGGACCATTCCACAACGCGCAACATAAAAATGCACGTAAAAATTAAGTATTTTATTCGAAATAACGGATAAACAGACCAAATTTGTGTAAACTTGTCTTTTAACCGTTATTTTGAAACAAGTTTTAAAATTTTACGTGCTTTTTCATATTGCATGGGGTTCAGTTGTGCATTTTACCCAAATTTTGAACAGTTATAATATAAAAAGATTGAATTGTGGTGACAAAACACACGATTAAGTAGTTATTTTTGCTTATTAATATTTTTTTTGTGTTGTTTTGAACCATTGGACAATCGAAATATTAAAAAATTGAGTTGTGGTGATAAAACACACGCTTTGGTTGTAATTTTTGGTAATTTATATTTTGTTTTTTTGTGTTTTTATGCTTTATTTGTCCATTTGAACGTCATTTTGATCAATTAATACAAAAATTATACCAAAGTGATTTTATCACCACAACTCACTTGTTTCATTTTAAAATTGTTCAAAATGTCGGTCAAATGGAGAATTTCAGCCCAAAGACATTAACTTGCACTTTAAAATTAAAAAACTAATCCAAAATAACACAAAAAATAAATATTAATAAGCAAAAATTACTACCAAAGCGTGTGTTTTCACCACAATTAAATTTTTTTAAGTGGATACACCAACTAAGGCATCAACATGACCAGGTGCAGAAAATGTTGGATCAGCGAGTCTATCCTCACAAAGCTGACTAGTCAGTGAACACTTAAACCGTTATGTTGAACCGAATATTTAATTTCTAAGTTCAATTTTATGTCATTTGGGGTGAAATTCTCCTTAAAACCGACATTTCGAACCATTTTAATATGAAACAATTCAGTTGTGGTAATAAAATTAACTTTGGTAGAATTTTGGTATTAATTGTTTAAAATGACGTTCAAATGGACAAATAATGAATAAAAACACAAAAAAAATATAATTAGCCAAAATTACTACCGAAGCGTGTGTTTTATCACCACAACTCAATTTTTTTATATTGCAATTGTCCAAAATGTGGGTAAAATGAACCATTCAACCACGAGAAACATTACAATGCATGTATACATATAATATTTGGTTCGAAATAACGGTTAAACAGTCAATTTTTGTGTAAAATTGTGTATTTGACCGTTATTTCGAACCAAATTTTTAATTCTTGCGTGTATTTTTATAATCCGTGGGGTTAAATTGTGCATTTTACCCACAATTTTAACAATTGAAATATAAAAAGATTGAATTGTGGTGACAAAACACACGATTAAGTAGTAATTTTTGCTAATTAATATTTTTTTTCGTGTTATTTTGAACCAAATATTTAATTTTTCAGTGCAATTTAATGTCATTTGGCCTAAAATTCTCCGTTTGACCGACATTTTGAACAATTTTTATATGAAACAATTGAGTTGTGGTGACAAAACACACTTTGGTAGAATTTTGGTATTAATTGTTCATAATCACGTTCAAATGGACAAATACGGAATAAAAACACAAATTAAATATAAATTAAAAATAATTTCTACCAAAGCGTGTGTTTTATCATTGTTGTATTACAATCGTTTCGTGGATTATCTTTATTCAGGTATATAAGTGTAAACAATTTATTTAATAGTTTAATTTATAATTTATTTAACAATCTTTAATGATTTCACTTGGAATCCAAATTAACAACTGCTTCATATTACAAATTTGTCTTACAGTATTTTAATAGTTATCTATACTACATTATATACAATACTACATTATGTACAATACTACATTATGTGCAATACTATATTATGTATACTATACATGTATTACAATTAGGTGTTACAGTATTTCAACAACGTATTCACAACACGTTTCCCCTATGATGAAGATAAACCAGAATGGTTTATCTTCAATCTTTCTATAGTAATTCAAATTTGATGTAAAATATAACTTTCTCACAGACTTTCTGTTTTAGTAAACCACCTAGTTTTGCTTATGAGAAATCAATAGCTCAATGAAAACCAAAATTAGTAAAGAGATTAATATTAAGTTAGTTAATAATAAATTTTCAAATTAAACTCAATTAGTGATAAACCAATTCATTACAATAATAATAATAATAATAGTAACAATATCAATGAACCATCAATTGTGAAACAACTTTAAGCGATTATTATGTACGATTTTATTTGTTTGACCAATGCGTATGGTAGAATTTTCTTCCGAATTTAAATTTATAATTGGATAAGGACCCTTCCACAGATTATCAAGTTTCCCTTTACCCATTGCTTCGTTTTTCAGAAGTACTAAGTCTCCAAGTTGGAATTTTGTTTCATTTGCAGTTTTGTCGTAATAACGCTTGGAATTTTCTTTTTTTTGTATTAGTTTTGCTCTAGCTACTTGCCAACAATTTTGAAATTTATGTTTCAATTTAGCGACATAAGAATCGTAATTATAATATGGCTCGGGATCTCGTTTTAATGATGTAGGAATGGTCGGTTTAAATCCGAAGACTATTTCGAAGGGCATATAGCCTGTAGATGAATGTGGAGTTGAGTTATACGTAAATAACGCCATAGAAACCCATTTATCCCAATTGTCGATATCGGTTGAAGTAAAATTTCGTAAATATTCTCCTAAGGTACGGTGCGAGCGTTCTAACGCCCCATTTGATTGAGGGTGATAAGCGGTAGTATTAATCTTTCTGATGTTGAAAATTTTACAAATATTTGAAAAAAAAACTGACATAAAATTAGAACCCATATCAGTTACAATAGATTGAGGAGAACCAAACAAACAAATACAATGATCCACGAATGCTCGTGCAATCGTCAAAGTTTCCTGATTTGGAAGACAAACACCCAATGAAAATTTAGACAGATCATCCTGGATTGTCAAAATAAATTTATTTTGATTTTCAGTCACAGGCAGTGGACCTACTATATCTAAAAACAACTTTTCAAATGGAAATCTGGATGTAGAGGTGATTTTCATCGGACATTTGTTTGATTTACTAACTTTATTTTTTTGACATTGAGAACATTTTTTAATATAATTTCGGATAGTAGTCAGCATTTTCGGAAATTCGTAGTAATGTTTTAATCTTTTTTACGTTCTTAACACACCTTGATGGCCACCAAGAGGATTAAAATGGAAATCGTGCAATATTTTTTCGATATCTCGTTGATTGTTGAGTTTTATAATATTTTGATATTCTGATTGTGTGTCATTTTTAACATTTGAGTCAAGAGAAAATGCATTCGGATAAGATAAATTATTATGATCTATATCTGAACTATTAAATTTTGGTGTATCAGGTGAGGCTACTAATTTAGATTTCGATCTGGTTACTATATTGATAGGTTCGTTTTCCATTTGAGTATTAAGTAGTTCTATGCGACTTAATGAATCCGCGTTTTTATTGTCTTTGCCTGATTTATACTCGATTTTATAGTCGTATCCATCTATATCTATTCTCCAACGAACTAATCGAGATGAAGGATTTGACATTGATTTAAGCCAAATTAAAGGTTGATGATCGGTTCGTATTATAAATTGCTGCCCAAAAATATATGGACGAAATCGTTTAAATGCCCAAACGATGGCAAGCAGCTCTTTTTCGATAGTCGCATAATTCCTTTCAGCCTTTTGCAACACCCTACTTGCATAAGCAATCGGAAGGTCGATCTCAGCTGAAGAATTTTGCGATAAAATAGCACCAATGGCTACATCGCTGGCATCTGTAGTAACTATAAAAAGTTTTTTAAAATCTGGATATGATAAAATAGGTAAGTTCATTAGCGCTGTTTTTAATTTTATAAAAGCCTCTTCACAAAAAGCTGACCATTCAAATGTCATTCTTTTTTTTAGAAGTGCTGTGAGAGGTTCCGCAATATTCGAAAAATGATTGATAAAGCGCCTTTAATAACTTAATAGTCCTAAAAAAGATTTCACATCCTTTGTATTTTTCGGTCTAGGGTAATCCTTAATCGCAACAATTTTTGAGGAGTCGGGACAAATTCCCTTATCAGTAATGATGTGGCCTAAATAATTTATTTCCTTTCTCAGGAATTTAAATTTTTTGGGTTGAAGTTTAAGGTTGTGTTTTCGCAGACACGATAAAACTTCCACTAATTTCTTATTGTGATCATTTAAGTCATAACCATAAATCACGATGTCGTCGAGATAAACAAAACATCTAACACCATTCAAACCAGAAAGTACCGAGTTCATCATGCGCTGGAAAGTCGCGGTGCGCCTCTTAGTCCAAACGGCATTCGGTTGAAATGGTAGTGACCCTGGTTTGTGCTAAATGCAGTTTTTTGTTTATCTTTCTCGCTTATTGGAACTTGATGATAACCATCAGCCAAATCGATGGTTGAAAAATAATTAGATCTCCCAAGCTGATCCAATATATCCTCAATGTTTGGTAGTGGGAATGTGTCTGGAATTGTGATTTCATTAAGTTTTCTGTAGTCCACGACAACTCTCCATCGCTTAAGGCCTTCTTCCGATTTTTTCGGAACAATAAGCAATGGCGAGTTCCATGGGCTATTAGAATTCTCAATAATTTGCTTCTTTAACATATTGTCAACTTGTTTATCTATTTCTTCTTTTGACGAAAAAGGCAGTCGGTAAGGTTTTACATTCACTGGTCTAGCATTTGGAATGAGAGAAATTTCGTGTGATAATGCATCAGTTGCTGTTAACTCGTCACCCTCCAAGTAAAAGATATCATTAAACAACCGGCCTATTTTAATAATTGAATTTTTTTCTTCTTCATTAAGATGACCAGTATCAATATAGTTTTCTAATATTTTAAGCCTATTTTTGACTGGATTTTTCCATTTATTAAGATTATAAACTTCATAATTTTCTAAATGCATGGGATTTATATGTATTTCTTTTATTTCGACCAGAAAGTTATTTGTATTTAGAACAGACACGTTAAACTGCGAATTTTTTATTTGAATAATGGAATTTCCAGTAAAAACTCCAGGTGAAATTTCGATTGAAGGACAAAAATATTCATTATTATTCGGAAGCAATTGACAAATCTTAATAAATTTTTCGACTCGAGGAGGTATGATATCGTTGACCAAAAATTGAGAACATAGAGGAATATTTTCTGAAGAAGTAGGAGTTATCGGAATTTCTAAAATTTTATTTTTGTAATCGATTTTACATCCATAATGTTCTAAAAATTTTTTACCTAAAATGCCCATTGATTTTATAGGGAAATCGTTATTAACAATGTGGAATTTCTGAGATATCGAATAGTTGTCATTCAAAAATATTTTACCTTCACACAATGCAAGGGTTTGAATTTGATTCGAGGTAATACCAGTAATTGAGCATTTTAAATGTGGATAACAAAACACATTCTCTTTAATGAATTTCTTTTTTATGATACTAATATCTGCCCCAGTATCAATTAGAAAGGAAGAATTTTTGTCTGATAAAATGTCAATGGTTAAAAATACAAATTTTCTATCATGATTTACTAGATTAATTGAATATGAAGGTTTGTTATTTAAATGAGTATTAAAAGTAGAAATATTTGAACTAGAACACATATTTAATGCAAGTCTTTCACTCGAACGGCTGTGTTCGATTTTTCCTGAACGAGTGAGTTCTCGTTTCCCGATTTTTCGATAGGTTGAATTGATGAGGTAATGTTTCGTTGAGACCGATTTGCTTCACTATACTTCCTTTGACGACAATTTTTTATATGATGGCCAACCATCTTACAATAACCACAACTAACCGTATTTTGAACTGGATAAGAAGATTGGTTTTGCTGAAGACCAAGTGATTGATTTGAATTTTCAAATGTATGATTCTAATTTGGAGGATTTTGAAAATTATTCGAAGTTTTACGATAGCAAGTTTCAGGAGTATGTCCAAGTTTTTTACATATATGACATTTTGGTCGATAATTATTTGATGTATTCGGATTTGTATAAGCCGTTAAAGTCAATTTATAATTAAGAGTAGCTTCTTCTTCTATTGCTTTAGCGACGGCATCTTTTAAATTTGTAAATCTGCATGCTTTAATAATTATTTGAAGTGAGCTTCTTAGACCATCTTCGAACGATTTCAAAGCTGTTCGTGAATTGAGACTATGTATGATTTCATATGACGCATCACCTTCACGAGCAATACATGCATCGTTTAAATCACTTAGTAACTGATCTACTATATGTGAAAATGTCTGAACGTCCTCATTTGGAAGTTGCCTCGCTCTAACTAATTCTACTTGCAAATATTCAATTGGCCTACTTTCCGAAAATTGAGTTTTTAATTCTTTTTTTATTTCATCAAAAGTCTTGAATTGTTTGTGTTTAAAAATGTCGTGAGCTTTGTCTTGGAACTTGAACATTATCATTTCAATTAGTGCGTCTTCATTAAATTCATCATTAAATTTTTTTGAAACCATATCACAAGAATAAATAAATTTTTGTAATTTTCTTGAAGAACCATCAAATTCAGGAATAAGTTTATATGCCATGTTTAAATCTAAAGACATTTTGCTTTTCTTTTCAATAGGAATGCAAACGATAGATTTAGTTTTGGTATCGATAATGGATGGATTTGATGTCGATTTTAAAATATCGTTTTGATAAACTTGAAGTTGTTCAGGTTCAAGAGTATTATCACTACTAATACCACTATTAAAAATTGGTTTACTCACCGATTGTATTGTTTTCAGGTTTTTATAAGAATTAACGGATCCGGTGGGTGACTCAGTTTCACTAGAAACTACGGATTTCTTAGTACATTTTATGTTACGGCTTCTTAGTTTTTTCTCAAGTATTGATTCCTCGTTAGTAGAACTCATAGATATTGAATGAATAGTATGTGAATTAAAAAAATATATATATGTGAGAAGAGAGTATATTCAAATATCAAACCGAACTTACCATGAGCCGTGATGTGTACGTATGGTAGTAGAATTATTGTTTATTTAAAATGAAATGATCAACATTTAGTTAATATATGATGCGATATGATTAACAGTATTGTTGTGTGGTTCAGCTTTGTTGGTTATTTAATAATTTCGTTGATGACCAATATATGAGATGACATTGAAAGTGATACCGTTGATCGATTCCAGATAAATGTTGAACAGCAATGATACTATTTTTAATAATTAAGATGAAATTACGAGTTATTGTTTTACACTGGTTGTTAAATGATATCATGTGTGAGTGTCCTTGAGTTACTTTACGACGTCACAGTAATATTTATTGTACTACTGTTAATCTATGGGTCAATCACTGTCTAACATGTAACTATTCGTAACCTTGATTGAAAGTGTACCATAAACCGCATTTAGCAGATTTTTTTCTGGAATAAGAAAAATCCACGAATTTTTTGATCTATAATAAAAATTATTTGATTTTATCACCTGGATACTGGTAGGAGTAATTCCCACCAGCCACGCTGCCTCCACGTTTAAACACTGATAATTATATTGTAGCCTGCTTACGAATTAACGTTGTTAACTGCTTATGTTTTACCTACTCCGGTGTGATAATTTCACCGTTTAAGTCAGGTTGATATGATATTTTTATACACTATATATCCTGTTATTAATTTAAAAAAAAAATCACTACACGATCGTAATAAATATCGCTGTCACCATTTGTTGTATAACAATCGTTTCGTGGATTATCTTTATTCAGATATATAAGTGTAAACAATTTATTTAATAGTTTAATTTATAATTTATTTAACAATCTTTAATGATTTCACTTGGAATCAAAATTAACAACTGCTTCATATTACAAATTTGTCTTACAGTATTTTAATAATTATCTATTCTACATTATATACAATACTACATTATGTACAATACAACATTATGTACAATACTATATTATGTATACTATACATGTATTACAATTAGTGTTACAGTATTTCAACAAAGTATTCACAACATCATCATAACTCAATTTTTTTATATTTCAATTGTTCAAAAGGTGGGTTAAATTGACCATTTACCCCACGCAACATCAAAATGCACGTTAAAATCTAATATTTAGTTCGAAATAACGGTAAAACAGACTAAATTTGTGTAAACTGGTCTATTAACCGTTATTTCGAACCAAATTTAAAATTTTTCGTGCATTTGTATATTGCGTGAGGTTCAATTGTGCATTTTACTCAAATTTTGAACAATTTCAATATCAAAATTTGAATGGTGGTGACAAAACACACGCTTTGGTAGTAATTATTGCTAATAAATATTTATTTTTTGTGTTATTTTTTACCAAATATTTAATTTTAAAGTGCCATTGAATGTCATTTGGGCTAAAATTCTCCATTTGACCAACATATTGAACAATTTCAATATGAAAAAATTGAATTGTGTTGATAAAACACACTTTGGTAGAGTTTTGGTATTAATTGTTCCAAATGACGTTCAAATGGACAAATAATGAATAATAACGCATAAAAAATAAAAATTAGCCAAAATTACTACCACAGCGTGTGTTTTATCACCACAACTCAATTTTTTTATATTTTTATTGTCCAAAATGTGGGTAAAATGGACCATTTAACCCCGCGCAACATAAAAATGCACGTAAAAATTTAAAGTCTGATCGAAATAATGGTAAAACAGATAAATTTAGTGTAAACTTGTGTATTTACCGTTATTTCTAACCAAATTTTAAATTTTTGCGTGCATTTTTATATTGCGTGGGGTTGAATTGTGGATTTAACCCAAAATTTAAACAATTAAAATATATAACAATTAAATTGTGGTGACAAAACACACGCTGTGGAAGTAATTTTTGCTTTTTAATGTTTTTTTTGTGTTGTTTTGAACCAAATATTTCATTTTAAGGGGCAGTTTAATGTCATTTGAGGTAAAATTCTCTATTAAACCGACATTTTGAACAATTTTAATATGAAACAATTGAGTTGTGGTGATAAAACACACTTTGGTAGAATTTTGGTATTAATTGTTCAAAATGACGATCAAATGGACAAATAATGAATACAAAAATAACCAAAAATATTAATGAGCAAAGATTTATACCAAAGCGTGTGTTTTATCACCACAATTCTATTTTGGTTTATTCCAATAAACGATAAATAAACAAGTAAATACAAAACTGGTCTGGTTCACCGCTATAACGAACAAATTATTAAATTTTTACGTGCACTTACATATTGCTTGGGGTTATAAAGGCCATTTAACCCACATTTTGAACCATTTTAATATCAAAAAATTGATTGAGGTGACAAAACACACGCTTTGGAAGTAATTTTTGCTTATTTATATTTTTTTTGTGTTGTTTTGAACCAAATATTTCGTTTTTAAGGCCAGTTTAATGTCATTTGGGGTGAAATTCTCCATTTAACCGACATTTTGAACAATTTGAATATGAAACAATTGAGTTGTGGTGATAAAACACTTTTTGGTAGAATTTTGGTATTAATTGTTCAAAATGACGATCAAATGGACAAATAATGAACAAAAACATAACCAAAAATATAAATTAGCAAAAATTACTACCAAAGCGTGTGTTTTATCACCACAATTAAATACAAAACTCGTCTGTTTAACCGCTATTTCGAACCAAATTTAAAATTTTTCGTGCGTGTGTTAATTGCGTTTAATTTTACTCAAATTTTTAATTTTACTCAAAAAATTTACTCAAATTTTGAACAATTTCAATATCAAAAAAAATGAATTGTGGTGACAAAACACACGCTTTGGTATAAATTTTTGCTTTTGATTATTTTTTTTGTGTTATTTTGAACCAAATATTAAATTTTTAAGTTCAATTGAATGTCATTTGGCGTGAAATTCGCGATTTAACCGACAAAAAGAACAATTTCTATATGAAACAATTCAGTCGGGATGATAAAACACACTTTGGTAGAATTTTGGTATTTATTGTTCAAAATGACGTTCAAAAGGACAAATAATGAATAAAAACACAAAAAATAGAAATTAGCAAAAATTACTAACAAAGCGTGTGTTTTATCACCAGAACTCAATTTTTTTATATTTCAATTGTCCAAAATGTGGGTAAAATGGACCATTCAACAACGCGCAACATAAAAATGGACGTTAAAATTAAGTATTTTATTCGAAATAACGGTAAAACAGACCAAATTTGTGTAAACTTGTCTATTTACCGTTATTTTGAAACAAGTTTTAAATTTTTACGTGCCTTTTCATATTGCATGGGGTTCAGTTGTGCATTTTACCCAAATTTTGAACAATTATAATTTAAAAAGATTGAATTGTGGTGACAAAACACACGATTAAGTAGTTATTTTTGCTTATTAATATTTTTTTTTGTGTTGTTTTGAACCATTGGACAATCGAAATATTAAAAAATTGAGTTGTGCTGATAAAACACACGCTTTGGTAGTAATTTTTGGTAATTTATATTTTGTTTTTTTGTGTTTTTATGCTTTATTTGTCCATTTGAACGTCATTTTGATCAATTAATACCAAAATTATACCAAAGTGATTTTATCACCACAACTCAATTGTTTCATTTTAAAATTGTTCAAAATGTCGGTCAAATGGAGAATTTCAGCCCAAAGACATTATTTGCACTTTAAAATTAAAGAACTTATCTAAAATAACACAAAAAATAAATATTAATAAGCAAAAATTACTACCAAAGCGTGTGTTTTTCACCACAATTAAATTTTTTTAAGTGGATACACCAACTAAGGCATCAACATGACCAGGTGCAGAAAATAATGGATCAGCGAGTCTATCCTCACAAAGCTGACTAGTCAGTGAACACTTAAATCCTTCCTGTGGATTTACACCAGTTATCTTTTTGACAATGAGGAAACGTACCGGCATTGTAGTTGATGGGTCATAGCGATGAAGCAACACGCAGTCCACCATACCCAATGATTTCATCGGCCCTGAATTACCAATGGTTGAAATCATAATTTTACATGGTTTCTGAACGAGTTTCCTTTTTTCAACACATTCTAGTGCTTTCAAATTAATCTGTGATCCCGGGTCACAAAGTACGCGAACATTCCCAGTTGTCGTGTTCGTTTGTTGTAATCTACACAATGCCGTGCCAATTATTGCTAGAACATCGTCGTGATTGGATTGTTCATCTATCGCTATTTGGTTTGCCTGCATAATTGCTGATGGAATTGGATTCTCAGCGCTGATATGATACGATGAACGTTGATTTCTGCTACCTCGTCATTTATGAACCTCGTTATAACGGTTATTTTGGATATAATTTACTCGCATCACAGGATATTTAGAACAATTCATGCGATTGTGTTTAGCATAGTCACACCCTTTGCCCCTTTCCACGTACATTCATTTTGTGAATGCTGATTCGATAGACAAGAATTGCATACATTCATATCTTTAATTTTATTCAGTCGCTCCGTGTATTCTAATTTAGTTAGTTTCTCACACTTCCACGTAGGATGATTTCCGTTGCAGTATACACAAGTATTCACTTTCTAATTACTTGCGAATGAGTTTGATGATTGTTGGTTGTTTGATCTATCCCTATCCGTTTTTGAGCGTTTGGATTGATTATCATGAAAATCAGAAGCATAGCGCTTGTTGCGATTCTCATTTAGTTGCTCGATATTATTTCGGTTATTTTGACTGGCTTTTGGCACTTGATTGGCCTTTAAATTTCGTATCGCTGGAATACGGCGTTCGAGGAATGGTAGCAAATCCCGAAGTGACGGTGGAGCAACGGGATCATGGTCCATTTACCATGCAGCCCTGGTCGATTTGTCCAGTTTACGCAAGATAAAAATTGCCATAAATGGACTCCAAGCGTCGGTATTACAATCAAACCGATTTAACGCCCTTAATTCTTTCTCAATGGTATCAATGATTGAACGTAGACGATCTGATTGGCAAAATTCCATGGCTGGAATTTCCAGAATCGCATTGATATGAGCCGTCACAATTTGAATAGGGTGTCGTAGGTATCTTTTAGTTTCCTCCAAATACGATCCAACTCGTCCTCATCCCGATGCTCGGTTTCAGCAGCGCAAGACTTGGCTTCGCCAATCAATGCCGACATAAGCAGATCGATTTTCGAATCAGCTGGTAGTTCGGTGTTCAAAATTTTACAAACGACTTGGGCGTGCCACGATGTCCAACCCGTATAGCTACCATTGTATTTAAGTAGCTTAATTTCGGACACCTTTGGTACTGTCCGATTATGATTAGGCTTGGCAATATTCATGAATGCAGCTAACCTTTCCTTCGTATTGTGGTACAAGGTCGCCATTCTTAGAGCACCCTCCTCATTACGAGTGCGCCTGCGTTCAGTGAGGTTAGGTGACTCAGCTATTTCCAACTGTTTGTTTTGAAACAGAGCCCAGTGACGTTCGAGGGCTGATTTTTGCATGTCGATGATCGCCTCGTTCCATGATTGACCTTCCGGTGATTGACATTTAATGTTGAGTTGCTTAATAAGTTTAATGGCTATGGTTCGTTCTTTCACCAGCTCCTTGATTTTAGCGCTACCCTTCATTTGGCTACCCTGTTATAATGCAGACCCGGTCAGATTCCAAATAGTACTACTGGCCATGCCCGAAAATGTGAAAATTATTATAAAATTAATATTATTTTTAACTTCAAATAATTGCAAGTGATGTATCTGGTAATCGACGCCATCACCGTGTATAGGAACAATATGCAAAAAAAACAATTATAGAATATTTGCAGGTAATGTGTCTAGTAATCGACGCCATTACCGCATGGTTATAGCAAATATAGAACCCTCATTGTAATATTGCAGGTGATGCATCTAGTAATCAACGCCATCACCACGTAGTTGGCAACTATACAAAGGCCAAAACAATTATTAATTAACTGCAGGTAATGTATCTAGTAATCGACGCCATCACCGCATGGTAAGCAAATATACAACCATAATTGTAATATTGCAGGTGATGTATCTAGTAATCGAAGCCATCACCGCATGGTTATAGCAAATATACAACCATAATTGTAATATTGCAGGTGATGTATCTAGTAATCGACGCAATCACCACGTAGTAAGCAACTATACAAAAACCAAAACAATTATTAATTAACTGCAGGTAATGTATCTAGCGGTTACAAAAGAAAAAAATGGACGGTGCCTTATGAAACGTTCAGTGCAATAACAATGCGGTAGAACATTCCAGCAGTGCATGCCTCGTGGAATTTATCCAAATAATTTCATGCATTTCACAATGTGAGCAATATACTTCGCAATAATTAACCAGTGATAATGAATCACTTCACCACAAATTTACAACATTACACGTACAAATAACAATTCCAATTTTTTCATACACATTTTGCACGTACACCGCCATTCTTAAAATCTTACCAGATATACCTGATGATTTCGTCTAACACCGCTTCAATTTCACGCCTTTAATTAATTAAAACTTCAATTGTTGTGTGACAATACTAGCTCCCGGGTTTCAGCACCAAAATGTTGTATTTATGGAATTTTTAATAAAACAATTTTGTTGGAATACGATTTATTTAAATTGGTTTCTTTAATGTGCGCGCTGTGCGGATAAAAACATAATTCTGCCACAAGCCTGCTAGTTAAACAAAGAAAACGAAAATCAAGGCTAGAGCGACCTATAGCCGTACGTCCTCGATTTGGCCGTTAAGGCGTTAAGTAGGACGTAAATAAGCGAACCGCGAAAGAGCTGGGAGAGCCTTGAGCCCCAAAAAAGATAGCATAGATTAAAATATAAAAAAAAAAAAAAAAGGCTAGAGCGATGAAATATCGCAACAGCGCGTTGTGTGAGAAGTATTTGAACAAACTGGGTATTGAATAAACAACATGAGTATGTTCATCATGTGGTATATTGTCTTTTAATTTTGAAAATTTATCTTCCAATTTATTTTTAAATTTAAAAGAAACTCTTTTAGCGCCCATTGACTTCAGAATTTTTTTAAGGTTAATAGATAAAGTTAGAACATACGTTAGTATTGCGTTGAATGATTGTGCTTGATTAATGTTTTCAGAATCGACACTATTTGTTGGTATCAGATTGTCTTGTTTATAAGCTATATCTCTTATAATTTTGGAAATTTTAGAATATTCATTAAAAACTGTTACCGATATTAAACTACAACATGAACACAGATTTAATATGCTAGTGGAAGTCCTAAATTTTTTTAAGAGTAATAAACAGCCAACAACACTAGAAAAAACTTTAATCACAGCAATTAAATCTTTTAAAAATTTCATTAACAACATTTCAAATATAATTATTCTAAATAATGATTAAAGTAAAAAATCTGTTATCATGTATAAAAATGATAATATTAATAAATTGAACGAAATTTTATCAAATGAAACAATTTGTAAAAAAGTATCATAAATTCCATGAAGTCGCAGCGAATTAGAATATAAAATAAAATCACTTCACATGACTGGACAGATCACAGAACAAAGTAATAATAATATTAAAAATAATTTTCCAATAACACCTCGCATGTATGGGCTACCGAAACTACATAAACCAGGAGTTCCATTAAGACCTATAGTGTCAAATATTAACGCATTAACTTACCTCAATTCCAAACATTTAGTTTCCATTTTAAATGTTCTTACCTTTGAAAGTCCGTTTACTGTAAAAAACTCTTATGATGTTAAATCACAAATTACAGACATTAGAATCACTGAACATGATAAACTAGTTTCTTTCGATGTTGTTAGCTTATTCACAAATATACCGATCAATAAAATTTTAGACATTATTAATGAACGATGGATAGAAATCGAGCCATTTTACCATATAAGAAAAAACTATTTTATAGATTTGCTGAAAATAATACTTACCAAACAAAATTATTTTCCATTCGAATTTATAACGAATTTTATAAACAGCTATCAGGGTTAGCCATGGGTAACCCTTTGTCTCCTATACTAACTGACATCGTTATGGAAAATTTATTCAAATATGCACTATCGTTGAGTTCTTATCAACCAACCTTTATTTTAAAATATATCGATGACATTCTACTGATAATCCCTGAGTCCGAAATCAATACATTTAAAACCTTTTTAGAGTCATTTGAACAAAATTTGAAGTTCACAGTCGAAAAAAAAGCTGATAATAAATTGAATTACTTGAACCTAATATTAATTAAAAACGAAAACCATATTGTTACCAATTGGTTTGCGAAACCGACATCATCTGAACGTATATTTAACAATAGTTCATGCCTTCCCAAATATATGAAATTTAATGTTGCAAGAAGTTTTATTAAACGAGTTTTAACCTTGAGCGACCATTCATATAGAATTAAAAATACAACATTGATTGAACAATATCTAAAGAAAAATACCTATCCAAACCATCCAGTTTAAAAAATGATAAGAGATATAGCTTATAAACTAGACAATCTGATACCAACAAAAAGTATCAATCCTGAAAACTTTAATCAAGCACAATCATTCAACGCAATACTAACGTATGTTCTAACTTTATCTATTAACCTTAAAAAAATTCTAAAGTCAATGGGTGCTAATAGAGTTTCTTTTAAAATTAAATAATAAATTGGAAGATAAATTTTCAAAATTGAAAGACAATATTTCTCATGATCAACATACTCATGTTGTATATTCAATACCTTGTTCATGCGAAAAAACATACATAGGCCAAACTTCAAATTCATTAAAAAGTAGAATTCAAAAACATAAAAGCGATATACAATTAAACAAGAACACTTCAGCTTTGGCCCAACACACTCACTTTATCAGACATACACCAAACTTCAAAGACACTAATATTTTTAACATAGAAAAAACATATAAAAAAAAGGCTGTATTTGGAATGCTTCCATATACTCAATTACAACAACAACATTATTTTAAGACAGATACAGAGAACATTAGCCCCACATATAAGTTTATTTTAGATGCCCTTTACAAAAACGTTCAGTGAAAACAATTTTTAAGAATAATCCAATATTTTTGATTGTCAAAATAAAAATATATTTATTAACCAAAAAATGTGTTTTCCCTGTTTTTTGTTTTTATCAATTTGACAATAATTTTTGATTTACGGGTTTAAAGTAATTAGTATTAGGGTCATATTACATTCACATGAACTGTTATATTAGTTTAAAATGTTCATTTTGGAAATTATTGATGATTTTTTCGGCTTAAGTGAATATAATTTATATGTGAATTCTATGTTTTATTTTTGTAAAATTTCCCAATAAGTTTTTTGTAAGCATAACTTTTTGTATAATTTTTATTATTTTTTTGTCCGTCGAAACATTTTTTTTTGTTTTTAAATAACTTATTAAAGTTTTTGTTTTTTAAATAATTTATTAGAATTTAAATAAATCAATTTCCAGTATGGATAATTATTGTTCAAATTAAATATAATTAAATTCGAGAGTTTAATAGCAAGTGATACTTATAGTAGTTCTAGTCATAATATTTTTCCATGTTTCTATTTATTTTAATTTAATTTATTTTTATTCTAGTTTCTGTGTTTTTAATACATTTCATAATGGTCTAATAGACCAAAATATTATGTTGTCTTAATTATTAATTTACAAATATATTATTTAATAAAATAAAAGTAAGAAAAAAGCACAATAAAAAGATTCATTTCATTAAATATTTGATAAATATGGGGTAAATCATATCTGAATTTTTTTGTAATGGTGCGATTAACAAAAGAATTTATTTTTCGATTTTCCGCGATCCGATGAAAAACTTATTTTCTATATAAATTGTAGTATTTAAAACCAATTTTTCTGTTGGTGGAATGAAAAACGGACATTTTCTTTTCAAATCAAAGTCGCTAACATCAACTTTTTTTCATGTTGCTATGAAATTTGCACATTTTCTTTACAAATGTTATAAGCGTATGTCCATTTTCTTTCAAAATGCGGTGTAAATATACATTTTATTCATAAATCATACACGTCTACGTCATGTGAGTGCTTAAACTTCATTAACCCATGATTAAATCATGTAAATTTACGATAAATTCAGCATAATTCATTAAACGAATATGTATAATTTTTAAGGTTCTCCTGAAATTCTTAAAATATTAAATTACAAGATTAATTCGAAGGCTCCTAAGTCAATTATTTAAAACTGTATCAAATATATCAACGAGTAGAAGAAGATCAGTAAAGTCTTGTTTCTTCTAGTGGTTCCTGTGATATTACATTGTTGATTTTGTTTTGCATTTGACAGTTATGTAAAGTCATTGTTTTGATCACATTTTTGCTAAAACTGCTCTAAATTTAAATTTAAGAGTAAACATCGAGGACAGTAGTAAAAAAGTTTTGAAGCGGACTTGATTCGCTATGATCATTATTATGCACATTATATTTTGTAATTAATATTTTTATAATCACACAATTTTTATAATCATTTTTGTTCGAACATTTTGTCACAAATGATAGTTTAACTTTTATTTTCGTCTGGACAAACATTGAGTAAAAGAGACGACATGACACCAAAATGAAAAAAAGAAGCATATAAAAGCTATGTTATTCGGAAAACAATATAAATAGATACTGTGTACGTGCGTGTCAAAGGGATTAAATTGATTTTCTTGGATACTTCTGATTCTCGTTTATAACTTTTCGTTCCGGCCTACACACAAATCTGGTATCTTGTTAGACACACCTAGAATTTTTGTTCAGCCTTTTTGTCTATATCCAAACTATCTCAATGGTGTTTATGTAATTATCGCAGAATTTTATGATTTTTGACTAAACAAGAAGTGTATACAGCTGTGATTTTAAAACTGAGTCGATTATTTATGAATTAATTTCAACGGCTCTGCACGAAAAGGAAAACTATTCGTGACCTTTAGAACATACTTTTGCTGTTTTTTTTGTGGATTGTGAAGTACTCATACATTCTTTAACATTTTTACACCTCGTTTTCTTGTATTACAAGTTCACAAAAACATAAAAATAAATAACAAACTTTTTTTTTTAATTTTTGGTGTTAAATTACAATTATTTTTTTCAGATGATTTACTTATTATTTAATCTATTTAAGACATATGTATATATTGAGAATAAAAACAACACACAAATGTTCTGTGTTCAACGCACATCACATATTTACATATTTGAATATATTTTGACTCGAGCATAATTTGCAATTGTAAAATATATAATAATATTATGTATAAATGGGTTCAATGTAATTTGAAAATCGATATCATTTTTAATATTTAATAGTTTGTAAAGAAGTAATTCTTATATGATCATATGTTGATTTAAGTATGATCTTTCTCGTTATGTAATATATAGTTTTTTTTTGATGCATTTATTCACACCCTTTAAAACATGGTTAAACATAGATATAAATAAAAACAAATGAGTGTTTTCTTTTTCAAAACTTTGCATGTCATCAATGCATTTTTATTCATACGACGCAATCTCGCTTACACACAAATTTTATTGACCTATAATGATGTTTTAGAAATTTGTACTAATTGCCTTTATATTTTTGATAAATGACGTATTTTTAGTAATTGACATAATATGTTAAGCAACTGCGTTACACAAACAAGTTTTTTTAGTCAACAAAGAATATAAACCTTGATATTGAGTATTATTTTGCTTTTTAATGAATACTTTTTAGTTGAGTAATAAACCGAAATTCCATAATATGCCTAGCTGAGTATAAAGCTTCAATTCCATAATAAGCCTTGCTGAGTATAAAGCTTAAGCTAAGGTTCAAACCACTTATTCAACAATATCTTGCAGCATTTCAAACCATCAATCATTTATATATTAAACAATAATATATTAATAATTATTATTTTTACAACTGAGATATTGTAAAAATTAAAATGTATTGTTTTATTGATACACAAACCTAAAACTAGCAAACAATTTTATTTTCTAAACCAAAACGAATAAATACTATTTTTAAGTTATAATTGTCAACAAAGTATGAAAAATATGATATCTGACAAAAAAAATAAAATAACTTCATATATTGTTGTGTTGAATGACGTCACTTTATCTTACATTCACTGCATAGTACTTATGTGTTATAAATGTTGTTTTATAGAAAAACAAATATTCTTCTGTATTTTTATGCGCCTGATAAATCTTATTTGAAAATTATAAGCAATTACAAGTGCATCCATATACACTTATATTAGAAATTACAAGTGAATACATTACATGGGCACGAGCAATTACGAGTGCATACATATACACTAATATTTGTATATGTATATTCTATTCACGCTCAATGTGCACTTGTACCATGTATCAAACAAAAAAAAATGTATCAGCTCAAATATTTACTTATAAACATATGTTATGCATATTTAATTTTATTATATAAAACAAGAATTTATCAGTATCAAATTTATCAATAACGGTGAAACAGACAAGTTTTGTGAAAACTTGTTTTTTCCCGTTTTTTCGAACAAAATTTTAAAGTTTTGCGAGCTTTTTCAAATAACGTGGGGTTAAATTATGCATTTTACCCACATTCTGAACAATTTAAATTTACTAGAATTTAATAGTGGTGACAAAACACACGCTTTGGTAGTAATTTTTGCTTATAAATATTTTTTTTTGTGTTATTTTGGATAAGTTTTTGAATTTTAAAGTGCTATTAAATGTCTTTGGGCTGAAATTCTTCATTTGACCGACATTTTGAACAATTTTAAAATGAAACAATTGAGTTGTGGTGATAAAATCACTTTGGTAGAATTTTGGTATTTATTGTTTAAAATGACGTTCAAATGGACAAATAAAGAATAAAAACACAAAAAAAATATAAATTACCAAAAATTACTACCAAAGCGTGTGTTTTATCAACACAACTCAATTTTTTAATATTTTGATTGTCCAAAATGTTGGTAAAATAGACCATTGAACTCCGCGCAACAACAGGTTCCTGAAGACAATTTTCTCCGAGATATTGACAGGATCCATTTTGGTGCCACAATACGGAATTGATGGAGGTGTTACTCCATCGGGGACAACTAAGGTCGAGTTCAAAGTGAAGACGTTTGTCAGTTAGTTGGAATGCAAATATAGATCCACCTTCAAAGCACCGTCTGCACATTTCATTGCAGAAATAGATGTTTTAGAAATATTGGCAACCGATGCGACCATCAGATGTTACGTGTGGCCTTATATTCGTCAAACGAAATTTCGTTGCGCTTATATTTCTTGTGAGCAGATTTATTTTGTCTGGTGGCTTTGGCAGCTTCTTTTGAAAAAATTCTAAAATAAGGATAAGGATTAGAAAAGAATGAAAGGATATATTTACTCATTCCATGTTAAACGGTTTCGGTGAAATTGGAAACGGCGTCGTCTATTTGATTGTTATAAAAACAATGGCTCTCCCACGGGAAATGTTGAAAAAATGACCGTAACATATCATTGTCAGCCTCGTTAAAATGCCATAGACGCCTTGGCTGCTGTCTTAATTCTGGTGGTGTTGTAACAGAAATTTTTACTGTTATCAGGTTGTGGTCAGAATTTCCAATTCCAGCCTCGACACGCGCTTCCACGGAATGCGGATTTGTTGTAAGACAAAGATCCAGAATATGACTGCTTGTAGAATTTTGACATTCAAATGTGGAATCACTAACAATCTTTGTAAGGTCATGCGAAACAGCAATCCACTCCGTCTGACGCCCGGTACAGTTCGTATTTTGGTGATTCAACCATTGAAAAAGTAACATTTTTGTGCGCAAAAATGCCCAAAACGGTCCCAACAAAAAATAAAAATTGAAATGATTAAAGCAAAACTTAAAAATTAAAATAAATTAACGTGGGCAAAATAATAAATTGAACGTAAATAACGAAAAAAAATTTTCAAGAAAAAAAAAACAAATAAAATAAAAAGTTTTACGGCTGTGGGTGAAACCCAACAATACAACCATTTTAGTTGCCCCTTACGACAAGCATTGGAAACTGTGGTGGAAATTCTAAACGTTCCCCCCGACCACAGAGGCAAAAATTTTGAACGACATGTACCTAAATCTTAACAAAGTAATGGGTCAATGGAGAATTTCACCCGAAATGACCTTAAATTGCAACCAAAAATTAAATATTTTAATTTAAATAACGGTAAATAAACAAGTTGTCACCAAATTTGTCGTTTTTAACTGTAATAAAGAACCAAATATTTAATTTTTAAGTGCAATTTAATGTCATTTGTGGTGAAACTCTCCATTTAACTGACATTTTGAACAAGTTATATATGAAACAATAAAGTTGTGGTGATAAAATTAACTTTGGTACAAATTTGGTAATAATTGTTCAAAATGACGTTCAAATGGACAAATAATGAACAAAAACTGAAAAAAACTATGATTAGCCGAAATTACTACCAAAGGGTGTGTTTTATCACCACAACTAAATTTTTTTATATATCAATTGTCCAAAATGTGGGTAAAATGGACCATTTAACCCCATGCAACATAATAATCCACGTAAAAATTTAATATTTTGTTCGAAATAAAGGTAAAACAGACAAGTTTTGTGTAAACTTGTCTATTTACCGTTATTTCGAACCAAATTTGAAATTTGTACGTGCATTTTCATGATGCGTTGGATTAAAATTTGCTATTTACCCACATTTCGAACAATTTAAATATCAAAAAATTGAATTGTGGTGATAAAACACACGCTTTGGTAGTAATTTTTGCTTATAAATATTTTTTTTTGTGTTATTTTGAACCTTATATTTCATTTTTAAGTGCAATTTAATGTCATTTAATGTGTTTTTCTCCATTTAACCGACATTTTGAACAATTTCAATATAAAACAATTAAGTTGTGGTGGTAAAACACACTTTGGTAGAATTTTGGTATTAATTGTTCAAAAATATGTTCAAATGGACAAATAAAGAATTAGAACACAAAAAAAAAAGTAGCTTAAATTACTACCAAAGCGTGTTTTTTATCACCACAATTCCATTTTGTTATATTTCAATTGTCCAAAATGGGGGTAAAATGGACCATTTAACCCTGCGCAAAATAAAAATGCACATAAAAATTTAATATATTGTTCGAAATAACGGTGCTCAGACCTGTTTCGATTAAACTGGTCTATTTATCGTTATTTCAAACCAAATTTTAAATTTTAACGCGCTTTTTTATATTGCGTGGGACAAAAATTTGCATTTTACCCACATTTGAACTATTTAATTAAAAAAAAATTGAATTGTGGTGACAAAACACACGCTTTGGTAGTAATTTTTGCATATAAATATTTTTTTTTGTGTTATTTTGAGCCAAATTTTTAATTTTTAAATGCAAATAAATGTCATTTGGGCTGAAATTCTCCATTGAACCAACATTTTGACCAAATTTAATATGAAACAATTGAGTTGTGATGATTTAACACATTTTGGTAGAATTTTGTTATAAATTGTTCAAAATGACGTTCAAATGGACAATCAATAAATAAAAACACAAAAAAAATATAAATTAGCAAAAACTACCAAAGCGTGTGTTTTATCACCACAACTCAATTTTTTTATATTAAAATTGTCCAAAATATGGGTAAAGTGGAACATTTAACAACACGCATCATAAAAATGCACGTAAAAATTTAATATTTTGTTCGAAAAAATGGAAAAACAGACAGTTGTTTGAAAAACAAATTTGTGTAAACTTGTCTATTTATCGTTATTTTAAACAAAAATTTAAATTTTTACGTGCATTTTTATATTGCGTGGGGTTAAATTGTGCAATTTGAACAAATTAAATACCAAAAAATTAATTTGAGGTGACAAAACACACATTTTAGTAGTAATGTTTGCTAATTAATATTTTTTTTGTGTTTTTGTACAATTTTAGTCCATTTGAACGTAATTCTGAACGATGTCTATAAAAATCTTAACAAAATAATGAGTAAACGGAGAATGTCATCCCAAATCACATTAAATTACACCTTATAATAAAAATTTAAATCGAAATAACGGTTAAAAACGAGTTGACACATAACTTGTTGTTATTTTTCCGTAATTGTGAACCAAATATATCATTTTAAAGTGCAATTTAATGTCATTTGGGCTGAAATTCTCCATTTAACCGACATTTTGAACAGTTAACATATGAAACAATTTAGTTGTGGTGTAAAAACACACTTTGGTAGAATTTTGGTATTTATTGCTCAAAATGACGTTCAAATGGACAAATAATGAATAAAACCCCCAAAAAAAAAACTTTGCAATAAATACTACCAAAGCGTGTGTTTTATCACCACAACTCAATTTTTTTATATTTCAATTGTTCAAAATGTTGGTTAATGGACCATTCAACCCCGCACAACATAAAAATGCACGTTAAATTGAATATTTTGTTCGAAAAACGGTAAAAATGACCAGTTTTGTGTATACTTGTCTATTTACCGTTATTTCGAACCAAATTTGAAATTTTTACGTGCTTTTTTATATTGCGTGGGGTTTAATTGTGCATTTTCCCAAATAATGAACAATTTAAATACAAAGAAAGTGAATTGTGGTGACAAAACACATGCTTTAGTAGATATTTTTGCTTATTAATATTTTTTTGTGTTTCCGTTCATAATTTGTCCATTTGAACGTCATTTTTAACGATATGTACCAAAATCTTAACTTAATATTGGGTAACTGGAGAATTTCACCCCAAATGACATAAAATTATACCTAAAAAATAAATATTTTAATCGAAAAAACGGGAAATAGACAAGTTGACACAAAACTTGTCTTTATACCAATATTATGAATCAAAAACTTAATTTTTAAGTGCAATTTTATGTCAATTGGGGTGAAATTCTCCATTTTACCGACATTTTGAACAATTTAAATAAGAAAACAATTAAGTTGTGGTGATAAAACTCACTTTGGTAGAATTTTGGTATAACTTGTTCAAAATGACGTTCAAATGGACAAATAATGAATACAAACATAACCAAAAATATTAATTAGCAAAAAAATTTATACCAAAGCGTGTGTTTTATCACCACAATTCTATTTTGGTTTATTCCAATAAACGATTAATAAACAAGTAAATACAAAACTGGTCTGTTTCACCGCTATAACGAACAAAATATTTAATTTTTACGTGCACTTACATATTGCTTGGGGTTATAAAGGCCATTTAACCCACATTTTGAACCATTTTAATATCAAAAAATTGATTGAGGTGACAAAACACACGCTTTGGTAGTAATTTTTGCTTATTTATATTTTTTTTGTGTTGTTTTGAACCAAATATTTCATTTTTAAGGCCAGTTTAATGTCATTTGGGGTGAAATTCTCCTTTTAACCGACATTTTGAACAATTTGAATATGGAACAATTGAGTTGTGGTGATAAAACACTTTTTGGTAGAATTTTGGTATTAATTGTTCAAAATGACGATCAAATGGACAAATAATGAACAAAAACATAACCAAAAATATAAATTAGCAAAAATTACTACCAAAGCGTGTGTTTTATCACCACAATTAAATACAAAACTCGTCTGTTTAACCGCTATTTCGAACCAAATTTAAAATTTTTCGTGCGTGTGTTAATTGCGTGAGGTTAGATTGTGCATTTTACTCAAATTTTGAACAATTTCAATATTAAAAAAAATGAATTGTGGTGACAAAACACACGCTTTGGTATAAATTTTTGCTTTTGATTATTTTTTTTGTGTTATTTTGAACCAAATATTAAATTTTTAAGTTCAATTGAATGTCATTTGGCGTGAAATTCTCGATTTAATCGACAAAAAGAACAATTTCAATATAAAACAATTCAGTCGGGATGATAAAACACACTTTGGTAGAATTTTGGTATTTATTGTTCAAAATGACGTTCAAAAGGTCAAATAATGAATAAAAACCCAAAAAATAGAAATTAGCAAAAATTACTAACAAAGCGTGTGTTTTATCACCAGAACTCAATTTTTTTATATTTCAATTGTCCAAAATGTGGGTAAAATGGACCATTCAACAACGCGCAACATAAAAATGGACGTTAAAATTAAGTATTTTATTCGAAATAACGGTAAAACAGACCAAATTTGTGTAAACTTGTCTATTTACCGTTATTTTGAAACAAGTTTTAAATTTTTACGTGCCTTTTCATATTACATGGGGTTCAGTTGTGCATTTTACCCAAATTTTGAACAATTATAATATAAAAAGATTGAATTGTGGTGACAAAACACACGATTAAGTTGTTATTTTTGCTTATTAATATTTTTTTTTGTGTTGTTTTGAACCATTGGACAATCGAAATATTAAAAAATTGAGTTTTGCTGATAAAACACACGCTTTGGTAGTAATTTTTGGTAATTTATATTTTGTTTTTTGTGTTTTTATGCTTTATTTGTCCATTTGAACGTCATTTTGATCAATTAATACCAAAATTATACCAAAGTGATTTTATCACCACAACTCAATTAATTCATTTTAAAATTGTTCAAAATGTCGGTCAAATGGAGAATTTCAGCCCAAAGACATTATTTGCACTTTAAAATTAAAGAACTTATCTAAAATAACACAAAAAATAAATATTAATAAGCAAAAATTACTACCAAAGCGTGTGTTTTTCACCACAATTAAATTTTTTTAAGTGGATACACCAACTAAGGCATCAACATGACCAGGTGCAGAAAATAATGGATCAGCGAGTCTATCCTCACAAAGCTGACTAGTCAGTGAACACTTAAATCCTTCCTGTGGATTTACACCAGTTATCTTTTTGACAATGAGGAAACGTACCGGCATTGTAGTTGATGGGTCATAGCGATGAAGCAACACGCAGTCCACCATGCCCAATGATTGCATCGGCCCTGAATTACCAATGGTTGAAATCATAATTTTACATGGTTTCTGAACGAGTTTCCTTTTTTCAACACATTCTAGTGCTTTCAAATTAATCTGTGATCCCGGGTCACAAAGTACGCGAACATTCCCAGTTGTCGTGTTCGTTTGTTGTAATCTACACAATGCCGTGCCAATTATTGCTAGAACATCGTCGTGATTGGATTGTTCATCTATCGCTATTTGGTTTGCCTGCATAATTGCTGATGGAATTGGATTCTCAGCGCTGATATGATACGATGAACGTTGATTTCTGCTACCTCGTCATTTATGAACCTCGTTATAACGGTTATTTTGGATATAATTTACTCGCATCACAGGATATTTAGAACAATTCATGCGATTGTGTTTAGCATAGTCACACCCTTTGCCCCTTTCCACGTACATTCATTTTGTGAATGCTGATTCGATAGACAAGAATTGCATACATTCATATCTTTAATTTTATTCAGTCGCTCCGTGTATTCTAATTTAGTTAGTTTCTCACAATTTCACGTAGGATGATTTCCGTTGCAGTATACACAAGTATTCACTTTCTAATTACTTGCGAATGAGTTTGATGATTGTTGGTTGTTTGATCTATCCCTATCCGTTTTTGAGCGTTTGGATTGATTATCATGAAAATCAGAAGCATAGCGCTTGTTGCGATTCTCATTTAGTTGCTCGATATTATTTCGGTTATTTTGACTGGCTTTTGGCACTTGATTGGCCTTTAAATTTCGTATCGCTGGAATACGGCGTTCGAGGAATGGTAGCAAATCCCGAAGTGACGGTGGAGCAACGGGATCATGGTCCATTTACCATGCAGCCCTGGTCGATTTGTCCAGTTTACGCAAGATAAAAATTGCCATAAATGGACTCCAAGCGTCGGTATTACAATCAAACCGATTTACCGCCCTTAATTCTTTCTCAATGGTATCAATGATTGAACGTAGACGATCTGATTGGCAAAATTCCATGGCTGGAATGTCCAGAATCGCATTGATATGAGCCGTCACAATTTGAATAGGGTGTCGTAGGTATCTTTTAGTTTCCTCCAAATACGATCCAACTCGTCCTCATCCCGATGCTCGGTTTCAGCAGCGCAAGACTTGGCTTCGCCAATCAATGCCGACATAAGCAGATCGATTTTCGAATCAGCTGGTAGTTCGGTGTTCAAAATTTTACAAACGACTTGGGCGTGCCACGACGTCCAACCCGTATAGCTATCATTGTATTTAAGTAGCTTAATTTCGGACACCTTTGGTACTGTCCAATTATGATTAGGCTTGGCAATATTCATGAATGCAGCTAACCTTTCCTTCGTATTGTGGTACAAGGTCGCCATTCTTAGAGCACCCTCCTCATTACGAGTGCGCCTGCGTTCAGTGAGGTTAGGTGACTCAGCTATTTCCAACTGTTTGTTTTGAAACAGAGCCCAGTGACGTTCGAGGGCTGATTTTTGCATGTCGATGATCGCCTCGTTCCATGATTGACCTTCCGGTGATTGACATTTAATGTTGAGTTGCTTAATAAGTTTAATGGCTATGGTTCGTTCTTTCACCAGCTCCTTGATTTTAGCGCTACCCTTCATTTGGCTACCCTGTTATAATGCAGACCCGGTCAGATTCCAAATAGTACAACTGGCCATGCCCGAAGATGTGAAAATTATTATAAAATTAATATTATTTTTAACTTCAAATAGTTGCAAGTGATGTATCTGGTAATCGACGCCATCACCGTGTATAGGAACAATATGCAAAAAAAACAATTATAGAATATTTGCAGGTAATGTGTCTAGTAATCGACGCCATTACCGCATGGTTATAGCAAATATAGAACCCTCATTGAAATATTGCAGGTGATGTTTCTAGTAATCGACGCCATCACCACGTAGTTGGCAACTATACAAAGGCCAAAACAATTATTAATTAACTGCAGGTAATGTATCTAGTAATCGACGCCATCACCGCATGGTAAGCAAATATACAACCATAATTGTAATATTGCAGGTGATGTATCTAGTAATCGAAGCCATCACCGCATGGTTATAGCAAATATACAACCATAATTGTAATATTGCAGGTGATGTATCTAGTAATCGACGCAATCACCACGTAGTAAGCAACTATACAAAAACCAAAACAATTATTAATTAACTGCAGGTAATGTATCTAGCGGTTACAAAAGAAAAAAATGGACGGTGCCTTATGAAACGTTCAGTGCAATAACAATGCGGTAGAACATTCCAGCAGTGCATGCCTCGTGGAATTTATCCAAATAATTTCATGCATTTCACAATGTGAGCAATATATTTCGCAATAATTAACCAGTGATAATGAATCACTTCACCACAAATTTACAACATTACACGTACAAATAACAATGCCAATTTTTTCATACACATTTTGCACGTACACCGCCATTCTTAAAATCTTACCAGATATACCTGATGATTTCATCTAACACCGCTACAATTTCACGCCTTTAATTAATTAAAACTTTAATTGTTGTGTGACAATACTAGCTCCCGGGTTTCAGCACCAAAATGTTGTATTTATGGAATTTTTAATAAAACAATTTTGTTGGAATACGATTTATTTAAATTTGTTTCTTTAATGTGCGCGCTGTGCGGATAAAAACATAATTCTGCCACAAGCCTGCTAGTTAAACAAAGAAAACGAAAATCAAGGCTAGAGCGATGAAATATCGCAACAGCGCGTTGTGTGAAAAGTATTTGAACAAACAGGGTATTGAATAAACAACATGAGTATGTTCATCATGTGGTATATTGTCTTTCAATTTTGAAAATTTATCTTCCAATTTATTTTTAATTTTAAAAGAAACTCTTTTAGCGCCCATTGACTTTAGAATTTTTTTAAGGTTAATAGATAAAGTTAGAACATACGTTAGTATTGCGTTGAATGATTGTGCTTGATTAATGTTTTCAGAATCGACACTTTTTGTTGGTATCAGATTGTCTTGTTTATAAGCTTTATCTCTTATAATTTTGGAAATGTTAGAATATTCATTAAAAACTGTTACCGATATTAAACTACAACATGAACACAGATTTAATATGCTAGTGGAAGTCCTAAATTTTTTTAAGAGAAATAAACAGCCAACAACACTAGAAAAAACTTTAATCACAGCAATTAAATCTTTTAAAAATTTCATTAACAACATTACAAATATAATTATTCTAAATAATGATTAAAGTAAAAAATCTGTTATCATGTATAAAAATGATAATATTAATAAATTGAACGAAATTTTATCAAATGAAACAATTTGTAAAAAAATATCAAAAATTCCATGAAGTCACAGCGAATTAGAATATAAAATAAAATCACTTCACATGACTGGACAGATCACAGAACAAAGTAATAATAATATTAAAAATAATTTTCCAATAACACCTCGCATGTTTGGGCTACCGAAACTACATAAACCAGGAGTTCCATTAAGACCTATAGTGTCAAATATTAACGCATTAACTTACCTCAATTCCAAACATTTAGTTTCCATTTTAAATGTTCTTACCTTTAAAAGTCCGTTTACTGTAAAAAACTCTTATGATGTTAAATCACAAATTACAGACATTAGAATCACTGAACATGATAAACTAGTTTCTTTCGATGTTGTTAGCTTATTCACAAATATACCGATCAATAAAATTTTAGACATTATTAATGAACGATGGATAGAAATCGAGCCATTTTACCATATAAGAAAAAACTATTTTATAGATTTGCTGAAAATAATACTGACCAAACATAATTATTTTCCATTCGAATTTATAACGAATTTTATAAACAGCTATCAGGGTTAGCCATGGGTAACCCTTTGTCTCCTATACTAACTGACATCGTTATGGAAAATTTATTCAAATATGCACTATCGTTGAGTTCTTATCAACCAACCTTTATTTTAAAATATATCGATGACATTCTACTGATAATCCCTGAGTCCGAAATCAATACATTTAAAACCTTTTTAGAGTCATTTGAACAAAATTTGAAGTTCACAGTCGAAAAAGAAGCTGATAATAAATTGAATTACTTGAACCTAATATTAATTAAAAACGAAAACCATATTGTTACCAATTGGTTTGCGAAACCGACATCATCTGAACGTATATTTAACAATAGTTCATGCCTTCCGAAATATATGAAATTAAATGTTGCAAGAAGTTTTATTAAACGAGTTTTAACCTTGAACGACCATTCATATAGAATTAAAAATACAACATTGATTGAACAATATCTAAAGAAAAATACCTATCCAAACCATCCAGTTTAAAAAATGATAAGAGATATAGCTTATAAACTAGACAATCTGATACCAACAAAAAGTATCAATCCTGAAAACTTTAATCAAGCAGAATCATTCAACGCAAAACTAACGTATGTTCTAACTTTATCTATTAACCTTAAAAAAAATTCTAAAGTCAATGGGTGCTAATAGAGTTTCTTTTAAAATTAAATAATAAATTGGAAGATAAATTTTCAAAATTGAAAGACAATATTCCTCATGATCAACATACTCATGTTGTATATTCAATACCTTGTTCATGCGAAAAAACATACATAGGCCAAACTTCAAATTCATTAAAAAGTAGAATTCAAAAACATAAAAGCGATATACAATTAAACAAGAACACTTCAGCTTTGGCCCAACACACTCACTTTATCAGACATACACCAAACTTCAAAGACACTAATATTTTTAACATAGAAAAAACATATAAAAAAAAGGCTGTATTTGGAATGCTTCCATATACTCAATTACAACAACAACATTATTTTAAGACAGATACAGAGAACATTAGCCCCACATATAAGTTTATTTTAGATGCCCTTTACAAAAACGTTCAGTGAAAACAATTTTTAAGAATAATCCAATATTTTTGATTGTCAAAATAAAAATATATTTATTAACCAAAAAATGTGTTTTCCCTGTTTTTTGTTTTTATCAATTTGACAATAATTTTTGATTTACGGGTTTAAAGTAATTAGTATTAGGGTCATATTACATTCACATGAACTGTTATATTAGTTTAAAATGTTCTTTTTGGAAAGTATTGATGATTTTTTCGGCTTAAGTGAATATAATTTATATGTGAATTCTATGTTTTATTTTTGTAAAATTTCCCAATAAGTTTTTTGTAAGCATAACTTTTTGTATAATTTTTATTATTTTTTTGTCCGTCGAAACATTTTTTTTGTTTTTTAAATAACTTATTAAAGTTTTTGTTTTTTAAATAATTTATTAGAATTTAAATGAATCAATTTCCAGTATGGATAATTATTGTTCAAATTAAATATAATTAAATTCGAGAGTTTAATAGCAAGTGATACTTATAGTAGTTCTAGTCATAATTTTTTCCATGTTTCTATTTATTTTAATTTAATTTATTTTTATTCTAGTTTCTGTGTTTTTAATACATTTCATAATGGTCTAATAGACCAAAATATTATGTTGTCTAAATTATAATTTAACAAATATTTTATTTAATAAAATAAAAGTAAGAAAAAAGCACAATAAAAAGATTCATTTCATTAAATATTTGATAAATATGGGGTAAATCATATCTGAATTTTTTTGTAATGGTGCGATTAACAAAAGAATTTATTTATCCGATGTTCCGCGATCCGATGAAAAACTTATTTTCTATATAAATTGTAGTATTTAAAACCAATTTTTCTGTTGGTGGAATGAAAAACGGACATTTTCTTTTCAAATCAAAGTCGCTAACATCAACTTTTTTTCATGTTGCTATGAAATTTGCACATTTTCTTTACAAATGTTATAAGCGTATGTCCATTTTCTTTCAAAATGCGGTGTAAATATACATTTTATTCATAAATCATACACGTCTACGTCATGTGAGTGCTTAAACTTCATTAACCCATGATTAAATCATGTAAATTTACGATAAATTCCCCATAATTCATTAAACGAATATGTATAATTTTTAAGGTTCTCCTGAAATTCTTAAAATATTAAATTACAAGATTAATTCGAAGGCTCCTAAGTCAATTATTTAAAACTGTATCAAATATATCAACAAATAGAAGAAGATCAGTAAAGTCTTGTTTCTTCTAGTGGTTCCTGTGATATTACATTGTTGATTTTGTTTTGCATTTGACAGTTATGTATAGTCATTGTTTTGATCACATTTTTGCTAAAACTGCTCTAAATTTAAATTTAAGAGTAAACATCGAGTACAGCAGTAAAAAAGTTTTGAAGCGGACTTGATTCGCTATGATCATTATTATGCACATTATATTTTGTAATTAATATTTTTATAATCACACAATTTTTATAATCATTTTTGTTCGAACATTTTGTCACAAATGATAGTTTAACTTTTATTTTCGTCTGGACAAACATTGAGTAAAAGAGACGACATGACACCAAAATGAAAAAAAGAAGCATATAAAAGCTATGTTATTCGGAAAACAATATAAATAGATACTGTGTACGTGCGTGTCAAAGGGATTAAATTGATTTTCTTGGATACTTCTGATTCTCGTTTATAACTTTTCGTTCCGGCCTACACACAAATCTGGTATCTTGTTAGACACACCTAGAATTTTTGTTCAGCCTTTTTGTCTATATCCAAACTATCTCAATGGTGTTTATGTAATTATCGCAGAATTTTATGATTTTTGACTAAACAAGAAGTGTATACAGCTGTGATTTTAAAACTGAGTCGATTATTTATGAATTAATTTCAACGGCTCTGCACGAAAAGGAAAACTATTCGTGACCTTTAGAACATACTTTTGCTGTTTTTTTTGTGGATTGTGAAGTACTCATACATTCTTTAACATTTTTACACCTCGTTTTCTTGTATTACAAGTTCACAAAAACATAAAAATAAATAACAAACTTTTTTTTTTAATTTTTGGTGTTAAATTACAATTATTTTTTTCAGATGATTTACTTATTATTTAATCTATTTAAGACATATGTATATATTGAGAATAAAAACAACACACATATGTTCTGTGTTCAACGCACATCACATATTTACATATTTGAATATATTTTGACTCGAGCATAATTTGCAATTGTAAAATATATAATAATATTATGTATAAATGGGTTCAATGTAGTTTGAAAATCGATATCATTTTTAATATTTAATAGTTTGTAAAGAAGTAATTCTTATATGATCATATGTTGATTTAAGTATGATCTTTCTCGTTATGTAATATATAGTTTTTTTTTGATGCATTTATTCACACCCTTTAAAACATGGTTAAACATAGATATAAATAAAAACAAATGAGTGTTTTCTTTTTCAAAACTTTGCATGTCATCAATGCATTTTTATTCATACGACGCAATCTCGCTTACACACAAATTTTATTGACCTATAATGATGTTTTAGAAATTTGTACTAATTGCCTTTATATTTTTGATAAATGACGTATTTTTAGTAATTGACATAATATGTTAAGCAACTGCGTTACACAAACAAGTTTTTTTAGTCAACAAAGAATATAAACTTTGATATTGAGTATTATTTTGCTTTTTAATGAATACTTTTTAGTTGAGTTATAAACCGAAATTCCATAATATGCCTTGCTGAGTATAAAGCTTCAATTCCATAATAAGCCTTGCTGAGTATAAAGCTTAAGCTAAGGTTCAAACCACTTATTCAACAATATCTTGCAGCATTTCAAACCATCAATCATTTATATATTAAACAATAATATATTAATAATTATTATTTTTACAACTGAGATATTGTAAAAATTAAAATGTATTGTTTTATTGATACACAAACCTAAAACTAGCAAACAATTTTATTTTCTAAACCAAAACGAATAAATACTATTTTTAAGTTATAATTGTCAACAAAGTATGAAAAATATGATATCTGACAAAAAAAATAAAATAACTTCATATATTGTTGTGTTGAATGACGTCACTTTATCTTACATTCACTGCATAGTACTTATGTGTTATAAATGTTGTTTTATAGAAAAACAAATATTCTTCTGTATTTTTATGCGCCTGATAAATCTTATTTGAAAATTATAAGCAATTACAAGTGCATCCATATACACTTATATTAGAAATTACAAGTGAATACATTACATGGACACGAGCAATTACGAGTGCATACATATACACTAATATTTGTATATGTATATTCTATTCACGCTCAATGTGCACTTGTACCATGTATCAAAAAAAAAAATGTATCAGCTCAAATATTTACTTATAAACATATGTTATGCATATTTAATTTTATTATATAAAACAAGAATTTATCAGTATCAAATTTATCAATAACGGTGAAACAGACAAGTTTTGTGAAAACTTGTTTTTTCCCGTTTTTTCGAACAAAATTTTAAAGTTTTGCGAGCTTTTTCAAATAACGTGGGGTTAAATTGTGCATTTTACCCACATTCTGAACAATTTAAATTTACTAGAATTTAATAGTGGTGACAAAACACACGCTTTGGTAGTAATTTTTGCTTAAAAATATTTTTTTTTGTGTTATTTTGGATAAGTTTTTGAATTTTAAAGTGCTATTAAATGTCTTTGGGCTGAAATTCTTCATTTGACCGACATTTTGAACAATTATAAAATGAAACAATTGAGTTGTGGTGATAAAATCACTTTGGTAGAATTTTGGTATTAATTGTTCAAAATGACGTTCAAATGGACAAATAATGAACAAAAACTGAAAAAAACTATGATTAGCCGAAATAACTACCAAAGGGTGTGTTTTATCACCACAACTAAATTTTTTTATATATCAATTGTCCAAAATGTGGGTAAAATGGACCATTTAACCCCGTGCAACATAATAATCCACGTAAAAATTTAATATTTTGTTCGAAATAAAGGTAAAACAGACAAGTTTTGTGTAAACTTGTCTATAAACCGTTATTTCGAACCAAATTTGAAATTTGTACGTGCATTTTCATGATGCGTTGGATTAAAATTTGCTATTTACCCACATTTCGAACAATTTAAATATCAAAAAATTGAATTGTGGTGATGAAACACACGCTTTGGTAGTAATTTTTGCGTATAAATTTTTTTTTTTGTGTTATTTTGAACCTTATATTTCATTTTTAAGTGCAATTTAATGTCATTTAATGTGTTTTTCTCAATTTAACCGACATTTTGAACAATTTCAATATAAAACAATTCAGTTGTGGTTGTAAAACACACTTTGGTAGAATTTTGGTATTAATTGTTCAAAAATATGTTCAAATGGACAAATAAAGAATTAGAACACAAAAAAAAAAGTAGCTTAAATTACTACCAAAGCGTGTTTTTATCACCACAATTCCATTTTGTTATATTTCAATTGTCCAAAATGGGGGTAAAATGGACCATTTAACCCTGCGCAAAATAAAAATGCACATAAAAATTTAATATATTGTTCGAAATAACGGTGCTCAGACCTGTTTCGATTAAACTTGTCTATTTATCGTTATTTCGAACCAAATTTTAAATTTTAACGTGCTTTTTTATATTGCGTGGGACAAAAATTTGCATTTTACCCACATTTGAACTATTTAATTAAAAAAAAATTGAATTTTGGTGACAAAACACACGCTTTGGTAGTAATTTTTGCATATAAATATTTTTTTTGTGTTATTTTGAGCCAAATTTTTAATTTTAAAATGCAAATAAATGTCATTTGGGCTGAAATTCTCCATTTAACCAACATTTTGACCAAATTTAATATGAAACAATTGAGTTGTGATGATTTAACACATTTTGGTAGAATTTTGTTATAAATTGTTCAAAATGACGTTCAAATGGACAATCAATAAATAAAAACACAAAAAAAATATAAATTAGCAAAAACTACCAAAGCGTGTGTTTTATCACCACAACTCAATTTTTTTATATTAAAATTGTCCAAAATATGGGAAAAGAGGACCATTTAACAACACGCATCATAAAAATGCACGTAAAAATTTAATATTTCGTTCGAAAAAATGGAAAAACAGACAGTTGTTTGAAAAACAAATTTGTGTAAACTTGTCTATTTATCGTTATTTTAAACAAAAATTTAAATTTTTACGTGCATTTTTATATTGCGTGGGGTTAAATTGTGCAATTTGAACAAATTAAATACCAAAAAATTAATTTGAGGTGACAAAACACACGCTTTAGTAGTAATGTTTGTTAATTAATATTTTTTTTGTGTTTTTGTACAATATTTGTCCATTTGAACGTCATTCTGAACGATGTCTACCAAAATCTTAACAAAATAATGAGTAAACGGAGAATGTCATCCCAAATCACATTAAATTACACCTTATAATAAAAATTTAAATCGAAATAACGGTTAAAAACGAGTTGACACATAACTTGTTGTTTTTTTTCCGTAATTGTGAACCAAATATATCATTTTAAAGTGCAATTTAATGTCATTTGGGCGGAAATTCTCCATTTAACCGACATTTTGAACAGTTAACAAATGAAACAATTTAGTTGTGGTGTAACAACACACTTTGGTAGAATTTTGGTATTTATTGCTCAAAATGACGTTGAAATGGACAAATAATGAATAAAAACCCCAAAAAAAAACTTTGCAATAAATACTACCAAAGCGTGTGTTTTATCACCACAACTCAATTTTTTTATATTTCAATTGTTCAAAATGTTGGTTAGTGGACCATTCAACCCCGCACAACATAAAAATGCACGTAAAATTGAATATTTTGTTCGAAAAACGGTAAAAATGACCAGTTTTGTGTATACTTGTCTATTTACCGTGATTTCGAACCAAATTTGAAATTTTTACGTGCTTTTTTATATTGCGTGGGGTTTAATTGTACATTTTCCCAAATAATGAACAATTTAAATACAAAGAAAGTGAATTGTGGTGACAAAACACATGCTTTAGTAGTAATTTTTGCATATAAATATTTTTTTGTGTTTCCGTTCATAATTTGTCCATTTGAACGTCATTTTTAACGATATGTACCAAAATCTTAACTTAATATTGGGTAAATGGAGAATTTCACCCCAAATGACATAAAATTATACCTCAAAAATAAATATTTTAATCGAAAAAACGGGAAATAGACAAGTTGACACAAAACTTGTCTTTATACCAATATTATGAATCAAAAACTTAATTTTTAAGTGCAATTTTATGTCAATTGGGGTGAAATTCTCCATTTTACCGACATTTTGAACAATTTAAATAAGAAAACAATTAAGTTGTGGTGATAAAACTCACTTTGGTAGAATTTTGGTATAACTTGTTCAAAATGACGTTCAAATGGACAAATAATGAATAAAAATACAAAAAAAAATATAAATAAGCAAAAATTACTACCAAGCTTGTGTTTTATGACCACAATTCTATTTTTGTATATTCCAATTGTTCGAAATTTAGATAAACTGGATAAAAGAACCCCACGCTACATAAAAATGCACGTAAAAATTTAATATTTTGTTCGAAATAACGGTAAAACAGACATATTTGTGTTAACTTGTTTATTAATCAATATTTCGAAATAAATTTTAAATTTTAACGTGCATTTTTATATTGCGTGGGGTTAAATTGTGCATTTTATCCACACTTTGAAGATTTTAAATATAAAAAAAATGGAATTGTGGTGTCAAAACACACGCTTTGGTAGAAAGTTTTGCTTATTAATATTTTTTTTGTGTTATTTTGAACCAAATATTTAATCAAAGGTGCAATTTAATGTAATTTTGGATGAAATGCTCCATTAAACAAACATTTTGAACAATTTCAATTAGAAACAATTGAGTTGTTATAATTTAACACACTTTGGTTAAATTTTGGTAATTATTGTTCAAAATGACGTTCAAATGGACAAATAAGGAATTAAAACACAAAACAAAATATTAATTAGCAAAAACTACTACCAAAGCGTGTGTTTAATCACCACAACTCAATTTTTTTTTATTTCAATTGTCCAAAATGTGGGTAAAATGGACAATATAACGCCGCGAAACATAAAAATGCACTTAAAAATTTTATATTTTGTTCGAAATAACGGTTAAAGCGACAAGTATTGTGTAAACTTGTCTATTAACCGTTATTTTGAATCAAATTTTAACTTTCAGTATTGGGTGGGGTTATAATTGGCATTTTACTCACATTTTTAACCATTTAAATATAAAACAATTGAGTTGTGGCGACAAAACATAAGCTTTGGTAGTAATTTTTTCTTATTTATATTTTTTTTGTGTTATTGTGATCCAAATATTTCATTTTTTAGTGCAATTTAATGTCATTTGGGCTGAAATTCTCCATTTAACCGACATTTTGAACAATTTTAAAAAGTGAATCAATAAAGCTTACTTACGATAAAACTTACTTCGTCAGAAGTTTGGTATTAATTGTTCAAAATGACGTTCAAATGGACAAATAATGAATAAAAACACAAAAAAACTATAAATTAGCAAAAATGACGACCAAAGCGTGTGTTATATCACCACAACTTAATTTCGTTATATTTTCATTGTCCAAAATATGGATAAATGGACCATTTAAATCCGCAAAACATAAAAATTTACGTAAAAGTTAAATATTTTGTTCGAAATAATGATAAAACCGACAAGTTTACTGTTAACTTGTCTATTTACCGTTATTTCGAACCAAATTTTAAATTAAATCGTGCTTTTTTGTATTGCGTGGGGTTAAATTGTGCATTTTAACCACATTTTGAACAATTTTAATAACAAAAAATTGAATTGTGGTTACAAAACCCACGCTTTGCAAGTAATTTTTGCTTAATAATATTTTTTTGTGTTTTTGTTCATTATTTGTTCATTTGAACGTCATTTTGAACGACATGTACCAAAATCTTAACAAAATAATGGCTAAATGGAGAACTTTACCCGAAATGACATTAAATTGCACCTTAAAAATTAAATATTCTAATCGAAATAACGGTAAATTGACAAGAAGACACAAAACAAGTCGTTTTCACCGTTATTATGAACCAAATATTTAATTTTTAAGTGCAATTTTATGTCATTTGGGGTGAAACTCTCCATTTTACCGACAATTTGAACAGTTTTAATATGCAACAATAGAGTTGTGGTGATGAAACTTACTTTGGTAAAAATTTTGTATTATTTGTTCACAATGACGTTAAAATGGACAAATAATGAATTAAAATACAAACAAAATATAAATTAGCAAAAATTACTATCAAAGCGTGTGTTTTGTCACCACAAATCTATTTTTTCATATTCCAATTGCTCAAATTTTGTTAATAATGGACAATATAACCCCACAAAACATTAAAATGCACGTGAAAATCTTATATTTTCTTCACAATTACGGTAAAATAGACAAGTTTTGAGTAAAATTGTCTATTAACCGTTATTTGGAACAAAATTTACAATTTTACCGTGCATTTTTATATTGCGTGGGGTTCAATTGTGCATTTTTCCAACATTTTGAACAATTTTAATATCTAAAAATTGAGTTGCGGTGACAAAACACACGCTTCAGTAGTAATTTTTGCTTATTTAGATTTTTTTTGTGTTTTTGTTCATTTTTTGTCCATTTGAATGTCATACTGAACGATTGGACCAAAACCTTTACAAAATAATGCAAAAATGTGGAGTTTCATATTAAATGACATTGAATTGCACCTTAAAATTAAATATTTAAATCGAAATAATCGTGTCATTAACTTGCTGAATTTTTTTATTTGAATTTAACAATGAACACTTTGCTACATGTTTTCTTAATCCAGTGTTAGTATTAAAAACTTGAGAACAATCTCCATTAACTATACATTTCAATTTTAAAAACTTTGAATCTTTTAAACAATGAATTAATTTAAGATGACTAAATATTGTTAAAACAAGTGGTGCCTGTTTCTTACAAACAAAACAAAAATATTTCATATTTGATATAAAATTAATAACTAAATATATATGTATATGTATACTATTTATGTATAGCTATGTACATAAATTAATATAAAATTAAATTAAAACTATTCAACAAGAATACGTTGTTTAGTATAAACTTCCCTTACCTTCGTTGGAAGGTAGAGCACATCTAACTGGTAAATGTACTTTTGAATGAACAACCAAAATAATCGCAGATTATTGTCATATTGGATTTCGAATAAGAATGTAGTTTAAAGATGCAATCGACGGCATTTAGAAAACTATAATTTGCTGGGAGAGGTATAATGTTTGAATCCAATATTATCGGGTTTTGGTCTATTTTGTTTTTGTTGTTTCCTACAGCAATTATAAGTGGTGGTTTTTTATCTGATTTATTTAAATATTCCAAACGTGTTAGTCCAGGCTGAAATTAGTTATCCATTTAGAAATTTTTTAATTTAAAAAATATAATTAATTATTTTACTTTTTGAAAAACAAGTAGCTTTTTGACTGCTTGTTCGTCTGATACTCTGCTTAACTTTTTTCTTCCTGCAGGTGAAGGAGGCAAAAGCCGAATAAGGTTTAAAAATGATAATATACAAAAGTCCCAATCTGTAAATAAAAGCATATCAAAAAAATGGTATAAAATTAGATAAGAATTATATTGAAATTTAAAATTTAATTAAAGTTTAAATGTGAACTTACCTAGTTCTTTATCAGGCTCTGTATATAAAATTGTTTTTCCACAATTTATAACTAAAGTGAAAATATGACTTTGATATTTTGACCATTGTTCGATAATAGACTGTTCACAAGTTGTATAATGAAGTGTAAAATCGTACAAAATCTACAAATTAAAATAACAAAACATTATCTTATTTGAAATATGGAAATATATGTTTAAAATACTCACCAATTCAGGACAAACAAAATAATACTGGCAGTTTTCATATATATGGAACTCTGTTGTTCTCATTTGCTCTCGACGAAACAATAATGTAGATTTTAATTTTATTTTGGCCAGTTCTATTTCTTCCGGTAAAGTAGCTGACTTTGAAGCTGCTAAATCTTGAGTAATTTTTTCAGGATCTACATCACCTTGCGTCTCTTTCAGAGAAATGTTATCCACGCTGTTTTCAGTTAAATCGAATTCCTTTTCAAGTTTGCGTTTCTTTACTCGATCATTTTTTAGTTTGGTTTGTAAAAACCCACTACATTCGCCATTATAAAGAAGCTCCTGATACAAGTAAATAATAGATTAAAATAATCATTAAACAACAACTGAATGCATAAACTTACTAATTCATTTTCACCATTTGATTTGAGGCATGAAAACAACAATACACAGGCTTGCGATACGGCAATTTGTTGACTTTTGGATGGTTTAAAGCCAAAAGTATCTGGCGTATAAGTTGCAGCAAAAGCAATTACTTTTCGACATTGATTGTCAGTTAAAATCTTTTTTGCCTCGTACTCCGCTAAAATTGTTGAACCACCTGCTTTTCTTAAAATGAATTGTTTCAAAGCCTTTAAAGGAATATAATAACATGACTATTATTTTCAATCTAAAATTATTTGTATAAATAGTATATTTTACCTCAGATGTGACTATTACAGCTGGTCCGATTTCAACATTCATAGGTCGAACGATTCCGATTGCGTTTGACTCTGCGACATTCATATTGGTTTTTACTTTAACCTCCAAATAAAAGCATGGGTGCATAATAAAATTTGAAACATAACTAACAAAAATTTCTTTGTCGATTTCAGCTCCAATTGAATTCAAAAAACCATCAAACTGGTTAGCTGTTACGTCCGTTTTCTCTATTACTGTTGAAAACGAAGAAACTATCACGAATTAAATATCAATGGCGTATGTTAAATTAACTCAATAATCTGTACACATTAATTTTAATTAAAATTCAAAAACTATTTTCAAAGTTAAATTTAGCACTTCACTGATGAGGTATGAACTATAAACTCTTTAACCTTAAAACAAATTTATTACAGTAGGAAACATAACCTTTCATACTTACCCTATTGCAAAAAGACTTCGTATAAAAAATCACTACTTTCTAGTTTAATTATTTTAAAATTATTTCCAATTTTCACTGTAATATACAAAGGTGAATCCATGATGTGTATTTAATAATTACATAAATAAATTCGTGCTAACAAATTCGTTCGAATGCTCTCACAAAGTCATACACTTCAAAAAATACTGTTAAATTAAAACAAGCGGTACCGATAACAAAACAGGAGCATGATACATACCATATAACTCTCCTGCTCTAGATGATCAATTTTAAACATCGATTATATTAACTTAATACGTAGTAGCATACATTGAAAGTTCCAATATTTTTAAATTATAGATTCAAAAGTCTTAAATATTAAATATAGAAATCGCATAACTTTGAAGTATGCAATTTTATAACTTCATCTAATAAAGCAATTTCAAATAACAAAATCTTTACCCCACATTATAAAATATATACTCTGTGAGGTGTTTATTGCGTGGTATTTATAGTTATTTTGGATAAAAATTTATAAAATTCAGATTACCAAGATTTTATATTGTGAAAAAGTATAAAAATTATAAGTTAATTCATATAATACTGTCTCCATACTGAATTAGGTGTTAAAAATTATACTCAAATTGTCAACCGTGTAATATGTGGGGTTAAATTGTGCATTAAACCCACATTTTGGAGTATTAAAATATATAAAAATTGAGTTGTGGTGACAAAACACACGCTTTGGTAGTAGTTTGTGCTTATTAATATTTTTTTTGTGTTACTTTTAACCAAATATTTAATTTTTAAGTGCAATTTTATGTCGTTTTGGGTGAAATTCTCCATTTAACTGACATTTTGAACAATTTAAATTTGCAACAATTGAGTTCTGGTGATAAAACACACTTTGGTAGAATTTTGGTATAAATTGTTCAAAATGAGATTAAAATGGACAAATAGTGAATAAAAATACAAAAAAAAAATATAAATTAGCAAAAATTACTACCAAAGCGTGTGTTTAATCACCACAACTAAATTTTTTTATATTTCAATTGTCCAAAATGTGGGTAAAATGGACCATTCAATCCCGCGAAACATAAAAATTCACGAAAAAATTTAATATCTTGTTCGAAATAACGGTAAAACTAACAAATTTTATGTAAACTTGTCGATTGTTTATTATTTCGAACCAAATTTAAAAATTAATGTCCATTTTTATATTGCGTGGGGTTAAATTATGCTTTTAACCCTCATTTTAAACTATTTTAATATAAAAAAAATTGAGTTGTGGTGACACAACACACGCCTTAGTATTAATTTTTGCTAATTAAGATTTTTTTAAGTGTTTTTGTTCAGAATTTGTCCATTTGAACGTCATTTTGAACGACACATACCAAAATCGTAACGAAATAATGGATAAATGGAGAATTTCACCCAAAATGACATATAATTGCACCATAAAGTTGAATATACTAATCGAAATAACGGTTAATAAACAAGTTGACAAAAAACTGGTCGTTTTAACGGTTATTTTGAACCAAAAATTTAGTTTTTAAGTGTAATTCAAGTTAATTTGGGGTGAAGTTCTTCATTTAACCGACATTTTGAACAATATAAATATGAAACAATTGAGTTATGGTGATAAAATTAACTTTGGTGGAAATTTGGTATTAATTGTAAAAAATGAAGTTCAAATGGACAAATAATGAATAAAATACAAAAATAAAATAAATTAGCAAAACTTACTACCAAAGCGTGTGTTTTGTCACCACAAATCTATTTTTTTTATATTTCAATTGTCCAAAATTTGCGTTAAATGGACAGCCCCACGCACTATAACACGGCACTTTAAAATTGAATGTTTTGTTCGAAATAACGGTAAAATAGACAAGTTTTGTTTAAACTTGTCTATTAACCGTTATTTCGGAATTTTTTTTTAATTTTTAAGGTGCATTTTCTTATTGCGTGGGGTTAAATTGTGCTTTTTACCCACATTTTGGACAATTAAAATATAGAAAAATTGAATTTTGGTGACCAAACACACGCTTTGGTAGTAGATTTTGCTTATTAATATTTTTTTTGTGTTATTTCGAACCAAATTTTAAATTATTAAGTGCAATGGAATGTCATTTTGGGTTAAATTCTACATTAAACCGACATTTTGAATCATTAAAATATGAGACAATTGAATTGTGGTGATAAAACTTACTTTGGTAGAGTTTTGGTATAAATTGTTTAAAATGAACGTCAATGAACAAAAAAGGAATAAAAATACAAAAAAAATATAAATTAGCAATAATTACTACCAAAGCGTGTATTTAATCATCAGAAATCTATTTAGGTATATTCCAATTGATCCAAAATTTGGATTTAATGGACCAAATAACCCAACGCAATATAAAAATGCACGTAAAATTTTAATGTTTGGTTCAAAATCACGGTAAAATAGACAAGTTTTGTTAAAACTTGTCTATTAACCGTTATATAGAACAAAATTTAAAATTGTATCATCCATTTTAAATTTCGCGGGTTGTAATTGTGCATTTAACCTACATTTTGAACAATTTAAATATCCAAAAATTGAACTGTTGCAACAATACGTTAATTTTGAACATTAATAAACATTAAAAACTCATTATATTTGGTTTAATGGACCATTTTACTCCGAGAAACCTTAATGTGCACGTTAAATTTAATATTTTGTTCGAAATAACGGTGAAACAGACAAGTTTTGGGAGAACTTGTCTTATTACCGTTATTTTGAACAAATTTTGGAATTTAAACGTGCATTTTATGATTGCGTGGGGTTAAATTGTTCATTTTACCCACATTTTGAACAATTGATATATAACAAAATTGACTTGTTGTGAAAAAACACACGTTTTGGTAGTAATTTTTGGTTATTAATATTTATTTTTGTGTTATTTTGAACCAAATATTTTATTTTTAAGTGCGATTTATTGTCATTTGGGGTGAAATTCTCCATTTAACCGTCATTTTGAACAATTTCAATGTGAAACAATTGATTTGTGGTGAAAAAACACACTTTGGTAGAATTTTAGTAATTATTGTTCAAACTGACGTTCGAAAGGAAAATAATTGAAATAAAACATAAAAAAATGAGCAAAAATTACTACCGAAGCGTGTGTTTTATCACCACAACTCAATTGTTTTATATTTTAATTGTCCAAAATGTGAGTAAAATGGACCATTAAACCCCACGCAACATAAAAATGCACATCAATTTTTGATATTTTCTTCAAAATAACAGTAAAACAGACCAGTTTTTTTAAAACTTGTCTATTTACCGTTATTTTGAACCAAATTTTAAATTTTTACGTCTATATTTGTATTGCGTGGGGTTTAATTGTTCATTTTACCTACATTTCGAACAATATTAATATCAAAAAATTGAGTTGTGGTGACAAAACACACGCTTTGGTAGTAATTTTTGCTTATTAATATTTTTTTTAATAAAAATGACTACCAAAGCGTATGTTTTATCACCATAACTCAATTTATTTATATTTCAATTGTCCAAAATGTAGGTAAAATGGACCATTAAAACCCTCGCAACATAAAAATGCACGTTAAATTTTAATATTTTAAATTTCGGGGTTAAATTGTGCATTTTACTCACATTTGAACAATTTAATTATCGCAAAATTGATCTGATGTAACAAAACAAACGCTTTGGTAGTAATTGTTGCTAATAAATATTTTTTTTGTGTTTTTGTTCATTATTTGTCCATTTTAACGTCATTTTGAACGATGTAGCAAAATCATTACAAAATAATTGGTAAATGGAGAATGCCACTCTAAATGACATAAAATTGCACCTGTAAATTTAATATTTTAATCGAAATAACGGTAAATAGACAAGTTTACACCACACTTGTTGTTTTTACCGTTATTTTGAACCAAATATTTCATTTTTAAGTAGAAAATAAGGTCATTTGGGTGAAATTCTCCATTAAACCTACATTTTAAACAATTTATATTTAAAACAATTGAGTTGTGGTGATAAAATTAACTTTGGTAGAAATTTGGTATTTAGTATTCAAAATGACGTTCAAATGGACAAATAATGAATAAAAACTATGAAAAATATTTAAATTAGCAAAAACTACTACCAAAGCGTGTGGTTTTTCACAACAGCTCTATTTTTGAATTTTCCAATTGTTGAAAATTTGAGTAAAATGGACAACATTATCCCACGCAACATAAAAATGCACGTGGAAATTTAAAATTTTGTTCGAAATAACGGAAAAACAGACATGTTTTGTGTTTATTTGTCTATTTGTAGTTTATTCTTCCAAGTTTTAAATATTTAAGTTCATTTTTATATTGCGTTCAGTTAAATTGTGCATTTAATCGACGTTTTGAACAATTTAAATATAAACAAATTGAATTGTGGTGACAAAACACACGGTTTGGTAGTAATTTTTGCTAATTTATATTTTTTTTGTATTATTTTGAACCAAATATTTAATTTTTAAGTGCCATTGAATGTCATTTGGGGTGAAATTCTCCATTAAACTGACATTTTGAACAATTTTAATATGGAAAAATTGTTATGTGGTGATAAAACACACTTGATTCAAATATTGAATAAAAACACAAAAAAAAATAAAAATTAGCAAAAAATACTTCCAAATCTTGTGTTTTATCACCACAACTAAATTTTTTTCATATTTCAATTGTCCAAAATGGGGGTAAAATGCACAATTTAACCCAACGCAACATAGAAATGCACGTAAAAATTTAATATTTTGTTCGAAATCACGGTAAAACAGACAAGTTTTGTTTAAACTTGTCGATTTCCCGTTATTTCGAACCAAATATCAAATTTTAACGTGCATTTTGATATTGCGCGGGGTTCAATTGTGCATTTTACCCAAATTTTGAACAATTTAGATATCAAAAAACTGAACTGTGATGACAAAACACACGTTTTGGTTGTAATTTTTGCTTAATTATATTTATTTTCTGTGTTATTTTGAACCAAATATTGTATTTAAAAGTGCAATTTTATGTCATTTGGGCTAAAATTCTCCATTTAACCGACATTTTGAACAATTTTAATATGAAAAAATTGAGTTGTGGTGATAAAACACACTTTGGTAGAATTTTGGTATTTATTGTTCAAAAAAACGTTCAAATGGACAAATAATGAATAATAACACAAAAAAAATAAACATATAAATGCACGTTAAAATTTAATATTTTGTTCGAAACAACGGTAAAACAGACAATTTTTGTGTAAAATTGTCTATTAACCGTTATTTTCAACCAAATTTAAAATTTTACCGTGCACTTTTATATTGGGTGGGGCTAATTTGTTCATTTTACCCACATTTTGATCAAATTTGTGTGTTATGTCACAACAACTTAAAAAATTAAGTTGTTGTGACATAACACACGCTTTGGTAGTTATTGTTGCTAATTAATATTTTTTTGTGTTTTTGTTCATAATTTGTCCAATTGATCGTTATTTTGAACGATATGTTCCAGAACCTTAACAAAATAATGAGTAATTGGAGAATTTTACCCAAAATAATGAGTAATTGGAGAATTTTACCCCAAATGACATAATATTGCACCTTTAATTAAACAATTTAATTAAAATAATGGTTAAATGACAAAATGAAAGAAATTAACCCTTATTTCGATTGAAAAATAAAATTTTAAGGTGCAATTTTTTGTCATTTCTGATAAAATTCTCCATTTACCTATTATTTTGTTTAGATTTTGGTACATGTCGTTTAAAATCACGTTTATATGGACAAATAATGAACAAAAATACAAAAAAATATTAATTAGCCAAAACTTCGTGTGTTTTGTCACCACGAACATAATATTAAATTTTTACGTGCATTTTTATGTTGCGCGGGGTTAAATGGACTTTAAACCCACATTTTGGGAAAATGAAATATAAAAAAATTGAGTTGTGGTTATAAAACACATGCTTTGGTTGTAATTTATGCTTATTTTTTTTTTTTTTTTTTGTGTAATTATTCAATATTTGTCCATTTGAACGTCATTTTGAACAATTGATACCAAAATTCTACCAAAGTGTGTTTTCTCACCACAACTCGATTGTTTCATATAAAAATTGTTCAAAATTTCGGTTAAATGAAAAATTACAGCCCAAATGACATTAAATTGCACTTAAAAATTAAATATTTGATTCAAAACAACACAATAAAAATATAATAAGCAAAAAATACTATCAAAGCGTGTGTTGTGTCACCGCAAATCAATTTTTTATATTTAAATTGTTCAAATGTGGGTAAAATGCACAATTTAACCCCACGCAATATCGAAATGGACGTTTAAATTTATAATTTGGTTCGAAATAACGGTAAAAAGACAAGTTTTAACAAACCTTGTCTGTTTACCGTTATTTTGAACAAAATATTAATTATTAACGTGCATTTTTATGTTGCGCAGGGTTAACTGGTCTATTTTACCTACATTTTAGACAATTGAAATACCAAAAAAATTGAGTTGTGTTGATAAAACACACGCTTTGGTAGTAATTTTTGCAGTTTTGTATTTTTTTTGTATTTTTATTCATAATATCTCCATTTGGACGTCATTTTGAACAATTAATACCAAAATTCTACCAAAGTTAATTGTATCACCACAACTCAATTGTTTCATATTAAAATTGTTCAAAATGTTGGTTTGATGGAGAATTACACCCCAAATTACAATAAATTGCACTTAAAAATTAAATATGTGGTTCAAAATAACTGTAAAACGACAAATAAATGTTCAAATGGACAAATAACCGACAAAAACACATAAAATATTAATTAGCAAAAATTACTACCAAAGCGTATGTTTTGTCACCACAATTCAATTTTTTAATATGTGGGTAAAATGCACAATTTAATCCCACGAAATATCAAAATGCACGTTTAACTGAAAAATTTGATTTGAAGTAACGGTAAATAGACAAGTTTACACAAAACTTGTCTGTTATACCGTTATTTCGAACAAAATAATAAATTTTTACGTGCATGTTTATGTTGTACGGGGCTAAATGGTCGATTTTACCCAAAGTTTAAAGAATTGGAATATACAAAAATTGAGTTGTGGTGATAAAACACACGCTTTGGTAGAAATTTTTTCTAATATATATTTTTTTTGTGTTTTTTTATTCATTATTTGTTCATTTGAACGTCATTGTGAACAACATACCAAAATTCTACCAAAGTGTGTTGAATCACCACAACTCAATTTTTTTCATGTTGAAATTATTCCAAATGACGGTAAAATGGAGAATTTCACCCCAAATGACATTAAATTGCACTTAAAAATTAATATTTGGTTCAAAATAACACAAAAAAGAATATATGTAAGCAAATATTACTACCAAAGCGTGTGTTTTGTCACCACAATTCAATTTTGTTTTTATTTAAATTGTTCAAAATGTGGGTAATATGCACAATTGAACTCTACGCAATATGAAAATGCACGTAAAAATTTTAAATTTCATTCAAAATAGCGTTAAATAGACAAGTTTAAACAAAACTTGTCTATTTTACCGTTATTACAAATAAAATATTAAATTTTTTAGTGCATTTTTATGTTGTTTGGGGTTATTTTGTCCATTTTACCCAAATTTTGAACAATTGGAATATACAAAACTAGATTTGTGGTGATAAAACACACGCTTTGGTAGTAATTTTTGCTAATTTATATTATTTTTGTATTTTTTTTCACTATTTGTCCATTTGAACGTCATTTTGAACAATTTAAACTAAAATTCTACCAAAGTTAATTTTATCACCACAACTCAATTGTTTCATATATAAATTGTTCAAAATGTCAGATAAATTTAAAATTTCACTCAAATTTTGTTTAACTGCACTTTAAAATTAAATATTTTGTTCAAAATAACGGTTAAATCGACAAGTTTTGTGTCAATTTGTCTATTTATCGTTATTTCGATTAGAATAATTAATTTTTAGGTGCATTTTTATGTCAACTTGGGTGAAATTCTCCATTTACCCATTATTATGTTAAGATTTTGGTACAAACCGTTCAAAATGACGTTCAAATGGTCAAATAATGAACAAACACAAAAAAAATATTAAATAGCAAAAAAAATTCCAAAGCGTGTGTTTTGTCACCATTACTCAATTGTTTGATATTTTAAATGTTCGAAATGTAGGTAATGCAAAATTTAACCCAACGCAATATAAAATGCACGTTAAAATTTAAATTCGGTTCGAAATAACGGTAAATAGACAAAACTTATCTGTTTCTTTGTCTGTTAAAACAAAACTTGTCTGTTTTAACGTTATTCAGAACAAAATATTAAATTTGAGCGAGCATTTTTATGTATCGCGGGGTTAAATGGTCCATCTCACATTTTGGACAATTAAAATATAAAAAAATTGAGTTCTGGTGATAAAACACACGCTTTGGTAGTAATTCTTGCTAATTTATTTTTTTTTTGTGTTTTTATTCATTATTTTTCCTTTTGAACGTCAGTTTGAACAATAAATACAAAAATTCCACCAAAGTGTGTTTTATCACCACAACTCAATTGTTTCGTATTTATATTGTTCAAAATGTCATGTAAATGAAGAATTTATTCTAAATGACATTAAATTGACCTAGAAAATTAAATATTTTTTTCAAAATATCACAAAAAAAATATTAATAAGCAAAACTTACTACCAAAGCGTGTGT